>JAYKKI010000068.1:8177500-8777500 GCA_039881145.1 Druceiella hillmani
TAATAATCGTTACAGTATTCGTCGATTACGTGATGGACCATCGATGAACCTCATTCAGTCATGGGTAGCAAGGTTCAGAGCTACAGGATCAACATTAAATAGGCCCAGGCCAGGACCTACACCATTGGTAGTCACGGATGAAAATGTCGAGCGTGTTATGGTTTGTGTCGTTGAAAATCCCCGTTTATCACTGCGTACACGTTCATCGGTATTGGGAATTCCGAAATCAACTTTACAGGTAATAATGCAAAAAAAGCTCACGTTCCATCCATATAAAATTCATATTGTTCAAGATTTACACGATTCTGACTTTGAATCAAGAAAAACTTACGCGGAGGTGATTGAGATTTCGTACTGCTATCCGGATGGGCAACATATTCTTTAGTGACAAAACTCACTTTCACATTGGGGGATATGTGAATAAGCAGAACTTTCGTTACTGGGATGTCCACAACCCAAGACAAATGCATCAAGAGCCTTTACATAAGCCTAAAGTAACAGTCTGGTGTATCTTGTCTGCATCTGCAATCATAGGGCCTTATTTCTTTGGAAATCAACGTTACCAAACTTAACTGTGAATTCGGAGAGGTATGCCCAGATCTTAAATGACTTTTTCAGAGTAGAACTACAGAATAGTTCATCCTTCAACCAAAACACATGGTTCCAGCAAGACTGGGTCACAGCTCACATTGCTAATATGTCCATGAATGCAGTGCGGCAGTTATTTCCAGAAAAAAACATATCCCGAAACGGTACCGTACCGTGGCCACCTAGGTCACCCGATTTAAGCCCATGTGACTTTTTCTTATGGGGATACTTAAAATCCGTTGTTTACAAAAAAAATCCGAGCACTGTGACACAACTTAAAGAAAATATTCGAGCCGAAGTCAGTAGGATACCCCAGTCGCTCTGCAAACGAGTTTTTGGAAACATGCGTGCTAGACTCGAAGAGTGTGTCAGACTCGATGGCCGCCATTTGGAAAACGTGGTTTTTAAAAAATCAAATCCGCATTTGTTGTTATAAAGTTAAAATAAACCTACTTTGTATTAGAGGTGTATTTTTTTTACATTTTTTCAAACATTGAAATCTGCCACTGGACAATCTGTATAAATGTGAGCCAACATAATGTAATGGAATGCGTATTAAATGTAGATCCTATTTTATTTACGATTAACTTTATTAAATCTTTTACATATCAAAAATATTTCAGTAATATAAATGTATTTTTTTATTTCTTTCAATGCTATACAGCATTTGCTCTAAGAGACATGCTATTTAGGCCGCTTAGATGTCGCCAATATTAAAAAAAATTTGATGATATTCATCCATAATGTATTTTTCATCGACTGTATAGAAGAGTAATAGTTCTTGACTAGTTATCCGTTGCTACTGAAAATGATCAAAATTAGACAAAGACAACTGTCCAATTTCGCACTACACAATTGGAAAAATTTCATAAATTTTTCATTATTTCTCAGAGATGTAAGGTATTTAATAAATTTAAAATAATAGTCAAATATTAAATAAAATATAAAAAGAAATTTACAAACATGTAAATGGATTGCTATCAATTTAATAATTTCCATATTTGTATACTTTTTTTGAAAATTTCCAACGTATTACTTTTTATGCACAGGAAATAATAAATGCTCTTGCAATGTAATTTATAACGTTATCTAAACAGAAAATAAAATAAAATCGACAAAGGATTCAAATATTTTGTAGATCGAAAGTGTCTTCTTTAATTTCAATGGTTTTTGTTTTAGTCTTTTTAAAATAATATAAAAATCACAATACTTTCCCTAATTAGACTTACTATCCGATAATAATATCAGATAAGTACTATTGAATTACAGACATTTCAATTAAAAAATTTAATATTACAGTAAATAATGAAAATGAAAATTATGTTATCTTCTTTTAAAAGGAAATATAAAACCAATATATTTTTGATTTCCTTAAATTATATCACAATAAAAATTTACTTGATGTCTGCATATGATTTTATTGCACTGGGAGCTACAAAGTTATAGAGTAAAAAAGACGCGATATATATAATTCAATTAAAATTTATTACGACAAAATTACGAAAACTGCAAAATTTATTTATACTCAAGCCACAAGCATAAAATAGTTTTTGATTTGATTTACTATAGCCAGAAATTGATTTCGTGAAACATATTTTTAAAAAATTACTTTAAAATATTTTTTTAAAACATACAAAGGCCATAAACTTGTATTGGAATAAAATGTTCATAGGAGCTTTTTATTGACATCGTGCTTTTAAATATCTTTCATCACATGCCATTAGTCGGGAAAAAAACAAAGAGGCTTTTATTTTTTTACATCGATGCCACTTTCCCTAACGCGGGGAACCTAATTAATATCATAATATGTACAAGGGTGTTTGTAAAGTTTCGCGTTTTCCTTGTGAAAGAAAAATGTTATTAATGAAATAATTGTGTGCTCTGCATAATTTATATATGGAAACCATTTTTAATATCAAACACATACAGTAGACCATTTCATAATTATTAGCATATTGAATCAATTTATGAAGCACAAATACGCAAGGAATATTGATTTTGAAACTTTCGATTCTACTTATATAAATACTTACCCGTTTGTAAAATGAGAATTTATTTAAATATTTAGGTGCGGTTTTTACCTGAAATACTAAGATGTGATGCAATATTTTCAGTGTTCTAACCGAAGACAAGAAATACAAAATATGATGGATGCACCAATAAAGAGAACCATTTAAGTGCAATTAATAATCGTACGATGAGGTTTGTGTCTATTAATGATAACAATTACTGTTTAATTTCTTTATATCATAGCTATGTAATTTTTTTTCTTTAATACACAATGTCTTTTGGAAACCACCAATATATGACAAAAACTGTCACTCTCGCTCTTCATACACCCTTGATAAAATAGAAGGCATCTACGGCGATTTACTATGCTACTAGAACTTGTGCATCACGTGTCACTTCACTCTGAGTCTTATCGACGTTCTTCAAACTGACGCTGTCTCCTCTGTTGAGGGTTCGAATCGAAAGCCTATTTACGGATAAAGACGGACTCCCTTGTGAATCCGAGGCGCTACTTCATTATTTGAGGTTTCGAATCCAAAGTCAATTTGGGGATTTGAGCGCATCCCCTTATGAGCATATAGCTGATTCAATTCCACTTGAGACGTTTTATTTGATGCTCAATCGAAACTTCCTCGCGTAGTTATAGGAAGATTTTATTAGATATCTCGAATCTAAATATCCAGAGATAAAGATATGACGGAAACATATATATATATATATATATATATATATATGTATATATATATATATATATATATATATATATATATATATATTTATATATATATATATATATATTTATGTACTTATATATTGGGATTATGTTATTATATAAACAGTTCACATAATGCACTGACGGTTTTAGTCCATCGCTTTTACTGTCACTGTTCAAAATAATTTAAATTAAAAAAGATTTTAACCTTTTAAAGCAGTTTAATGCAATACACCGACGTAAAACGTTAGTGAATAAGAGACAATGCTGATACTCGTACACTAGACACGTATCGTATCGTGTGCGTAGTAGAGTAGAAAGGGAAGCGTTAAATTAGAAAGAGCCTATAAGTCACGAAGGCGGCCGAATGAAGTCGGCAGGAGCCGGCAAGACCCGAAATTGGTCGAATGATCGACAAGAAGCTAAGCTGGCCAAATTAAGTTAGAAAGTGCCGACGACACACGAAGCTGGCAGAATGGCAAGACGCGACGTGCCATCAGGACGTTTTAATTTTGGAAACATGTCATTAGATGTTTCATATCAATAAATAAATAATGAGATGAAATGAGATGAAATTTGGTTCGTACTTCGTATGTTATAGAGAAATTCATTTTTAATCAAAATATTTATGTCATATGCTGTATGTTTTACAAAACAATCAAGTTACGGCTAGTTAAAGAAAACGTAAAGAAATTTCGCTATATAATATCTTTTTGCATTTTTAGAAATACAGAATTTTGTAAAAATTTACGTTTGCTTTTTAATTAAATATAACATATTTGCAGTAAATTAAATATAACACGACGCACTTGTGTTATACAGACAAAAAACAAATATTTTTTAGTAGAAAAATAATCACTACATTAGTCATAATTATAATTAAATAGGCAATACTGACAATGTAATAAGATATTGTGTGTCTGAAAATGATAATATGATAATAAAAATTAAATACACATACAATATATATGTATATTTACTAGAACAATTTGAGATTGAGAAAAGAAGCAGATAAGATGGTGGAAGGCAAATCATACATTTCTCAGAAAAAATCCTAAAAGTTTCCTACTCTGTTTTTAATATATTTTTGTTTAATTGTTAGAAAGCTTACAAATTAAACCATTCTTATATGAAAAAAAGTTAAGCTTCATGAAATGCAACCTTTATTTTTGCAATTAAAGCAAAATGAAACTATCAATAATCTGAACTTTACCACGAACAATTCGTCGTTAATTCTTTAATTGTTTTATTACGATTATATAATATTTTCAAATATAAGACACATTTCCTCTGCTATTTTTTACAAGATTTAAATAAATTTAATCCAAAAATATTTCATCAACTCGCAAACGGTTTATTCACTCCAATTTTCCGTAAAAGTGTAACTTGACAAACCGGAGCTGCCGACCTCGATAAATTCGACGACACAAGCGCTGGCAGGAGATTAGGGGAACGCCTTGAATAAATCGTTCAATATCCTTTATCGTTCAACTAAATCCGTTTAAGTGAACGTAGAGGCGTGTTTTACGTTTTAAAAAGCCTATCGAATTCTTTGGCCATGACCAGTCTGCTTCCAGACTGTGAGTTAGTTTCGTATAATTGCAATCTTTTAAAAAATTATGCGAATGGAGTTATCAAATAAAAGTGTGTTTTGAATTAAGAAAAATTTTATTTAAATACAAAATATTTCTTCTAGTATCCTTTCAAGCATAAATATTTATATACTATCGTTCAATTAGATAACTCATTTTTGCTCGTCAAATCTTATTGAGACTAATATTCTAAAAGTAAATGGAAATGATCTTAGTAAGAAATAACTTTTATTGGCATCCAATATTAACTTAAACACCCTATCAATTAAATTTTATAATACAACATATTAAAGCTGTTTATATTACTAATCAATATGTTAAAAGAACAAGCTAATACTCTAACAAGTTAAACTCTTTATAATAAAAAGAATTAAAAATTATTAAGAGTATATACTAGTTTAAGAGCAGTACGTAGCACACATGCCGCAGCCGCTATGTTGGAACATAATGTTATTTCCCATTTAAGGAGCTTAATTTTCATAGCATTTACTATCTTTAAACTAGAATCTTATATAGTTTTGGGTACTGTAATGATTATGTTGCAAACTGTATAATTTATTAATAGAGGAGTATATCATATAAAGTAAAAAGAGTATTTCTCACGACAGTATTATATTAAGTAACTAACAATAAAACCAATATTTATGGTTTGATATACATATATAGCCTTATAAAAGGACTAAAATATATGAATGTAACTAATAAATACACTAATACTACAAAATTTTGAACACATTCAAATAATAAAAAACAAGGATGGAAGAATGAGTCGTGCATTAAAAAAGGCAAGAAAAAAAACAGTTATTTATAATTTTTAAATGTATATGTTTAAATTATGGGTAAGAGAGAATAATATAGTTAAAAAAGGATAGTATATAGCATCACTAGTGTATAGTGTATAGTATCACTATAAGGCCAATCCACAACGTTAATGGCGGAATATTCTTAAGACGACAGAATTCCTTTTTGACTTCTTCTACTAGCCGTCACAGTACAAGTGTAAAAAAGAGAAATAAATATTACTGCCTCAGTATTGCTGTCTATCTTTGCCTTCTAAATAAATTTATAATAAATATGGTTAAAAGATTAAATTAAATACCTTTGCATATATTTATAAAGTCTCATACCCGGGCATTTTATTCTTAAGAATATTCTTAAGACGATAGAATTCCTTGTTGACTTCTTCTACTAGCCGGCACAGTACAAGTGTAAAAAGGAGAAATTAATATTACTGCCTCAGTATTGCTGTCTTTCCTTGCCTTCTAAATAAATTTATAATAAATATGGTTAAAAGATTAAATTAAATACCTTTGCATTTATTTATGAAGTCTCATACCCGGGCATTTTCTGGAGATAGCCATGTAATATAAACACTGTCGTAACGTGAGGCAGTAACTGCAGACAACCACACTCTTTGAGTCACAATTCAAATTAATTACACATAAGTAAATTGAAGACATTCTTTTAGCAAATGATTTAAAGTGCAAATGCCATATCTACATAATTTGATTACTAAAAATATTATAAATTCAAACTAGCACCAGATGGAGACATTGCACACTAAATAAACGACCATTGGCCGATATCATTATGCATATAATTGAAAGACAATTTGTTTTAAATGAAAGACTCAAAAACAACTTCAGATAAAAAAAATAGTAAGTTTTCAGATAAAAAAGCATCATCTGATGAAATGAGTTTTTAAACATTTTAAAAACTAAATTGATTATTTATTTAATTATAAGAATTTACTCTGTTGATAAATATTTTGCATTAAATGAAGAAAAATAGTCACCAAAATATTTCTATTAAATAAAAGTCGGCAAATCCTGAACATACGAGTGTTGAACGAACATTTATGAACAAATTGTTGTTTGTCATGATAATGGAATTATATCAATTGGTTTTTGCAGCTTTTGGTTTTTGCATATTGAAAACCTCCAAAATCATGTAATCTTTTATTCTTTCTTCGGGCTTCGAACATGAAGCTCCTAAAGATATTTCAGGTTTTTTTAAATAACACAAAGGATAACACATGTTTTTATACTAAAATTAAGTAGTTTCAAAAATCGTTTAGAAACTAATTTATTTAAGTATAAAATCATGTGATATGCTTTGTGTTATGTGAAAAATCCTAAAATGTCTTTATATGCTTTATATTCGAAGCCCGTTACCGACAGTGCAAAAGCAAAAAAAACATTACTTCATTTGCACCTTGAAAACATGCGATATGCGAGCTTATGTTACTTTTAAATAAAATTTGGTCGTTTATAATTTTTGCATCGTATTATGTCATTTTTAATTACCAGAAAATTTCGCGTAAAAATTAATATTTAATTGCAGTTTGGGATTAGTTTTCACTTCGTATCTAATCCGTACGAGCACATCGTGTAACATCTGAAAAAAATGTAGCTGCCGAATATCTTTTAATTTTTGAAATAATAACTCATAGAGTGTCTTCACTTTGGCATTAGTTGACCTACTTGTAAATGATTAATAAAAAAGCGATGATCTTTATTTAATAGCGAATATCGTAATACATCATTGGCACGCGCAACTACTAACCTAAAAATATGAAATTACCCTACATTCCATATTAAGCGAACTAGAGGGAGCTTAATTATTACATATTTAAAAAGCTTATCTTTTTTATTTGAATATTAATTTGAAGTGCAACACTGTATATCATTTAAATGTACAATGACACTATTTTGGCAAAAAACACAATTCACGCATTTGGTTATATGAAATATTATTGAATTTAATTAAAGTTTTTAATACTTTTCTATTTTTAATGTTGTCAACTGTTGTCTTTTACAATATTTGTAAATGTATATACACAAAGAGGCAGGAACACATGTACATCTACAGGCACACACACACACACATAGATGTATTCATGTAATATACAGCATCGTTTTATAACCGGAGTATATAAATATATATATATATATATATATATATATATTTATATATATTCCTTTTTTTTTATTGACGTAAAAGTTGTATCTTAATTATAACGCACTTTTAGTTAAGTAAAAGTAACGACAAAGATATTACATTGATACTATCGCCACATTTATTTATTAAAATCATGTAAAATTTATTTTAAACCTCACTTTTTTCTGTCTTTAAACTAGAATATTATTATATTTATATTTTAATTTTCTTTATTTTCCTATTCAAAATAAGAAACCTTATTATTTGCGGTTGAGTATAATACTCAATCATAGAAAATGTTTCATGGTAGAGTATTATATATAAGTTAGAATTAAGCGAAGTAAATGGTTCTGCGAACAAAGTTAAATAATTCATATAGCAGTAGAAGGTGAGATTATGAAAAGTTTCTTTAAATAAAATCCCAGCTTTATTTTGCAGCGACATAAAATAAAATGAATTCTCCATTTTGCTCGACCAGATGACGCTTCTTTAACTGAAAACTTATTACATCGGAAGTTGTTTTTGAGTCTTTCATTTTAAACAACCTTCAATTATTGACACGGGCCAATAGTTATTCGTTTAGTTCAGAATGTCTCTATCTGCCACTAGTTTAGATTTAAAACATTTTTAATAATGTCATCACATTATATAGCATTTAATAACACTCTAAAGCAGGTACTCTTAAGACAGTTTGTCTAATTAATGCAACAAAATCATCATTTCCGTATAAAAGAATTGAAACATTTTCTTAGTGAAATTTGGAATTTTTGGTATATTTCTGGAATATGTTAATAAAAGCAAATTATCTTAAAAAATACACACACACACGTGATATATTTATATATATATATATATATATATATATATATATATATATATAGGTGTATATATATATATATATAGGTATATATATAAATACATATATATATATATATATATATATATATACATACATTCATTCCCCATTACTCACATAAGGTAGCGGAACACAAGTAGGATGGTCCTTACATTTAACAATTTACAACAGCCTTCTGTGTACGCTTTGTTCTTTTTGTCTTGCACTTTTGCTTACCGTATCTTCTTCTCATCCGCAAGAAGCGAAAAAATTAAAATGTTTGTTGGAATTCCTCTATGCGAAGAAATACGCATCAAAAAAAGAGAATTATAAAAATAACAGTCTCATGTCACATTACTTTTACACATATATTGTTATTTATTTTTTATATGTTTAGTATGTTTGCATTTATTTTTAGTACATCAAAAGTCGTCGTTTATATATTTTTGTATTCTACAATCAAAGCCAGTTCATTCTCATATTATGCTATTTTGTTATTAAATAATTTTGCTTTCTCCTAACGAAATTTTTACTTCGTTAAATTTTCGTTTCAAATTATATCTTGGAAGTAAACATTCCCTTCTCGATACAAACGCTTACAAAAATATGAGTTTTTACGTGTTATCTACATATAAGTAATAGCTCTGTTATTGCCAGAGAAAATATACTGACTCATTGTTTTGTTCATTTCATTTTTCTCATCGAATTTTATATCTCCTCCTTCCAATGTTTGTCCTGTCCATTCCTATTTCTTCTCCAATATAATAAAATGTAATCTCGACATAATATTTGTTGTCTTTTGATTTGTGCTGACTAGCACAATTGTTATACTTCATCAATCTTCACCCATTGTAATGTACAATGTATACATTCCATTCTTACATAACAACCACTGTGAGAATATTACACCAGTAGTCATAATAATAACTTTGCCTTAACGATCTTCGATTCTCACATAAATCTGAAAGTTTAGCAATACACTAAAAAAATATATGTACATGTTCCCTCTGTTAAATTAACATGTATTTTCTATATTTTCATCATGAAGGTACGAAAGGGCAGGTTTCTTAACCATAAATGTGCCCCCCCCCCCAATTGTATAAATGTGAGCCGATGTAATGTAATAAAACATGTATTAAATTTACTTCATATTTTAAATACAGTAACTATATATGATTCCTCATGTATCATAAATATCTCAGTAGCCTAAAAGTATTTTTTAAATTCTTTCAATAGCATATATTTGCTCTAAGGAAACATGGTATTGAGACCGCTTGAATGTCTTGAATATAAAAAATGTATTTTCCATTGACGATATAAAACAACTCGTGACTAGTTGTCCTTTGTTGTTGAAAATAATCAAAATGAAACAAAGACAAATATACGATTTTGCACTACAAATTTGGAAAGAATTCATAACTTTTTCATTCAATCGGAGAGGTATAAAATATTATGTAAATGTAATATAATATCCGAATATTAAAGGGAAATATAAGAAAAAATTTCCAAACATAAAACTTGATTGTTACTTGTTTAATAGGTTCCTTATACATATGTATATTTTTAAAATTTCCTACTTATTACTTTTTATGCAGATAATAAATTGGAAACACACTTGCGATATAATTTTTAAATGACATTTAAGCAGAAAATAAAATAAAATTGACAATGAATTCGAACATTTTTTAGATTAGAAATGTCTTCTTTAGGTTGCGGGAGGAAAGAAAAAACTGATCACTCTACCTATCGCTAAAATAATATAAAAGATCGTTGTAGTAAACTGATCACTCTGCACACCTTCATTATATAAAAACAGAATACTCAAAGATGAAAATTATTTCTTGGCATTAAAAATAGAAAATTACTTTAATTGCCTGACAAAGAAGAACTATCACAAGGCATCGCTATCCTCCTAATAATTAAGGGTTAAATATGCTAAACAATGAACAAATAATCAAGACAACTAAAAACCTGATTGCGTGAAAATATTAAAGTTAAATAAATAACAAGGACTGTGGTCGAATTGTTATTAAGAATCCATGTAGCAGATTTTTCTCAAATTTTAATCATAACATATTGCACTTATTACGGAAAAATTTAGGTTTTTTGATTAAAATTTGCCAAGTTCACAGTTGGAAGTCGGTGTGTCAGTTTTCTTGATCAATAGCAATAAAGAATAAATTGTTCTCAATCAAATTAGTTTTAAATCTACGACGCTTTATTTCAGAGTCCACATATGAATATTTAAACTTTGTTTTATATTTATTTTCGAAGATGAAAGTTTGTCTTATTCGGAGATAGAGACGTTGGGTAAATAACATAGTTATGGTGGCGGAAAATACTGGATGGAAATCGCTAAAGACAAAATTGAGGTATCTAACACTGGTGTCTTTAATATTATTCTTATGCTGTAATCGAACTAACCCATAGTTATAGTATACATAAACATTTTCAGTTACGTTAAAACAAATAAGAATAATGAGATATTGTACACACAGCAAAATGAGCATCTATAAATAATTAATTAAGGAATAAAGGGGAAATTTTAAAAATTAATTAATTACTTTCATAATAAAGCTAAAATTTAACTCATGAATAATGTTTGATTTAATTGAAATTTGTTGAATTTAAAATCAAAAGAAGGTTAATCTATTTTAAACATATTGGAAATACCGCAAAAAGTATAAATATATACGAAGGCGCGGAAGCTTTATTCTTTATTAGATCCCGGTTAACTTATACTCTAGTTTAAAATCTTTATAGGATATATTTATGATGTCGTACAAATATTATTAACTGTGTTTCTACGCAAAATCTGTGACTAAATTAATTAAGAAATTAAGAGAAATAAGTAAGCTATCCACGATTATTTATCACTCCTAAGCAATGTAACACATTTTTTACATATTGTGACAAAACTTTTCCTAAATTCTATTTTATATTTAACTCTTATGTATATATCTTATTCTTATATCTTATTTTTCTCTTATGTATACTATATTCATATCACGTACGCATAAAACTTCAAGACATTCTAAAAATTGTCGAATAGAAATAGATTGGATCTAATAATCTGTAATATCAAATGAATATTTGCAACATAAAAAAATGTATAGTTACGAAATGTAATGACAGTGAAACTGGAATTAGTTTTGAACCAACTTTGGTTAAAAAATATTAAGAGTTATTAACATACACTGAAATAACGATGAATGCTGACATTTCCTTTCCTTGTAACATTTTAAAGGTGTTAATTGTGAAATATTTTTTTTATGATTGAAAAGATAGATTAGTGCAGATAAGAAGTTTTTATTACTCAATAACCACGTTCGTGTGCCAACAATATACATTACAAAACAAAGTAGAAATTTGTTGAAATATATATTTATAAATTGTAGTAAGTGTAATAAAATAACTGTAAGGTATTAGTTCTATTTTATAAAATACGGAAGCAATATACTTTTATTATGAAAGCTCATGCTATTCTCACCGTGAAATTGTATTATTGTGTATAAACAGTTATATAATAGACCAAAGAATTGCAGACATAGGTAAAAGAATTCATATAAATTTCGGTAACAAATAGAAAACTCAAAAAATAATTTATTTTATTAAAACCATAATTTTGCTTTTAGTTTTTTTTCAAGTGTACAGATATATTGTGGTGCAGTAGGATCATTGTGAGTAATTAATTTTGTATATAATGAAATAATTATAGATGGCTTATCTATAAAGACAGACAGATAAACGCTATCGGAACTGATTTAAATACAATATATTTGCAGAAAAAAAAAACAAATTTAATACAACGGAACCGGTTGTTCCTCATTTCAAATATGTATCATTTGGGTATTCTACTAATGAAGTTTCATATTAAAAATACTAGCAAATGCATTTTTCATGTTACACTTATTAAAATATTTTCAATATATGATTCATATTTATTTATAACTAGCAGTGCCCCATGGTTTCACTCGCGTAAAATATCGAATAAGAAAAGTTGTTACAGTTTTTTTCTCTCATTTTTTGCTCTTGGGTATAAACTATTACTAAACTAAATTTCATCAAAATCTATCCAATAGATTTTGCATGATTGACGAAAAAAATAATATGCAGAAAGACACACAAACGTTTTTGACTTTTACTATCCTCTTTATGCTAAATAAATCGCTTAATAATAATCACTAATCACAATTTTAAAATATTTTCCATGTACAGAATTTACTCTGTTATAATTATATTAATAATGTAGAATAATATTGATTTTTGTTTAAGCTTTATAACATATTTGACTTGACCTTTAGGTAAAAGACAAAAATGGAACCATCATGGTGTATTTCGAGGCCTTTTTAGGAGCCAGTATTTAAATGTAAGGCAGTAAAGTCCAATAAAAGTTTTATTTCAACCAGCCGTAACTATTTTTCCATATTAAGCAGCGTCATTTTAAGTTTATAACTCATGATATTCCTTTACCTTTATGAAAGAAGTATGTAAGCTGAAAAATTTAAGTTGAATACAAATAAAAAATGATTTATGTATATTACAGGGAAAATAAGAAAAATTTCCAGACATTTGTGGTAAGAAAAAAATAAACTGTTAATTTTCTTTACAATAATCATGTAAATATGTACATATTGATAAATTAAGAATAACATACTATTTTATAGGACCACGAATAATGAAAATACAATTATGATAATAATTACAACCTTCCTATCCAAACAGCATTCGATAATATTAGTGTCTTGTATATCCGAACGATATTTTAAAATTAAACAAATATATGCCTGTTCGGACTAAGAGAAATGAGAACAGGTGTCCCACAACGAATTCTACTAAATCCCGTCCTAGACCACATGCCTGCCTACATGAGTGACATTCCTACGCTATAAAATAGCACTATCCCCACATTTTTGAACTACACTTCCACTCTAGCTATTGGAAACACTAAGAAGAGGTGACTAACAATATTCCAGTAGTCGTTATCCGAATCCCTGAATGAACCAATTAATGGCAAATGAAGCTGAAAGAGGCTCGCTTTGTTCATATAAACTTTATTAAAAGAACAAGTAATGCAGTGGCTAACAAGTATAAACACTTGTAGAATACAATGACACGCAGTTATATGTCCAATAGATGGGTTAGGAAACGAGAAGGACGAGGTTCCCAATTCGTCGGAATCTTTTATTCTATGTTCAGCGATATTTCTTTCGAATTCGCCGATTTTGATGATTCTTTTCCATTTGAAAGAAGGTACTAAAGATGTATTCACGTATAAATGTGACGATGACCTGATGATGAGGTCCGGAAATGAACGATAGAACTTCTTAATGATCGGCAGGTAATCAACTACTATTAAAGATATCTGCTACTAGTAGTTGTTACTTTTCAAAATAACTGCACTACTTACCAGGTGAAGGTTTGATAATAAGTTCTGTATACGAACAATGGAACTTTTTAATGGTGGTAATAAATTGAAAGCAATTCAAGATATTTGCTACTGGCTGTTGTTACTTTGCAAAATAACTATACTATCGATTATGTCAGAGTCTGATGATGCGTTCTGAATATAAACAATGGAACTCCTTATCGCATGGTAGTAAATCAAACGTAATTCAA
The DNA here is from genome assembly GCA_039881145.1 of Druceiella hillmani. Taxonomy (NCBI): domain Eukaryota; kingdom Metazoa; phylum Arthropoda; class Insecta; order Lepidoptera; family Hepialidae; genus Druceiella; species Druceiella hillmani. Next base: position 8,191,797 of record JAYKKI010000068.1, read on the forward strand.
GATAATGACTGCTAGTAGTTTTTACTTTGCAAAATAACAACACCATCGACTAGGTCAATATGTGATGATAAGTTCTGAAGATGAACAATGTAACTCCTTAACGGATGGTAGTAAATCGATCGTGATTCAATATACATGCTACTGGTTAGTTGTTACTTTAATTATTACTTTGCAAAATCTCATATTGTATTTCGGATATGGAGAACGGACCTCCTCAAATGATCATTTTTAATTTACAAAATCTAATATTGAACTTCGGATATGGAGAACCAAACTCCTCAACAGCTAAAAGCTAACCATTGGCGGCTGCTACTATCGCTTCATTTCTATGTGTTGTTGATGATCAATTTTATATGAAGAGGAAATTATCTATGTACTAGCTTTTGCTAATTATCAAATATTCTGAGAAAGAAAATAATTGTGATGATTAATATTAATATATTTATCCCTACAAATTCTAAAATGAAATATCTTTTAAAAAACTGGCTTAAAAATAGATAGGTAATAAAAGGTAAAATTTAATTAACTCAAAATTGGTACTTATTTATTTGCAATACATAACTAAGTTACTTATTTTAAGAGTCAGTGCCAGCACCGCTGATCAACTTAAACAAAGTAAATTGTAATATTATAAATATGCCCTTTACTCTTATTTCTACTTAGTATCGTAAATACATTATATGTTAAAGTTTTAAATTTACATTGTTTTAAATTAAATTATAAATTTGTTTAAGTTTTTAGATAATGCTGGCACTGACTTTAAAAATAAATTACTTAGTTATTTATTGCAAATAAGTAGGTGCCTACTTTGAATAAATTATTTTTCTTTCTGGTACCTACTTTTTTGAAGTGGATTTTTTAAAAGATATGTTATTTTATTTTAATGTTCAAAAAAATTCAACTCTTTTGGACATATTTAAAAGGTATGGAATAATTTCTTAATTAGGTTATTATTTTATTAGAACTCCCTATTATAATAAAAAACGTTATGCCATAGCTTTAGAAATGAGCATCAAAATAAATTAGAAATTAGCATAAAACAAAAAAATGTTTTATATTAATTATCCTGTGTCAATAAAAAGACTAGTTTTGATGACGAACGAAGAGAGAATTTCAAACTATATTTTCCACATTAAGTCTATCTTCAGTGACCTTAAGTCTTCAGTTTTTACAAGCGTAATTTTGGAATTTCAATCTAGTTACCATTCATAAGATAAGCACTAATGGATTTTGAAGTAAACGGAAAGATACCACCAGCTGCAAATTTGCATAGCCTTTCATTGATGTAATAGATTTTAATATTCAGTAATAAAAGCGTGAAATAATTTTGAAACAAAGTAAAAAATTTAAACCAATAAGTCACATGAAAACTTAATAACTTAAACCACATATACAGCAAAAAATACCTACAAAACTCCCACAATATTCTTTTGTCCAAAGCACTTAATTAAACTCCCCCAGGCAACTGTTTACAAAATTAATATATAAAGACTGTAGAAGCTGGATCATCGTTGTAATAATAATATTAATGATGTGGATTTAATAGCTGGCTCCTTAATAATTTAATAAATATGTCTATACAGTTTTTATTGTAGAAGCTTTTCAAGTTTTAGGTTTTTTCATATTATCAATCATATTTTACGATTATGTTTTTTTTTAGATATACAAAGATTTTTGCATATTATTTGCATTTCAATTGAAATGTTTTTTCTATTATTTATAAAATCTCAAGTAATAAAGAATGTATCTAGATAAAGCTCCGTTTAAGTTCATTTTGAATTTCTAAAGGAAATTTAGTCCAAAAGTTTTTCAGTCGTTTTCGATAAGTTCTAAAAAAGTAAGTCAAAGCAGTATATATTGATACGGTCTATAAACGATATCATGTTTGACGATAACTTCCTCTCATCAAAATGCATCTTGTACTCTGATGGAGCCACCGCAAATAATTTTGTTAATTTTTTTTATTAATTACTTTCACAAGGACTTGGCTGAATGATCAACTAATCTTAAAATAGTGGCACGGGCTGCTAATAATTAGGGTTTTACTTTATGCATATTGGTAGTCCAGCACATGCTACAGTCGAATTCATATTGGGGTTGCTCCAGCTAGAAATCTTATGAAATATGAGTAGAACTCGCACTATGATGCTTCTGTATATTCATAAGATCTCAAAATATTCTCACATATATGATAAAATGATAAAAATTCTAAAATCTGTAAAATTTTGATAGTTTCCTCGTAATTTGGTAGTCAAATTCTATCAAAACTGTTTTTTTTTTAACTTCAGTAGGTTTGGAAAAAAAATGGGAGAAATTCACTTTTCGGCACATTTTGGTAAATATTTCTGAGAATGTATTGTTTAAATTCTTGTAAAAAAAATTAATTTCTTTTTGAGCAGAATCAAGGATACATAAAATTAAAAATAGAAACATTTACTTATTTGTTTCTTCAAAAATGATGTGTAAACATTTTAGTACACAAAATATGCACGTCATGTTATACATTACTATGTTTAATTTCAAGTTTCCCCATCAAACGGTTTCTATGAAAATCGGTTATAGCAGACAGACCGGTAGACAAATAAGTGGTCTTATAAAGGTTTCCTTTTCCTTTTTATGGTAAGAAAATCAGAGAAATTCCCAAATACTTATAGCAGGCTATTAGCTGATAGCCTGCCTTATTAATATATATTGAATTTCTTCTTTTAACTGCTTCTTTATTTTATGGAAAATTAACTTTTCATTATATTAATTTTTTTACGCTAATTGTTCCATAATTTTTGGAATATAAAAGAGTTTTGAGAAAAATATATTGAATTTTTTGTCAGGCCATATAACTTCAAACAAAATTTAAACACGTTAATTAATTCCAAAGAATTATTTAATTTAACTGATCAATAAATGTTTACCCCAAACAAGTGCCTATTCTTGCATGGTCTCACTGTTGGGATTTGTTTTTAATTCTAGGGTGAGAAATTAGTAATGTTCAATATTACGACTTATGGGAATAATGCGGTTTATATGAGTTAGTGGAAATGTGAACGACGAAAATTATTTGAAAATGAACCTAATAAAGTACACTTAAATATACTGCAAAACATTATCGCTCAATATGTAATAATATTTAGATAAATATATATGACCACAAAATTCATGGATATTAATGGGTGTGGATGATATGTGGCTTGAAGTATGTGTTAGTTCTACATCTTTCAAAACTTTCAAACATGTTTGTTTTTGAAGGAATATGTGGAAAAAATATATAAGGAAAAAATTGAAACAGTCTCAATATTTTCATATTATTTTTATGTAATTTTATAAGATTGCATTTTAATAAAACATCTATTTTTAAGGATATTTTCTATAAATTGTCACTTATTAAGTTTATTATAAATACGAGTTTTTATGAAAATATAAAGAAGTAGTAATTGATAAAAAATTATGTATTTTTAATCTTGTTTTGTGAGATAAACATCACCGGTCGATCGTTTAATACACCTGTTTATTGCATTTTGCAATATATAGTTTAATGCTCCGCAATATTACGAAAACGTATAGGGCGATTGTCCATGTTAATTTCAATTTTGTTGCGTTGAGTTACGTTACAACCCAAGTTGCGAGGTACATTGTTAAATGTAACACATTAGCAATTAGCTAAATTAGAAAAATTTTTAGGCTCTTTATAAACAGTCGTAATAATCAATCGACCAATGATATTGTCATTTAAAAGTAAGTGGACACGAGTTTACTTTTTACTAAAATATTTTCAATATTTTAACAGTTCATATATTATCACTGAACTTCTAAGACACTATAGAATCTATAGGCATATTCAAAAAGTAATAATAGAGTACAACATGAGAAAACTGGTCACCCACTTGTGTATAGCCGCTATTAGCTTGTTGAATTAGGATTTGAATATTTGCACGTCATTAATTCAGCTTAAATAATGTAATAAATCCAAAAGTCGGTTTGGTTATTAGGGATTAACATACAGATGTTAATCCCTAATAATTCTGTTACTATGAAAAAAATTACTACTTGAGATTATTAATTGAGCATACATGTAGGTTATTTAGCGGACTAACATATAGTGGGTATTTTTGATTTACTACCATTATATACTAATGACACAAAATATATTTGTATGTTTGTTTCATGACCGTGCCAAAACTACTTCATAAATTTTCCTGAAACTCAATACAGATATAGTTAATGAATCATATTAATATATAGAATAGCTTCTAACTTAAGAAATGTATAATTTTTACATGTCAATACATGGCCCAAAATTTATATTGCATTTAATGGGCATGTAACTCTAGAGGCAAGTATGTATCTTTTTGTTGAATGGCGTAATATTTTACTTTACTTATACAGAGATGTTTTGATAGCTATATTCAAAAAGTCAAAAAAATTGTAGTGATTTTCACGCATTAATTTAAAATCCACCAGGAAAAAACTACGAGAAAAAGTTATAAAAATAATTTATAGTGAATATAACTTGATGAAAACAATTTATTTTAACCATAACTTCTTTGATATAATTGTTGCGTCACGGCCGTGAGTAAACTTATCATTTCGGTGCATTTTTTTATCATTTCAAATAATATGAACTGAGCCCCTTATTATATATAGAAGTATAAACACATTAACCAAGTTTATAATATAACATGTAAATGCTGTACTACCGAAGCTATAGTATAGTGAAATATTATTACACCCTTCAGTTTTGGTAACTTCCATGAAAGAATATCTAAAAATAAATTAATCAACATCTGCAGTGTGTATAGGCTACATCTTCATCATTTCATTTCCGTCAAGGACTTAATTATATCTGATGGACACTTCAGAACTATAACAAAACTCTTGACGGAACCGATGTCGTACAAAATTACCGACATTTCTATGTTCTAGAGTGTTATCTGCATAGCCTTTCGCCATAATCAAACATCACTTCCATTGAGTCGAAACCCATTTAATAAAATCTTCAGCGCAAAATATCATAGCAGAGTAAATTTTACACATTGTTTTCATAAATAATATTTTAGATGATTCTCTTAATTACTGTGGACACGTTTAACATGATATTGATTTTGAGTGCAAATATCCAATTCCAATCGTTTATTTACACTATATAATTTATATGTAGTTATTGTGGCATGGTTCACTGAAAATAGGTATTTAAACATTATAAGCCCATATTATTTAATGATTTCACCGACATTTAAATTAATTAGCGAATTGAATTAAATATCCCAAGCAGATCAGATACGAAATGGTAATAAATATATTTTCCAAATAAATTGAAATAATCTCTTGAGAACATACTAAAATTTAATGTTAGTTTCATAATTAAACATATATTTTTATTCATTTTGTACATTTAAGTATTTTAATATATACAATTGAGACACATGCCTTTTTACTACGAAAGCAAAATCTTACAGCCAACCAAAACATCAGTTCAACTCCGTTCGATGAGTGGCCGGGAATCAGGCCCGGGGTCCCGCGATGCGCCGAGCCGTCAAAGGCTGTACACCTTATTACCAACCCAATACGCTACCATGACGACACACATCACAACGTTGACTTTTTTTAAAAAATTGCCAAAATTTAAATGTTCAAGTTGAAAAAAATAAAATAAAAAGCTTAGTCCTAATGTTTCACTCTTTGATCAACTCTTTGCACGTGTGAGATCCGCCAAAGGTAATTAGCAATCTCCACGAAATCAGGTATCTGTAATATGTAAACCTATAACTAAACACTACTTTCCGAGGAGCTTTAGAAAATTTTCAGTTTTTCTAGACTAATCGGATCGATATTTATTTTTATGCCACAAAATATCGAAATTGTTAAATATAGATAAAACCCAAATCAAGGAAAGTATGTCCAAAAGGATATATTTATTTACATATTTGTCCAATTATATCCCATTATTATTTAAACCCTTTATGTACATTATATATTCTTAAATTTAAATCTAGCTTTTAAATCTTTATCGAAAGTTTAAACAGCACTTATTATAGTAATTTCCAATATTCGCCAAACCAACAAATAAAACCCAGTTGTCTGTCCTCGTACACACTAGAATTTCATTAATGTTTTAATATCCTGTAAGGTTCACTAATTTAAGGAAGGAAATATTTTTAGAGAGAAAAATTCATATAAAATATATGAATTAAAAAAAATGTTTGGCATTTCTAAAAGTACAATTTGTTATTATATTCAAATCTTCAAAATTATTTTACTGTAAAAGAGTCAATTGCATTATCCTTCATAAAAATTTTAGCCCTAGTAATAATTCAGCATAATATCAAGCATCTACTGCAAAGATATTCCAAAAAAAAAAATTTTTTTACAATTTATGAAGGATAAAAAAAGAAAAAACTATTTTAAATATTCTATCTAGATTGAGTTACAAAGAAAAATTCGAACAATTCAGAAAATGTGAAAAAAGGATTGTAATGCATATCTTTACTGCTGGCGCTGATGAGTTTCATGCACTTGAATTTGTTCCTTTTTTTTGTCTTTTTTTTCTTAAGTCTCGATTTCCACAAAAAAATATTCTAAATGGATTCGATGTTCAGATAAAACTTTTTGAATTCCTTTCAGATGTGATTTCATATTCAGGGTTTAAAATTATTCTTTTCTAAACAAATTTTGAAATAAAATTTAATACGACACCGGTTCGAACGTTCTGTTGTATAAACAAATTAAAAGGATATAATATTTATTAGCTGAGACAAAAAAATCATTAATAAATACCTCTTTCCAAATACTTGCTTTTACTAATCTGAGAATTCGAAATAAGATCGATTACAAAGATCAGGTACCGGCAGTAAGGAATACTTTTAATTGTGATTTTTTGAAATAAATTTTACTTTTGCATCCAAATATATATATAATTCGAGTCTATGCTAGTAAGAAGTCACAAAAATCCTGCCAAATTGCTTACTTTGGATCACCTTATTGAAAAGTTTTCCCACTATGGGTTTCTATTTCTGCTAGTGATTTGGAATATGATTATTGATCATTGGTAAAGCAACTCACTATCATCCATCTTCACCCACAATTTATACCGAGCCTAATCTGTTTTTAACTGATACTTTGAATTCATTTTCACATTTATATTTAGAATATTCCTACCAAAGTCCACTAATAAGCTTAAGAGATTTAAGGATTTAAAATCACGATTAACGAAAACATTACGCCGAACTGAAACAATATCAACTTTGTTAATCTCTTTATAGAAAATGTTCAATCCGCTTATAGTCGAATAGATGAAATTTAACAAATATCATGTTACAAACTTTCATTGAATTTTAAAATGAAAAATTAGCAAAATTTTGTTAAACCGATAATAAACTTTATATGCGGCCTTAATTAGTAACAATTTATAAGTTATTCCCTTTGATAGAAATTTGTTGCAACCGGCTCAACGTGTATTAAATATGATTCATATTTTTGCTAGAGGAAAGATTTATTATTAAACCCTATAAATTAATTGTATCTTCTTCTGAAAGAAAATGTAACTTGCAGAAGTCAGAAAAATTATTTTTGCCCTCATAAGTAACATATTTGAAATATTTGGTCACTAACTTTTTCACAAGTTTGAATGTTTCGTTACTGACCTTTATAAATCATTAGATATTATTAGATGTATTATTACAAAAAAATTATTTGGTATATTGCTCATTAAAATATTGCAAAGAGTTTATCAAGCCGCTTCCTTAAAAATTGGCCACAAAATTTGAAATTTGGGTCAACAAGTAGTTTCGCCTTGGACAGTGTCAAAGAACTATCAAAAACAAGATTGAAAATATATCGACTTTTCTGTGAAAATATATCGACTTTTCTAATGGAAATATTACATAGATAGGCCCTTGTGCATTTGTCGTAAATATTAATGTAAATATTATATAGAAAAACATTTATATGTTAAACGCTCTAAAATACTTTCGTAGCAATATATACGAAACCCTTGCACAGCAAATTCTACTCGTATTTATAAATATTTTACTGTGTTGGATTATAATCACGACACGACATCAAAGTAAGAAATGTATGATCTACTTCATGTATATTGTACTACATTTTCTGTCAATTTTAAGTTACAATGTTATACAGTACAATATCGTATTTATTGTAATGACAAAATCTACTAAAGTTACGTCATATATTGCTTATCATCGAGGTAACTTGATCATTAAATAAATCAGTCGTCTGTAAGCATAGAAATACTCATTTTTGTCTCATTCACTATCATTTTAGTAAATAGTCGTATGTGAAATTTAATTATTATTTGTTATTTAACAACATATGAGACACTGTAAACATTATTCGATAGAAATCAAAAACGTTATTCAAAATTTAAACTCGCAAGTCTGAATGCAGAAAAAAGATTTGTGTTACAAAAAGAGTATTAAACCTATCGTTCGACGTTATTTATTTCAAATAATATTAAAGGATTACGTAATTTTCTCATATGGCACTGAAGAAAGTAAAATTACTCTACACCATTATCCGTTCTCTAGTTTCAAAGCAGTAGGCAAATGGTAAAAACTAAACCCTTATCGCTTATTTACGCCCATCTAACTGCCTGTCACTGTCTGTTAAAACTTTACAGATTCTACAGCTTTATGTTCATGAACTTCTTCGAAAACTGCTTCATATGGAAATCTCAATTACCACGTAGTCGAGCCTTAAAAGGAGTTTTGCTTATAATATACTTTCCCACCGATTCATAGTGGGTGTCAATTTTTTCTGCACATCCCATTGAATATGGTAGCATTGGATAAAACCTATAAAATAATATTGTTGTTTTATTCATTTTTCTTGTAATCCAATTGTGAAATATAAGTTTCGAATTGATCTGCGATGTAATCCCTTACTCCCCTACTGCCTCCTGGAAAATATCAATAATTTCTAAATGCTAGCATTTAATTAGACTTTTCAAATTAAATTATTCCGGTTGTTTACAAATGTATTAAACAAAATATGTATTGATAATACAAATGTATCAACAATGTGGACAAAGGAGAATCCTAATTTGTACGTGCGCCCTAAGACGGTTTAATAAAAAAGTTTGAATCGTAGTAATCTAAATTTAGTTTCAAAGGGACTATAAAAGTAATATTTGTTTTCATACAAAATAACTATCTGCCTGTTTTTTATCAGTTTCTAATCTCTAAAGAAATGAACGTAGAAAATTGAAATTTCTCTGGTCCATAAGTAAAAATTGTATATAAATTTACTAAAAATTATATTTTTAGGAGATTACCGAAATATCAAGAAAACTAAAAAAAAATATCTGTGTTTCTCATCTCTAAGTAGAGCACTTTTTTTTTGGTTAGTGAAGCATTAAATGAGCCATTTTGAAATCCGTTTTGTTACAGAACCTTTCTCAACGTAACTTTACGTTGGATAATATAATTTGTCTTTAATATTTCTTACGTCCGGTATTTAAACCACATATATTGGTGAAAGCCGTATTTAAAATATTAGAAAAGTTGTCAATAAAAATTAAGTTAGGGTTTTATGTTAAAAGTTTTTTTTTGTTTTGTCCAATGGAAAATTCACGATATTTAAACTTTGTCTGAAATTTTTATGGAAATATTACATAGATAGACCCTTATGTATTTGTCGTAAATATTAATGGAAATATTATATAGAAAAACATATAAAAGTCAAATGCTCTAAAAGGGTTTAAATAGCAATATATACGAAAGCCTTGCATAGCAAATTCTACTCGTATTTATAAATATTTTACTGTGTTGGATTAAAATAGACACAACATCAAAGTTAGAAGTGTACATTGTACTTCATGTATATTTTACTACATTTTCTGTCAATTTTAAGTTAGAATGTTATACAGTATAATATCGCATTTATTGTAATGACAAAATCTATTAGAGTTACGTTATACGTTACTTATTATCGAAGCCACTTGATCATGAAATAAACCAATCGGCTGTAAGAATAGAAATACTCGTTTGTGCCTCATTCATTTTCATATTAGTAAATAAACGTATGTGAAATTAAATTATGATTTATTATTTAACAACATATGAGACATCGTGAACATTATTCGATAGAAAGAAATCAAAAACGCCATTCAAAATTTAAACACGCAAATCTGAATGCAGAAAAAACATTGTGTTATACAAAGAGTATTAAACCTTTCGTTCGACGCTATTTATTTCAAATAATTTACACATATTCAGCCACGTTCAGGTGAAAATCTTCATAAATTTGAACTTATGAATTAAAATGTTGGAATGATAGATTGCGTATTTCCTCTGTTGTTGACCCAGTTTAGCGTATTTAAAAATTGGATTTTAAAATATATTTCTGTTTTGATTAGCTACTTTATATTTAAAAAAACGATTAAGCACGAATATAACTTACCTTCCAATGTTTTGATAACTAATAGTTATACAATTTATATAGATATATACAATTTTTAGCGGGGCAACCAACCTATGACATATTTTCGGAAATTGATGAAGGTTTGAGGATAGTTTTAAAAATGTGTTGAAGCTCTTTTTCTCTTTATAGACATACACATAAATGTAATTACATCCTTCTGTAATGGACACCGGCGAACATAGGCCAATTTTTTACATCACAGCAGAAGGATGTTTTTTTATAACATAAAAATATTCATTTTCGACTCAATATCATTAGAGGCAAGTAAAAAACCTATGATTTACTAGAAATATTTGCAATATTAAAATAATTTCGACCAAAAGTAACATTTAAAAAAATAACTGTTTTGTAAAATCAACGAAAACATTTTCTTTACACTAAAAATTAATCATTAATTAAAGAATTAAAAACATTTTAGTTATGGCTAGAAATATTTAAAAATAATATGTATTTATTTAATAAACATAATTTATTTTGGGTATTGAAAAATTAATTGAAAAGTAAATACTCGATATTTATGTTTGTTTATTAAATAATTATTTATTTAATAATCCATAAATTAAAGCTTTGTCAGTCATAATAAAGAGGAGTTTACACATACGCTCTTTGAATTTATTGTTAAATATTATATTTATCTCATACTCAATAAATCATTGGTGTGTTCATGATTTGAAGTGTGTTTTTATCACTCATTTCTGTATTTATATTTTCGTTTCGCTAAATATTCACAAGCGGTCTTATTTAACTATGGTCTCTATTCTGACTCCTTCCATTGGAATCTATATCAAATTTAAGGAGTTTTTGTGCTATGACATATGCACGGACAGAAGTATATGATGAAATTATAAGGGTTCCTTTTAAACAATTCGGTTACGGAACACCATAAATATCTTATATTAAAACCAAAACTTTTCCATAAAATGCAAAGGTTTTTATTTTACTGGATTCTTCCTTTTTTATGCATAAATCGTTTATTTAAATGCAAATACATAAATTTCAATTCTGATCTAAATTTTCAATATAATTTCCAAAATAAATCCTTGCCAATATCTACGTCTACACAACTGAATAATTTGCCGTGTTTAAATGAAATATGCATTGCACAATATGTATTTTATGATAATATTTGTATCCTTTAAAAAAAAACCTCCGTAATAAGTGAGAAATCTAATTAAATTGTATTTAATTATTCTTAGAAATTGTTATTCTAAATATCACGTTAATTGGGTATTTGACTAATTTTTTTTTATTTCATTAATTATAATTTCAAGGTACAAGCTGATGAAAAGTAAAAATTTTTTTTAATAATCTTAAAAATTGACCGAGTTATAAAAGTTTAAATGTAACCGTTAGAGAAGGACGGCAATACTGTGTTGTGAGGTCATTTTTAATATTTCACAATATATTCTACGAGAGGAAAAGAGTCAGAGATATACCTAACTCTATCCGGATCTTCAAATTTAGAAGCATACAACTGGCTTATTTTTCAATTAATTTTTGAATTTTTTTCAAACTTATATTTCACAATATTGTACGAAAAATATAAAAAACTACCGTATTAAGAATGTTATGGAATCTTCTAAATAGTTACACTGTTACTCATATACCTTTCCACCGTGTATTTATACTTGCACGTCATTTAGTATATTATTTTAAAAAAAAATAATTTTACGTTTCACTGGATTAATTAATAGAGTAGTTGTATTTTTTACCCATTTCATATTTCAAATTTGTTTCATTAGTGTAAAAATAAGCGGCCGCATCAAGTCTTGATTTTGAAAATATGGTTTCTAATTATGATGAACTTACTTTGCAAATTTTCCAGAAATATAAAGTGGCTCTTGAGGTAATCTCGCTCATACTTTGTTTGCTGTTATTTTTCTCTTCCAAAATCTTTGTTACCTTTGAGTCCAAACGTTTATAATGAATGTTTGAAAAAAGCGTATATATATATATATATATATATATATATATGTATGTGTGTGTGTGTGTATGTGTGTGTGAGAGTGTGTGGATATTGCTCTCTTTTAAACGTCACATAATATTCAAATAGTTTTTATTTTTCAGTAAATTTTAATACTTACCTGCAGTAAGTTTTGAACAATTTTTATAACTATTCTTTTAAAACACGTACTTCCCCAGGAAGTTAAACGTTTATAGAAAATTATTTTATGACATGGATCTGTCCTGATTGCTGGATTTTGAATATATAATTGTTATATAGCGCGCAAATCCCAAACGAATATTTAAATTCCTAAAGTTATATTGTCTGTAAAATTAAATTTTTTCGCAAATGTAAAGTTTAGCCATAGTTGCGAACAGAAGAGGGCACGCCAACAAAAGCCTGCCCCTGTTTTATTAAGCGAACACGCTTCACGTGTTCGCTGAGTGACTACCCCACCACAAAGCAATAGGAAACTGAAACCTACTGGAATTTAGCATATAATAAAGCAATGTACTCAGTGTAAAAAGTAGTCATTCGCCAGCACTCAAGGTGAAAATTTAGAGTAAAAACACATTCTTTTTAAAAAATTGTCATTAATACTCGTAGTGACAACTTCAGTTCCAAATATATATACATATATATATATATATATATATATATATATATATATATATATATATATATATATATATATATATATATAATATTACTAAAATCCCTTTAAAACTTTTATTCAATAATCGGTGCGACTCATTTGTGAAATTTGGCTCTTAACTTCGACTGAAAATAAAATATCTTCAGGCGAAAATATCAGTTAATAGTAGAAATGAGGTTTACGCATGAATATTATCCAAGTATTTATTTTAGACGATTTTGACCAATTAATTAAACATAATATTTGAATTAGTAAATATCGAGATGAAATAATGAAATGTTATATGACGGGTTTTCAAGCTATTCCATATAGCTGATTGGATTAAACGTATGAATTAAAATAATAATTTCACTCGGAATTTTATTTATTCAATAATTTCATATAATTAAATTAATGTATTATTGTGAAACATTTGGAATAAACTTCCTTACTTTCATTACGTTATCATATTGGGCAATGTAGTATAGAAGAATAGTTAGAGCAAAAATTTCATTCATAGCTATTTAAAACCAAATTTTTCATTTTACTTTTTAATTGCTTTAAATAAGATTTTCTTACAATTTGCATTTATTTACGTTTGTTTGCGATATTGTCAAATTCGAAAAGAAATTGAAGAAACATTTCACTATTATTTAAAACTTAAATCTACTTGTACTAATCTACTTATTTAAATCTACTTAGATAATCATTTGTCAGGATTATCTCAAAAAATATTCAACTGATTTAGATGAAACCTTTCTTTGCAATACTTTTTTGGGTATTTTATAATTTAAACATCGTCTTGAAAACCATATTAAATATTTTGGAGGAAAAATTCAACATTCTTGAAACAATTTCGTGTATAATTTAGTAGATAAAAAATTATTAAATGGGGAACAGCGAGTTTGGAACCATATTTCAAAACCCTAATTAATCTGTAATTTTTTTAAAATGTCAATTTTAAAAGGTATTTATGTTTTATTTCTGTAATTGACGTTTTATTTGATTTTTAGATTGCAAATTGCTGAAATTTGTTCTTTAGATTGCAAAATGTTTCCGTTATTTCTATTAATTACTGTTATTAATTGAGGAGTGAAAAAAAGTTTCACATGATCTTGTGAAAATTACCTCCCAAAGATGATTAATTCTGAAAAATAGTTATAAATATATTTTTTAATTATTTTATATTAACTCAAAAGCTTTCAAGTCGATAAAGACTTGAGTGTTCAATATTCTCCTTATAAATTATGTTACAAAAGTGCTGATAAAATATTCTACTGTCAAAATTCTTCTATTTATACAACTATTTATATACATTAATATATGATACACTTGGAATACTCTTCCAGGTCTTACATATTCCATTTTCTTTCTTTCCTATTAATGAAAATTATATAGAAACAAATTATATAGAAACTATAAATTCTATGTAATAATGTATTCATAACAATTTCTTTTTTTCTTTTTTAAACCTAAGGGTTGCCACTTCCAATGATATTAGAAGTATGTTGATATTTTTATTCCCCCATCTGCTTCCATAGTTTCATAACCACATACAGAAGATTCATAAAAGTTCTCTATCTACTTATATTTTTGTATATTAAAAATTTAAATCAATTACAAAAAATCTCTATTATAAAGAATTTATGTTGAAAGAAAATCGTAAAAGCTAATCGCAATCGTGTAATATTAGACTAAATTATAGGGTTATTTACTACAAGCGACTCATTGTAAGAATTTAATTGACTGAAGTTGCATGCAATATTGAATAGCTTTTATGACATATATGCTGTCAGGATCAACAAAGGATAATCCATTAACAGGCAATCGAATTATCAATATGGATAAATTTCTTTAGTTTATTATCGTTCTTCGCTATAAGGCTTGACGATACTCTATGTAAGAGACTGTTCAAATATTTTAGGAGGTATAGCTGTAGATTTTCTGTTACTTGTAATACTTGTTAGACGTAGTGCTAGTTGATTTCAATTCTTTTCCAAAAGTATGTATTTGTTTACAAAATAAAACATTCAGTCGTTTACAGAATTAGTCCATTCATTTTCAGTAAACTTTTAAATCGGTAACCTTAAGGTAAATCAATAAATTTAATCTGATCTTCTGTCGTAAAAATTAATACTTTTTTGAAATACTATATGAAATGAATACTTGGTAAACAAAGTTTTTTATTAAGCTCTCACCATATAATAGAGCTTCTAAAAAATGATGTCTCGTGCAAGTTGCCACATGCATTGTTAAATTAATCTTTCAGGCTCTTTGTAAACAGTCGTAATAATCAATCCATTAGTAACCTTAACTTCTAAAAGTAGACACGAGTTTATATTTTATTTAAATACCATAAGGTATTTTGAATGTAATAACAGTTTATGTATTGTAATTTCACCTAAAATTTTAAGATAATATAGATATTACAACCATATTAAAAAAGTAATAAACATTACAATACAAAAAATAATATAGTGCATGATGGAGAAACTGGTACACCCAGTTCTGTATAGCCACTATTATCTTGTTGAATTAAGATTTGAATATTGGTAGGTAACTTCTCACCATATAATTGAACTTATAAAAAATGATATCTCGAAAAAAACACACTTTAGAAACATAAATGTATTTCGACTAGCAATGAAGCAATAAATATAGTTTTTAATTTTGCTCGTTGATTTTTTACAGTTAATGTAAATTTTAACTCCCTCTCTCTCTCTTTTAAATGTCTGATTTTGTAGTATATATTTTACATGAATATATTAAAAATATTTATTAAATAAAATTACATTCTTTGATTATATTTGTGAAACTGCATTGTAAATTTTCATTAATGCTAAATGTTTCTTATTCCAGGTAATGAAATGGTATAATCAGACAAAATTGAAAACGTTACAACAAAAAAAATAGGAATACTTACATAGTATCATTTAGCAGAATTATGTTTTATTTCTAATGTATACTTTTATAGTCAAGCAAATTATTAACTATCTGTACTAACTTGTATAACATCAATATTTACTAATAAACATAGATATTTGATAATTTTAATTTATATTTAAAGAACTATGAACCCATCGCTTTAAATAGATGCTATCTTTTTTATTTTGATGAAAGTCATTAATATTAAAGTTGTGCCAATTAAATAGATGAATAACTCAAATTTCAGTATCGCGGGAAATTTTGTGTCAATATTAGAAATAATGTTATGAAACTCTCCGTTGTATTCCACATGAACTTCAAGGTATTCGTGTATTTGCGGTTAATTTAATTATTTTTGGGGCTATGATATTTATATTAAGTTGACATGCTCAACAAAATAATTGTTATATTGTAGTATATAAAAGAATATTCCAGCAATATAAAACTTAAGTTGTTTTATTCCTAAATCCCATTTGAAATTTTTTACGAGATGGGGTAGAAATATAGTTAGATGAATATTTATAATTTTAAGTCATTTTATTCCCTGTAAAAAAAATTATCCTATTAATATATTGTCCGAACCAGGTACTTATTATAATGTCTTAGGTCATTATTTATAATGTCTAATTTAGGTTATTATTTCTAGGTTATTATTTATAATGTCTAATATTGCAAAAATATTTTTTTCAGTTACACATAGCGTAATTACTTAGGTAGCCAAAAAATGGCATTGAACTTTTAAATAATTGTATAATTTGACGTGTACATTTTGAAACATATATCGAGTTCGGAACCCTGATATAATTTCAAAATAATATAATTAATTTATATGCTATAATTTTTGGTATCGCAATTAGAAGAACATCATTCCTATGGTTGCTACATAATCACAGGAAAGTACATGTTAGTATAACTGGAAAATAATTAATTTGTTTGATTCACATTTTTGAGGTTCGTATCTAAAATGTAAAAAATAAACGGAACCTTTAACAGATTGGTCACGTCTCTGTCTGTCCGTCCGTCACAGTCGATTTTCTCAAAAATTATGCGATGTGAAAACTTGAAACTTTGGCAAGTCATACACCTTTTCAACTCACAAATATTGCATTTGCTACGCTTTTTTAAAATAGGTTTAAATTAAACGAGAAGAAAAAATAAAGTACTTTTTTAAAAAATTTGTGTATCATGTGAGGAATCGTTTCAAAAGGTCTCTTCAATAATTTAATATTTCATGTTTAAAAATATATTGTGAAAAGTATGCAGTAGAGCATTCCCCGCCCCTATTTATTTCCTAAACTACTGAACCATAAGGAAAGAAGGGTCGGTAAAAACCTGACCGGGATATTACAAGAAAACTATAGCGCTTATTTCTGATCTTATATTTTTTTAAATATACATAATACTTTTACGTCTTTGAAAGATATAATAGGCGATATATTAATGTCGTCAATATATTTGCAGAGTTTAATAGAAATACCATGTACCACTTAACCCTTATGTGAGTGACGAGCTACCCTCTGTAGGTAGCTGTGATTTCGTGAGAGCTCTTATCTATTTATAAATTATATAATTTTTAATGTTTTAACCCAATCAACTATTTACAATATTTTGTAGAAACCAAAACATATTTTAAACTTACAATAGAGTGACAAGATACCCGGGTACCTCTTTGTGTCTTTTATGACAATAAAAAAAGTATTTATAATTTCGTACAAAAATGAAATAATAAACATTTGTTAGGATGTTTTATTTCTATAAAAATTACAAATTCTTTGTTTATGCAGAATTAGGACAGCTCTCAAAGCAGGTGTTACATGTTGGACGAGTTACTGCATGTTCATCTTAAATTGGTTTTCTACAGTTAGTGCAAGCTTTTCGTGTCTTTCTTAGCTTGCATTTGAGTTCTTTGCATATGTAACAACTTCCTACAACTACAACACGAGAATCTCGTCTAGTCTGATTTATAGAAGTTGTAAATCCAGCCAAAGCTGCAATGTCAATGATATTGTATAAAAGTACTAAAGGCCACCGATTCGTTCTGCGTTTTACGGTATATTCTCCTAACAGCTTATCCATATTGTCCACTCCACTTTTGGTTTTATTATAATGTAAAATTATTTCTGGCTTGGCAGTTTCCTTATCACTTTCAATAACTGGTGACGTGTGCATCGATGACAACATTATTACTGCTTTATTCTTTTTAGGTACGTAGGAGCACACAGTTGCTTCTTTGCTAAAGGCAAAGTTAGAAGAATAAATCACCCTCTCCTTGTGTGCTTGCATATTTGCAGGAAGAAACCGTTTATTTTATCTTACCGTTCCAACTAGTGTCATATTTTACGAATTCAAGGAATGTGCCAGTTGAAGAGACGTAAAAAAATTATCCGTAGTTACATTCAGTCGTGAATTTTTATATTTAGCCACGAGATCTAATGCAGTGCATCCTCCAACATTTGATTGACGATTGCCATCACTTGACTTTCTTGTATATATTTGTCCATTTATTGGGTAGAAATTATTTGCATCCCAAGCCCAAAATATTTTTATGCCATACATTTCAGGTTTTGATGGCATGTATTGAGTAAAGCGACTACGCCCATCATATCCATATAGCTGTTCGTCAACGGTAATACATTCACGAGGCTTGTACATTTTATTAAAATTTGAAATGAACATAATCCAAATATCTCGTATAGCGACTGCTTTATCAGCTAACAAACGTTCAGGGCGCGTTATCAAAAAATTATCAAACCTTATGAAGCGTTACAGCATTTTGAATCTATCATGGGACATCACAGCCCAAAATAATGGTAAGTGACTGGATTTCCACAGTTTAGTCAAATGCTCTTTATTAGATCTATGTACCCCACTAAAGATTAGAATGCCAAAAAATGCATCCAATTCTTGTTCTGTGAATAGTTTGAATATTTTTTGTTTCGGTCGCTTGCTAATATCAGGGTAATTTTCCATCAGTTTATTATCGTATGCTTCAGTAATCTTAGTCCCTTTCCAATTAGTTTCCCTCAAGATTATGTTACATTTCATTGGACAATATATTTTTGAATATTTCTATTTGATTGTAAAGTTTACTGGAAGATGCGGAACCGCCCCGTTGACGAATAATATTTCGACTACTATTTTGTGTTCTGGGAAGTGGACCAGACTGCCACCGCATTCCATCTTTTGCAATAAAAACATTTTCAAACGATTCCCCTTCAAAACTGGCATCGGAATCGTATGAGTCAATCTCATTTTCGACTTCAGCTTCTGGCTCAATATTCGAAATTTCCAATCCACCCTCCTCAACCGAAGGAATATAATCGTGTTCATTATTAGAAGCGACAAACTCACCTTAGTCACAAGAAGATTCTGCTAATATGGCTTGTAATTCTGTTGAATTATATCTTCAAACACTTGATTTTTGTTTAGAAGTACTCGCTCTAATATTCATAATGAAATAATTATAAACTCACAAAATAAAAGTAAGCTCGTACAATACAAAGTAAACAGCCAAGTGTCAATTTCAACCACGATGCATTGAATGGATTCAGTGTTTCTTGCGCTCCGATAACCATGTACCGCACTCCACCCCTCCCCCGCTTTAATCGCCACAGATCGTCAACTGTTTAGCTTAACTAAAATTATAATAATGAGAGTGTGGGTAACGTCAAGACAGACCTTGATTGTTTACGTTTGTATGAATATAAGGGTATCTCGTCACTCTGATAAAGGTGTTTTATTTGTTACTCACATAACGGTTAAGTGCTTATAAATGCTTGAATGTGTACGAAACCATTTAGTGTGAAGTTTACTATTATTAGATAGATTTTGTAGATATAGAATGACAATAGTACCTATCTTATACAGTCAACTGCAAAAATAGGGCGAAATAAATTAATTTTAAAATTTCCAAAAAAAACACATCTTTTTACCTTTGTAAAGCTATCATCCAAAGTATATGATAAATATCATCAAATATCACACAATTAATATCTTTATTATAATTTAATCATTAATGATTAATGTTCTGCTGTAGAATTGATTATTTCTTTTATTTTATAAACTAACTAGAAAGAAAATTTACTCACATGCAAGTAATTACTTGTTTCATTGTCATTTCTATTTAATTTAGAATAATTCGTGAATTTAAAACAAGTTTTCGTTAATATTATACGTCCTTAATTACAAATTGATTTGTTCAATATCACAATTTTCCTTTTTAGAAGTTATAAGAAGTCTTTCGTAAGTAGTTACCTAAAATTCTATTTGATTAGTTTATATTAAAAACAGTCATGACATATTTATATTCGTGACATATTTTTCGCATATTTCCTTTAGGAATTTGTTATGTAAAAGTTAGTTATCTAAGGCATAATTTATTTCTATAAATAATTAAGAGAAAATTGTATTCATTGATTTGTGATAATGAAGTAGATTTAATATTTATTGTTTGAATGGAAAGGAATTTTCGACGAATATTTGGCTTCGGCATGTTTGATAAAATTTTTAATATTCGAATGAAACCCGTATAACTGAAATTTACTTGAAACTTACGAGTTTCTTCAATTAAACTGAAAAAATACTTCTCTGAGTCGTTCGTCCAATATGTATATGGGTCATTCTAAGTTAAGAGGTACTCGCTTGTTAGGAAAGACGGCACAACATAAATATCAGAATTTAAATATAATTATAGGGGAAATGTGGGATAGATGCCCTAGTGGAATACATGCCGAAGTAAACGTGTAGCGACCTGTACACAACGTACGCCCGCAATGTTTTGTTTTAATGTAAGCTGGCCCCCACTCTTCCACCAGTCGACGTTGTGCTTTTCGATGGAACGAACGTATCGTAGTTTATGCAGCGAAAAACGTCACGCGCGCTTACGGCTTATTGAATTTCGGTCTAGTAAATTCTTTAAGGGCCCAGAACTTTTGAACTTATACGGTAAGGGCTTATTTTTTGTATTTTTATCTGTATATACATCAAATAAAAACATTTAAAAGTAATTTCAGTATTTTTTTATATATTTTATTTGCTAAATTGGTAGGCGTCTATCCCATGCAATAAGGATAGAAGCCCAGTTTTTTGTGAGTATAGACGCCCTTTGAGGCAACTATCCCACATTTTATCATTAATTTAATCCATTCTTTTCTCGATTTCTAGACATGCCACGTAAATATGTGCGCAAAGCACAGCCCCGAGGTGTATGGACCGAAGACGCTCTTAAAAGTGCGTTCGAAGAAATGAATGAAAACAAATATTCTCTTAATGAAATATCTCGTCGTTATGGCATTCCATGTAGAACTTTAAAGAGACGATTTGCGAAGCAAGATACCAAAAAGCTTACACTAGGTATGTAGGTATTTCGGTTTTTGATAATTTAAATACCTTCTCTTATTATGAAACGTTCATTAATTCTTGCTTAAATTTATTTTCAGGTAAACACCCGGTTTTGGACTTCGACAATGAAAAACGACTTGTTGCACACGTTCAAAAATTAGAAGCAGCAGGATTTCCTGTAACACGAGATGTGATACGAAGACTGGCGTTCGAATTTGGGGAAAAGCTTAGCATTAAACATAACTTTGACAAAGAAACACGCAAAGCTGGACCTCATTGGCTACAGTCTTTTCTGTAACGCAATTCAGAGCTTAGTGTTCGACAAGCTGAAGCATATAATCCGTCTATTATTCCCGAAAGTTTTTTTGCAATATCCGATTTATCTTCAAGCAATCCACACCGTAATGAACAAGAAAACATTTCGACAGATGAACAATAGGATTGGCATTACCCCAATTTTGGATGAAACCCGAAGTGAACAATTACCTGGTTTGTCATGTAGTAATCAGATGTTGCCAAATTCAGACAACGAAAATAGGATTGGCATTACCCCAATTTTGGATGAAACCCGAAGTGAAAAATTACGTGGTCCGTCATGTAGTAATCAGATGTTGCCAAATTCAGATGACGATGGGGTTAGCATTACCCCAAATTTGGCTCAAACTCGAAGTTATTCAACGAATCAAGATTCAATTTACGAGATTTCTAATCACTCTAACACAAAGGAACAGAATCCTTCCAATTCCCTGTCTTTACTTTCTGAACATTCTAGTGCATGAATACAAAAGGAGACGCCTAATAGATATTTGCAAGAATATTCTCCTGTACCAAAAATACCGGTACCTTTTTACAAGAGGAGAAAACAATCTGCAGCAGTACTGACTTCCAAAGAGAACATTGCTACTAAAGAGCGTAAATGTAAATCTACTCCTAACATACCATGTAAAAGTAGCAAACAATCCAAAAAAATAATTAAAAAAAGACCAAGAGCATCTTCAGAGGAGACTTGTGCTTCTGATGATTCACTCATAGAGTGTTATTAAGGAAAACAAAATACAACAAAAGCTAAGAAACTGAGTGAATGTTTTGATGATTTTGAAACGACAAAATCAAAAGTGGACTGGATCCAATGTGTTATGTGTAGAAATTGTCTGCATGAAACCTGCACTATGTACGGCAATTGTTGTAATCAGTGTATGCGTTTAAAACTGCGTCAAGAAAAAAAGAACAATTAATCATACGTTCTTTTTCACACAATGAAACAATTATGTGTGTATTATAATAAAAGTTATGTACAAGAAAATCAAAATATTCTTTTATTAATTCCTTGGGGTAACTATCCCACAAGTCGAAATGATGAGTCGGCGTCTAACCCACACGGTGGCAACTATCCTCAATCATGAGCTTGCTTATTTTATCTGAAATTTACTACAAATTATTTTCACAGTATTAAATTATCCTCATTATTTTGTTCATTAATAAGTAAACAATCCATCATAAAATTCAAGATTAAATGCACATCTTCTCTATCTTAATCGCTTATTTCAAAAAGTCAAGTATTGGCTGTAAATGGACCCAAATCGCTGGCGATGAGTGTGACGAATTTTTGGACATTGTGCAGCAACATGCGCTTTTTACTTCTTAAGTGTATACTACCACTGTGTGCATACTTATTTGCTACCTTAATCCTCCGAAATGAAAAGATTGCACTTCTTCAAAGTCAACGTGTATAATTGCATCGTTCTTAGTAAGGGTGTCTTTTTTGTTTTCAAAGCCTTATATTTATGCACTATATTGAATTCATGACTCAAAAATTTTTCAAAATTACGTTCCAAGTCTAAAATCAAACCCCGTGGATATATCTTCAATGTACTTTTAACACATTTTGTTATTGTCCGTGTTTTTTTTTAGTTTTCGGGTTGACAATATCTTGACGTACAGATTGCCACTTTTGATGACAGTAGATCAGAGTTATCGAATTCTTTATAATTGAGAACTTTGTTCTTACAAGTATTACAATCGCTTGAAATGTCAATTTTTTTCTGGGTGCCATGTTCTGTAAAAGACATACTAGAATTAAATGTGTGAGATAGGCTAAAAGAACAAAAATATATGTTGACTAAATTATGGAACGATATTTCACATATTAGCCATAAACATACTTGGATCTAGCGTTTTTATATTTCCCCTGAACATCAAGTCTTTCCCTTGGCATATTAAGAAGCAGGGGAGATATGACAGGGTATATACTTTTCAGTTAGAAAATCAAAATTCTTATAACATTATTTATCTTACGTAATTAACAAATAAATTTGAGAATCTATGTACAAAATCCAGTAAATATACAAATGAAATGAAGTCTTTAGGTGAATAATCATAAAATAAAACTTTCCAGTGGAGAGATCACATTCACTCATTCACAGTGTACTCACAGCGTGACGTTATCATTATAACTGACAAAATGGCCACGCGGCTAGGTGACGCGAGGCTTGCTGTTAACTTCACGTCCAATGATTTGTGGTCAACGTTACAACTTCCCACCCAACGTAAGCTAACGCCATTTTAAAAGGTATTTAAAAAAGTCAGGTGACGGGATGCGAAATACGTGGGACAAACATGGATTTAAATATTTATATAAAATACAAGAACATAATTGGTTTAGGGACATACCAAGGGAGATACGTTTTTCATGTTTGAAGGTCTATTGTGACTTAATTAAGCATATTTCGGAAATTAATTTAAGTGACCATAAAGAAGATGAAAAGTTTTGAAAGATAATAACGTTATTTCAAAAAAATTTCGAAAAAGAATGTTTTTTTTATCGTGGACGTCCAAAGAACCTCTTAATTTAGAATGACTGATATACATTATTTATAATCCCCAATATAGCTTTAAAAACATATTTAATAAAACATTCATATTATAGTAATGATAAACAGTAATGTATAAATAATCTCTCTTCTCCATTATTAGGGAGAAGTTAATTTTTTTTGCTCCTTGTTAAGTTCCAGTTTTGATGAAGAGTTTTTTTTTAACAAATGTACATTTACATTGTCCAAAAAGCTTTACTGGCTTAAATACCTTAAAACTGTACTCTGTTGATAGCGTACTTAAAATATCCATTTTTCTTTCTTTTATACCTGTTTTATGTAGGTACCTCGTCTTTTCTGGCGGTGGAACTTAAAACTCTATCAATCTCTAAATATCTAATATAAATGGACACATGACGCCCGCATAAATTTTTTTTAAACATAGCTAACAAGAATGCCATACAGTGGAACGAGTGCCATTTTGTGTCACTTTTTTATAGAAATCTTTTTATTCACATTTAATGACATGGTAATGTATAGATTTTCAATTTATTTACACGCGATTAAACAATACATAATTTATTTTCAGTTTATATAATTGCTATCTTTTTCCGAAACACATGAAAGAAAAATATTTTTTATTTATTTAATTATTACTTTTTGACAAATGAAACAAAAATTTTAATTCAACACAATAGTTCCGCTGAGAAAAAAATTCAATATATATAAAGAAGTAATCTGAAAAACATCACTTAAACAAAAAACGATAATTATAAATAGTAAAGAAACCTATGAATTCTCAACTAAAATATTTAAATTACCTCGCTAAGAAAAGTAATTTTATGTTTATCAAGAGACAATATGTTTTAAAAAGCCATTGTGTGTGACTGACTATATTGACATATGTACTGACATATTTGTGAAAGCTTTGCTTCTGGAACATTGCATTTCATTTGTACTATTTCTTTTATAGAAAGAAAATACACTTTTATTTTTCTCCGAAATATCTCTCATTTTACTTATAATGTATTTCCGAAATAAGTCCGATGAGTTGTCTGCCAAGAATAGATTCTTCTAAATTGTATCTTTAGATGTACAGTGGTTTATTACTTCCCACGTTTATGTTATAACGGATTTCATTACTTTATATAAAAAATGCGAAAGAAAAATTTTAGCAATTATATCGTTATATAGGAATATATATGTATATATGTATATATATATATATATATATATATATATATATATATATATATATGTGTATATATATATATATATATATATATATAAATATATATATATACACATATATATCTATTCCCATATAATTACGTGTGTGTGCACGTGTGCGTGTGCATGTGAATGCGCACGTGAGTACGCGTGCGCGTGTGTGTATATTTGTGTGTGTGTGTGTGTGTGTATAATCATTCGACAATTCCAGGAAAGAAGCCAATTTACACGGGATTCGTCATTTATTTTTACATTGTTTAGTATCTAATCTTATTTTTCAGAAATCTTTTGGGTAAATATTGAAAGATATTAATGAGTCCAAATGGCTCTTCCTTCGAATCGTAAACTTATAGAATTTTAATTAATTGGAAGGTACGGTGTAGTATATACTGTAATATTTTCACATTTACCTGTTGCTAAAACAGGTCTGCCCTCCACAAAAGGTGTTGTGAAAAGTATTATTGTATATCAAAAGTGCACATTATAGTATAAATAATCAAATATATTTCCTTTTATAACTTAATAACAAGTAAAATGTGCAGAGAGAGAGTAATTATCACAGAGGAAACCTTTTCCCGAAATTCTATCAAATTCCTCAAAAGAAGTGTACAGAAAGAAATTACATGAAGTGCACTAAAAATTATGTTAGTGTAGAAAAAAACTACATAAATTAAAAAAAAACTACTTCAGTGTACATAATATTTTTTCAAGCTGTTAACAAATATTAACATTACTTTTCATATGCATCGCTTAGAGTATCGCTCACAGTTGTGAAGATTATCCATTTCTCAAAAACTGGAAGATCAAAAATCTGCTCTGTAGTTTTCCAATAAACTTTCCATTTTACCAACCATATTTTTTCCTAATTGTAACGTCACCATTTTCGGATGTGTTTTTCTGAACGTTTCCAATATTATATCTAGAAGAGTCTTGTATAAAATTCAGGACAAAAAACATTTCCGTTATACATATAAGCAACCATATTAAATGATATCCCAAATGTTCAACAGTAAAAAATTATATCCTTTTTATATCAATCTTGCATCTTTCAAAATTCTCATAATAAAAAAACCTAAACAAATGAAAAAAAATTATTTAGGGGTTTTTATTATGACACATGCGGGGCAATAAGCCCCATATACAAAATTTCTAATTTCAACGTAAAACGATTTTCGATATAAACGGTTGTTACAGATGGACTAACATGTTTATGGGCGATTTTATAAGAGTTTTTTGAAAGACCTTAAAAAATATAAATCAGTCATTCAATATAATCAAATATAATCATCAATCAAAAGTAGAAATCGAGCTAACGCTCGTTGAGGACGCGTAACGCATGCTTCGTTTCGTGTGAAAAAGAGGAAAAATGGGGGAGTAGTTTAAAAATAATGTTGTCGTATTGACATTGGATCTCACCTTCGTAAATAAATATTTGTAGTTTTACTGAAAAATTAAATCTAAAAGAAAAATTGAAGCAAAAACATAAATTACTAAAAAATTATTAGGAAAAAATTATCCACTTATAAAAATATGCATGCTAATTATTAGCATGCTTTCGGCACAAACCGGGTGAAATTTTCGGTATTCTGTATTCCTTAAAAAAAGTATCAGATAATTTGTGCTAACAAAATTTTATGGAGATTAAATGAGTAGATGAGGTGTCAAACGGGAAACATTTTATGTTACATTAATTCACTTGTCATAAAGGAAACATATATAACCAATTTCATATGCGCAATTGGAATGGTATAAGGTATACTATACGGTGTGACAATGTTTGAGAAGGCGTGAACGAGTCGAGATCTTATCAAAAATATATCCGAGGAAAAAGCGTTCGCCAAAACAAAGATAGGACATAGAACCTAAAACTCACAATGATATATATTGAAATAATTTCATTGCACTAAAAATAGTACCGTCAGTATTCAACCTAGGAAAAAATATTTAATTTATGTAAGAAAATATTTTCCATACGGCCTCTGCCTTTTTGTGACAGTCAGATTTATAAGATACAAAGAAAATCGAAACGTGCGTATTCGTGTTCAAGTTTACTTTCATTGTGCTGTCTGACATATTTATTCTATTGTGTAAAAAATTACATGGACCAGAATCGAATAATACTCTCAAAGTAAGTTTTTAAATTATTTCTATTGAGATTAAAGTTTTTGTAACTATAGTGACGGTAAATTGTTGTTCAAAAATTAAGATTAATTAAATAAATTCTAATTGTGCATAGCTTCTTAAGAAATAGCAATAGATATTTTTTGTTTTTTAGAAAAAAGAAGAAGAATTTAACTTTTTTAATTAATTCATGGAAGTTTCATTTCTGATACTGGGACAACAAAATGCCTTGTTTATGTTCGTCTTATATTTTTCATATAATGAACCTTTACAAGGCCAAAATTCTCTCATCAAATCAAATCTGTATATTTGTTTAATTTAATCTAAGCTTAAATCGTATTATATCGTGTATAGAATTCAGCCATACAAAAACATAATTCAGTACAGGATACGATAAATTAGTTAGTTGGAGATGTTCAGATAATATTTACATTCAAATGTAAGTGATAAGCAAAAATTACAATAATTGCAATTCACATTCTGGGGGAAGGGGACAGGCTACATGAGTAAACATATTAAATCGATTGTTCTACCAAAACGTGCTTTATGGTTTTGGGTAGATAAAATATTTTTATGATACAAAACATACAAAATACTTTACAATCAAAATTACAACTGATTGTGTAAATAATGACGTGATTACATTTACAAAATAAAAATGTTTTCGGTACAACTAATCCTCAATATTTATAGTACGAGGTGGATAATATCTGGTAGGTATTAAATATAGTTACAAAAGTGCCAATCAATTATTTCTGGTTGTAAGTAATCAACTTCCAAGTACAAAAGTAATTTAAATGACTAATTAAATGAACTATATAAATCAAAACAGATATCTCAATTGATATATTACTTGGGTCCGAAGAAGCGGTCGTCAGTATTTCGTATAATTCTACTTGCTTATTTCGTATAGTACTTATGTACGCTGTAGAGTATTAATATGTCAAAAGCAAAGCAATACATTTATAGAATATATTTCATTATTCTTATTTGTAGAAATAATTTAACAAAGCGCATTAGGTATTTATAATAAATACAAAACGAGAATTATTATTGTTAGTTGCTAACCTAGTTAAAAATATATTTTCTCTTCTTTAACTATATTATAATTTTAAGTAAAACAGGCAGGTATATGAAATGTTTCGACATCTAGCTTGATCATGCATGATTTGGTTTATATGGAGTTAACTCGGTATAGAAATGACAACTGCGATATTCACGTTTCGATAAAAGATATTTTGTGAAGGTAATTTAAGGTACAGTATTTAACGTCAACTGATAATTTTATTCTATATAAACCGAAAATTTATAAGACATAATGTTCAACAAGATAGTATTTCATTGCACTAGTAATTTATTAAGACGATTTAAATGTGTGTGTGTGTGTGTGTATGTGAGCGCGCGTGTGTGTATAATTTTATTTTTACATACCGTTGACGTATAGTCAAGTTACAACTTGTCAAGATGTGTTAATTGAACAAAATATGCATGTCGTTATTTATGAATTCTACATTTGCAAATACAGCGTCCTATTTAAGTTGTAAATAAATTAATAAGAGAAAAAGGTAATAATATATAAACGACAAAAATAATTTCGTAAATAAATAAGTAAGGTAGTTAGAATTAAAATTGATCACAAAATAAAATGAAGCTACGTGATGTAGTATTATTTCTACTTTCGTTAATTTCTTTACCACGACCTAGGTTTTGTTGTATTACAACATCTTCAGGTGGGATATTAGCAAAGATTGATTGAATATATTTGCTAATATCCCACCTAAAGATATTGTAATATAACGAAACCTAATTAAAGAAAGTAGAAATGTCATGGTAAAGAAATTAAAGAAAGTAGAAATAATACTACATCACGTAGTTTCATTTAATTATGAATAATGAATTTCTACAAAATTAACGTCAAATATATTCAATATTAAAATTGATGTTAAAAAGTTTTTAATTTCTTAAAAAAATATTGAATTGTGCTCTTGATTAGTAAATAAGATAGGTATTGTTAATGTATACTTGAAATATATTTTTTATAGAAATGTTAGAATAGATAATTTTAAAAAGGGTAATTGTGTAATTCATTAGAAACGAAAATAAATGCACCTATAATTAGGGCCAAATATGGCGCTTATATTTATAAATGTTAATTTTATTTTGCTTTTCGCAACACAAATAAACTATAATAATACTTTGTTTGCATTTCAAAAAAGATCTACTTTTATATTGCAAAAAAAATTGACGTAATTATTTTTTGATTATTATATTTTATGTCCTTTATATTTATATTTAATTTGTTTATCTTTCCCAATATTCTTACTTATTTCCGATAGTAGTAGTGTTGTTTTGAGAGTCTAGATTATTATAAATTATTAATTAATATAAACCGTTTAAGAAATTTCACTTCATCATGAGGTACACGCGGTACACTATTTTCATCGGGTAGGTATGTTTGAAGTTAAAAAATATTAATATAATACTATAGACGTTTATGGCAAACTCCGAAGTATTAAATTCACCGAGATATATCCAGCTATTTCGAAACTGAGCACTGAGCATATATACAGAGATATACTTTCATTTCGAGGTGTGTGGTAATATTAAATTCATGAACAGGTCGCGATCAAAAATTTATTTAGAATTTTGTTAAAAATTTAAGAAAAAATGTGCCGAAGATGGTATCGTTTCATTCAGAAGGTCACATTTGTTGGAAAAGTTACTGTTAACAACTTTGTAAATATGAAATTTGTTTTAGTACGCTACACACACATATGTATATATATATATATATATATATATATATATATATATATATATATATATATATATATATATAATATATATATATATATATATATATATATATATACATTAATTGATGAGTAATTATGTGTTGTATGTGGACTTGACTAAAGAATTCCCATTAAACCATTATTAAAAGTAAACAAGAAACCTCTGATTTCATGCGTTTTAGTTCTTTATTCTGATATATATGAAATTTAATTAGTAACATGAGACGATAGACAAAATTCGATCAATTATATTTTCATAAAATATTTAAATAAATGAATTTTGGATACAAGTAATAATTAAGGCTAACATGACAATATCATTGGGCTTCATTCAATTAAAATTTTAAATTATAGAATATGTTTTATAAGTATTTTAAATTTTAGTTTCCTAATATATATTACGTTATATGAATGTCACATATGATTTACATAAAATTTTAAGTTTACCTTCTGCTTATTTTGAAGAATGGAGTGATCATGACCTATATTAAATCATACATATTGCAAGTAAATTGTAAATTTATGTCAGTTTTGTAACTGCTTATAACACAAAAGTATGAGAAAATATCGGACAACGATATTTATAATTTGAGAGTAAGACATCGGATGTGATATACAATCTGTTTCATCATCGGTTTTATCAAGGTAAAAGTACGTTCAAATTCATAAAACACTATATTAAAATATACCCATTTATAAATATATATATATATATATATATATACATATGTGTGTATATATATATATATATATATATATATATATATATTTATTTCGTTTGCTTATATAATCCACATTAGGTTCTATGATCATACATGCTTTCACTACGATTAATTATCAGTTTCATAATGATGAACAGAAAGCGAAACGGTTCAATCCGCTCGAATTAACTTAAATATGATTAATTATTTCAGTATTGTACCAGTAAAAAACACCCCTATCGCCTCATTTTCATTCTTTCAAAAGGTATAAAATTAACAAAAACACGACCAAAGGGCAGGATTTTACAATGAAGTGAAGAGTGAGAGCATAGTAATTACTGCAGCCTGACATGTAAGTTTGAGGCTTAGATTCTTGCTAGAAAATTTCCATATTTTTGATTTATTGTTATATTTTACACTTTAATTAAAATTATCTGTTTATTAAAATGGAATTGGCATGAACTATCACAGCAGTAACAAATGTCCAATACAAAGGATTGTTCATGGATTTTCTTTATTGGTTGGGTTTGCGCATAAATTTTCCTTCGCCAAGTTTTGTTATTCGTTAGTATAGATTCTCTTTATCAATGATTCTACTTTTAAGTTACGTGTTACACAAAGCTTATACGCATTTGTCAAAGCAGGTGTCTCTTTCCAAATTGCCAATGTCAATGGAATTAAAGAAAAGAAGTGGTCATCAATTGTTAACATGACATCATTTTCATTTAATAAATCGGATCAATGTATTACTATATTTGAAAAAAAAAATTAAAAGTCATCGTAGTTTGCTATACGAGCAACTTTTTATCTCATGTTTTGGAGGAAATCCAACAAATAACAGAAATATATTTCGTCAATACAATGTTTAGACATATTCGATCAGAAAAATAAAGTACTTTTCTAAAATCTCTAATTTGGAATTAATGAGTCGTCTACCGTACGTAATGTTTAGTAAAAACGACGACTCTGCTTTAGAAACAATCATGTATATATATATATATATATATATATATATATATATATATATATATATATATATATATATATATATATATATATATAAGTACATAATAATCTGGAATTATTCGTATGATTTACTGAATATTGAAAGATATTGGCGTCCGATAAATATAAGAAGATAAATTAATCTATAAATTTCATTTTTTCAATTGAAAATGAAATATTGTACAGTACACAACCATACATGCACGGCCAGATAATTCGAGTTACAATAACGAACAAGATTTCTGTAGTTTAAACTGAATGAAAATATTTTATTCAAACTAAACTAAGATTGCCAGTATCTAAGTATACATAACAGTTCGCATCTGTACCTCTACTAAACGGCACCTAGTGTTAAAATTAATAATTTAAATTTTTTTTCATGCAAACAGCAAAATATAAATATAAAGTTTCATCCAATACTCCCATTCAATTTTATATAATAAAAAAAACTTCGGTTTGCCCGCTTAAAAAAAAACATTTAAGTAAATTATATAATAGAATACACGTCTTAAATGTTCAATTTTTAGAGTACACATATATATATATATATATATATATATATATATACATATTATATATATATATATATATATATATATATATATATATATATATACATATATATATATATATATAACGTCTAAAACACACTATATATATATATATATAGTGTGTTTTAGACGGCAGATTCCTATCATCATTCTATCATCATGAACGTAATATGCATGTGGTGATTATAAAAAATACTCCTGGGTTTTCGAGATAACCGCCTCCGATATTAAAAATTTAAAAGAATTTTCATCGCGCAATCTCTTCCATACATTTATTATATCAAACCTGCTACTTTCAGCAAAATAAATCTTTAAAAATCAGAAGACTCGTCAACGTTGAGTATTACTATTAAGAACAGCTGACGATGAACAAAGCGTTGAAGAAACGTTTTTCTCATAATTTTCCTTACAGGTGTGACACATCACATTATTCTAAAGGAAAAAAGATGAGTTTATTAAAAGAAATGTTTTTATTAATCTTATTTACTCAAAATATTGAGCGGCATCGTGTGAGAATATGTCGTAAGGAATAATACAACTTGAACACAGGGCGGTATTAAAAATGGTTCTTACATTTGATTTGTCGTACCTTAATTGCCTTGATTGTCCCAATTAATATTATTTAAGGTAAAACTCAAATGCCCTAAAAAAATATTTCCTCTGTATGTTTTTTACTGTTATTTTTATTTACATATAAATTTATGATAGTTAAAAGTTAATAAACAATAATGTGTGATAAACCCTCAGGCCACTAAACGATAAGACGCCACTTTGAGTACTTTTATCATGAAAATAAACGTGTACAAAGAAAACATATTGCGTTTTGCGGGATGTTGTAAATACTAGGGTCATGCTGTATTTGGATTAGACAAAGACTTTTGTTTAGTAGCTGTAGATTGGCCACTTAATATGGGTGAAAGACAGCGTAATATAAGCAACGTGGGGATGAAAAACTTTATTATTGATTATCGATATTTTTCTCATGTTACAAAAAAAAAATTATGTATTCACGCAAATAATTTATTAATTGTGTTCACATATATAATTACAATTCTCATTGATACACTAATTTATAAGATAAAAAATTAACTTGGTATTTGATACTTTCGTAATCAAATTGATGTGGTATTATTTCCGAAAATAATGTATTATTTCTAAAAGTGAGTAAGATTTGCATAAGAAGTATTTTGTTTTTAACTAATTAATAATTTTAATTAAAAAAGGCAAATTTAGATGATGTAGTTTTTAATTTGTATTCGTTCTTAAGAGAAAAAGTTGGTAAATATATCCTTCCGACACTGTTGCCAAAATTTGCCGACCATGTCAAGTTATCATTATCGTATCGTTGTAATGAAAATTGTAATTAGTCGTAGTAATGAAAATTACAAATAGTTAAAACCAAAAATTCGTAATGAAAATTACAATTAGTTAAAAACCAAATACTTGTTATGAAAATCTTACTCACTTTTAGAAATAATACATTATTTTCGGACATAATACCAAATCAATTTGATTACGAAAGTATCAAATACCTAAGAGATTTAACCAAAAGTGTTATGGAAAGGTATATTCACGTAATGACTAATTTATTTTACGAAAAAAGTAAGTCTTAATAAAAAATTCAGACGTGTATCCAAAAGACTAATTCATCTAAAAGTGCAGTAACGTAATTTTTTTTAAATTGGTAACACTTTATTTTTTACCCAAGAACCTTATTTAAAAAACCTTAATACATTTTGCTAAATCTTTCCGGTAATATTTTTTTAGCTTCTGTGTTCAGTATTATACGTAAAATAGTAAGCTATCTTCTGAGATTTCACGAATTGCGAACCCACATAAATGCAGTCATTCAAACATTCAAATGAACAAGCATACAAACATACAACCTGTCACATTTATAACAATAATTGGCAAGTTAATTTTTTATCTTATAAATTAGTGTATCAATGGGAATTGTATTTATATATGTGAACACAATTAATAAATTACTTGCGTGAATACATAATTTTTTTTTGTCACATGAGAAAAATATCGATAATCAATAATAAAGTTTTTCATCCCTACGTTACTTATATTACGCTGTCTTTCACCCATATTAAGTGGCCAATTCACAGCTACTAAATAAAAGTCTTTGTCTAATCCAAATACAGCATGCCCCTAGTATTTCATTTACAACATCCCGCAAAACGCAATATCTTTTCTGTGTACACGTTTGTTTAGTGGCCTGTGGGTTTATCACACATTATTGTTTATTATCATGATTCAATTTAAAGATAATGAATAACTTTGGTGTTTTCAAGTCTGCAAATTTGGATTAATTTTTAACTATCATAAATTTATATGTAAATAAAAATAACAGAAAAAAACATATAGAGGAAATATTTTTTCAGGCATTTGAGCTTTACCTTAAATAATATTAATTGGGACAATCAAGGTAATTAACGTACGACAAATCAATTGTAAGAACCATTTGAATGCCGTCCTGTATTCAAGTTGTATTATTCCTTACGACAGATTCTCACACGATACGGCTCAATATTTTGAGAAAATAAATAAGCCTAATAAAAATATTTATTTTAATAAGCTCATATTTTTGCCTTTAGAATAATGTTTAGAAATAATTTTAGAATGATGTATCACACCTGTAAGGAAAATTATAGGAAAAACATTTCTTCAACGCTTTGTTCATCGTCAGCTGTTCTTAATAGTAATACTCAACGTTGACGAGTCTTCTGATTTTTAAAGATTTATTTTGCTGAAAGTAGCAGTTTTGATGGAAGAGATTGCGCGATGAAAATTCTTTTAAATCTTTAATATCGGAGGCGGTTATCTCGAAAAGCTAGGAGTATTTTTTATAATCACCACATGCAAATTACGTTCATAATGACAGAATGATGATAGGAATTCGCCGCCATATATATATATATATATATATATATATATATACCTAATCTAAAAACTGAACATTTAAGACATGTATTCTATTATATAATTAACTTAAATGTTTTTTTAAGCAGGTAAACCGACGTTTTTTTTATTATATAAAATTTAGTGGGAGTATTGGATGAAACGTTATATTTATATTTTGCTGTTTGCATGAAAAAAAATATAAATTATTAATTTTAACATTAGATGCCGTTTAGTAGAGGTACAGATGCGAACTGTTATGTATACTTAGATACTGGCAATCTTAGTTTTGTTTGAATAAAATATTTTCATCCAGTTTAATCTACAGAAATCTTGTTCGTTATTGTAACTCGAATTCTCTGGCCGTGCATGTATGGTTACAGCAATTGTTAGGAATTTCCATTACGTTATGGATGGGCCGCCGGTTATCATCTCTAGATGTTAATGTTGGAAGTCAAACGTAACCTAACATTAACTTTTTGTTTAATAATCTGTGGATATACCTCATTAAAATATGTGTTAAGTTACTTTGTATTCTTTTGTCACGTTATTTGGTTTTGGAAAATTTAATTAATGTGACTTACTAAGACTACTTTTCTTCTAAAGCTCTTAACCCTACTTTTTCAGAAAAATGTGAATATGAATCAAGTATATTTTACAGAATTTTCTACCCAATTTACTCTTAGCTATTTGGCATTAATATATACTTGTCCATAATACTATTGTCCGAAATTTAGATATTGGTTTTCCCCAAATTTAAACTAAGACAAAAATCCTTTTTGCCGTCTTTTAATCTAGTCGTCTGTCAAATATAAAGTATTACAATATAATGTATTAAACAATTAAAATTTTGCAAGTAAATTTCTGAATAATGTTGTTATTATCAGCAATATCGTCAAGCCAAATGCTAGGTTTTCACCAAATTTCTCAAATGAAATTAAAAAGGTAGGGTACACAGATTTATCAAAATTTAATAGTAATATTCAATTCTGGATTTCTACAAATTTAACGACAAAATATAATAAAATTTCTGTCCAAAAACTGTTTAATATTTAACGAATGAAAGGTAATAAATATTTATTTGAAAATTATTTTAAGTTTCTTATTACTTTTCCTTGTTTACCTATACACTATACACATACCCGTACGCTACCATACCAAATTAGTTGAAACCAAGACACGCCGAGATGTATTTAATCATATTATTTTCATTTTATTTCCAACCTTGTCATCAAAGATCCTTATCCCATATTATTTGACAATATAAAATACAATCATCAAAATCTATAATGGATCAACGAACCATTAAGTCTCCTGCAATCATATATGCATATTTTACACATTTTTACAACTTTTCCTAACTTTCTAACAAATTAAACGTTCATTTATTTCTCATAATTCATTTATTTCTCAATAATATTATTCCCTGTCGTATTTTAAAGATCATTACAATAAATCGTGCATTTAGTAAAACCAGAAGACCTTTAAAATATGTTGTAACATATTCTCCTTGGTACCCTCATTAAAAGTTACACACAAAAATTCACTTCTGCGATTGATTTTGGTATTCTGGCCATTTTATTTCTATATTTTAATGCTTAAGCAGTATCTTAAAATAGGTTTTGTATAGTTTCCGCTGCAGCTGTAGCCGAGGTTTCCATAGCATTTATCTTTTTAGACTAGGTAAAATTCATGTAACGCCAATAATTTGCTTTAGGTTAAAATTTGAGAGGTCATTGCTCATTTCGCTATACTTACTAAATATCTTTTTGTGACAAATTTATTCATACATTATTATACTATTTTGGTACGATATTTATATGGAGTATTGCATTTTCAAAGCACTGTATTTAAAACATCTATTTTAAATTACGTTTATTTACCATGATTATTTACCGAATTAGAGTAGGCAGTATAAGTCCTTCCATTCACGTATAAAGTTAGTTATATATATTATAATCAAAATTGTCTATATTAATAAAAATAAATACGAAAGAATGGTTTTAAAAAAAATAAAAATTTATTATACTCGAATATTATCGTATAAAAATATTTAAATTTATTGAATACTCAAAGATTACGTGGAAAATTTTTGAAAAATTTGTTAATATCCTTTTAATATGACACGTATGAAAAAAGAACATTTAGAAGTTTTTTAATGAAAGAATAGATATAAATTGAAATAAAATCTCAAAAAAAATATTCGAATAAAATCATTGACAACAAATTTCGTACAATAATTTCGGAGTTCAAAGGTTGTAACTGGATAAGACTATGGTTATTTCGTTTTGGATACTGGTTGAATCTAATATTAATATGACATATAATATTGACTTATAAAAAACTCACCGTTTGGCTCTAGAAATTATTAGCAAAACTTTTAATAAATATCTTAAATCTGCTTAGTGGCGTATCAAAATTTAATAAAATAAATGCACAGAAGAAGGATTGACTGACACAGAGATCAACGCACAGCTGAAACTGCTGAACCTAAAATTCTGAAATTTTGCAGATAGGTTCTTCATATAGCGTGAATGAACACAAAGAAAGGAGTTTCGGAATTTATATCCCTAACGGGATAAAATAGGGGTTGAAAAAATTGTATGAAATATCCTCGATTCGTAAGTTAGACACGTGAAGATTTAGATTTACACTTTTGGTTAACAAATAAAATCTATGTGTCTATTGGCTTTTAGAAATTCTACCCCCAAGGAAGTAAAATAGGCGTTGAAAATTTGTATGAAATTTCCTAGATTTGTAAGTTAGACACGTGAAATTTTAAATTTACCCTCTTAGTTAACAAAAAAAACTAATGCGTTTATTGGTTTTTTGGATGTATTTGCTATTAAAAATAATTAATTACAGGGCAGGTTGGATCTAATATAAATATGACATAGAAATTGGCTTATAAGAAACTCACCATTTGGCTGTAGAAATTATTAGCAAAACTTTTTAAAAATATCTTAAATCTGCTTAGCGTTGTATCAAGTTTTAATAAAATAAATGTATAGATGTATAGAGGAAGGGCCAGGCTCCTAAATTCGCTGAGGTCGATTTAAGGGAGGGGGTTGTTTTTCCCATGGTAAATTTTATGTAGCTTGCTATCGTGTCTGTGCTTCAACTAGTCTAGTCTTCCTGAAGTACTGTATTCATACTTATACCGCAATTTCGACCACATGAAAGCGATTCTGAACTATAAAACATTTTCACGAAAATTGTGGAAACTTTTAGCTTAAACAATAGTAAAAACATCTATAATTAAATCGTTTTTCCAAAACGAGTCGCAATATTTACATTGAGATTAATAAAAAAAATTAAAGTCCCCGTTCACAAAGGGGATACTTTTTTTTATCAAAACCCCTATATTGTGCGATTATCTGTCACGAGTCATGAGTAATCAAAATCAAATATTTATAGCTCCAACATTTGACAGCGAATATCTAACCCTATTTTAAATGAAAGTCGTATGAAAACATATATGTTTAGCATTAAATGAACAATGACATCACTTTTTTATTGTATAAATAGCACGAGCCAAATAATTTTATGAAGAATTCCGTAAAAAAATCCTGTCAATGGGAAATAAATTGTTGGATCGGAGAACTTGCCTATTACCTAGAACTTGTCTTATTCACTATTCTTGACTGAATATAAAGGTAAATGATCTTCCAAATGAAATTTTGACTAGCTTAGGCTCAATCTTGTTAACTTCAGTGATGCGGATATTATTTGGATTAAATTTCCGAGTATCCCTTAATATTGCGCACTGGAATAATAAGTTATATAAAATATTAGAATATTTATTGTAAAGTACATTTGCTTACCGTTTTTAGGAAACGAATAATGACGTCGACGAGAATTGGAATGATGTACAAATAGAAGTGTTGAAAGAAATCTTTTTCTGTTGACTTCAATTCTTTTTTAAAAAGATCCATCATTGCGTATAAAATATTGTGCAACCGGAGGCAAATAATTTTCTCTTCTTTTCATCTTATTTTTCTGTAATAA
The DNA here is from genome assembly GCA_039881145.1 of Druceiella hillmani. Taxonomy (NCBI): domain Eukaryota; kingdom Metazoa; phylum Arthropoda; class Insecta; order Lepidoptera; family Hepialidae; genus Druceiella; species Druceiella hillmani. The sequence goes on from JAYKKI010000068.1 coordinate 8,231,200, forward strand.
TTTCATTTAATTATTTCTCATTTCTCAGGACACAAATATTGACTGTATTAAGTACATATTTTTGACAATAGAATTGTTATTCCAAAATGAATGGTTTGAAGGAGGGGGGTACAAGAGAGGGCAGAGAGCTTCGCTTATGTCGGGTGTCCCAAGACACCTCACTCCTTTTTTATCCTCTTAGTAATGATTCATAATTCTATAGATTTAGTTTCTTTTTCCTTCGTAACTGGTTCTTAAAAATAATAACAGAGACGTAGAATGATGCCACGGAAATAAAAATACGTGTATAATAAAGAGGTATAGATTTCTTACGCGTACCAATTCCTAGAGTATTTTTTTGTTGTGGGCTCACATTTCCTTTGTTTTACTTAGCCGTATATATATTTTATAACAGGTACCTATATAATAAGAAAACCAAATTCACAAACGCAAATTGATAATCTTGTTAATTTAAAGTTAAAACTACGAAAAACCAAAGTTAGTTTATTATTTCTAGAATTACGTGACAATTTTATACGATTATTTATCCAAAATTATAAAAACAAAACGAGACTAGTATTAAAGTTAAGGTAGAATTATATATATATATATATATATACATATATATAATAAATATTTGAATGCACATTTCTGAAAAGGTAAGAGGGCTTAAAATTGTCTACTCACAAAATTTATACTCATATGTATATACGTTTGGATTACTCACTCGCTGATACATCTACCTATCTCAATGTATATGCGACACATTGTTTCCTCACTCTTTCACTAGTGCACGACCGGTTGATGACTGAGCTATAGCCCTCGCAAAAGCTTATTGTTTTTTGTTTTAAATATAATAATTTTTGAAATCAAATTTATTTTCTGCAATCATAAATACTCAAGTGAAGTCTATCAACAGGTCATAAAACATTCATCCATTGTTGATAATTTCTCCTTTTGAATCCCATGAACATTTTTTAAATCTTTAAAAACCTCGGAATTCTCCGATTATACCACAATCTGCTGATTATACCACATTTAATGGATTTTGGTACTTGTGTGCGTGCGTGTGTGTGAGCGTACGTGCGTACGTGCGTGCGTGCGTGCGTGCCTGCGTGCGTGCGTGCCTGCGTGCGTGCGTGCGTGCGAGAGTGCGTGCATGCCTGCGTGCGTGCGTGCGTGTGCGCGCGTGTGAGTGTGTGTGTGTGTGCTTGTGTGTACATACATATAAATTTTCCTTTTATCTGACAAATTTATATATTATGGGTGTCAGTTTATTTTAGTTTTAACGTTGCAACGAATCTTACTGATTTTGAAGAAACAAATCGAACACCTTTTGATTTCGCGGAAAGAGAATTAGTATTTGTATTTAATGCTAAATGCAGAGGAGGTACATTCAAGAATTTTATTTATAAGAATATTATTTTTAATTTTGTGTTTAGTAGGGTGTAGAATATCTTTATTGTTTATTTAAAATAAGTTATTATTTTTTATATATTTATTTGAGCTCCTGAAATGTTAACGCGATTTTGTTACGATAAATTAATAAATTTAGCTTGAAAAAATTATTTACCTATGTCTTAAAATTTTTACATTTTTATATTTAGGGTCGTTATTAATCTAATTAAAAAATAGTATTAAATTAATACAAAAATTATATCTTTATATTATTTTATCAAGCTTGTTAATATAAATAAATTAATTTAATAATTTATTTATAATAGGATTTAATAAATAATAAGAAAAATAGAAAATAGTTAAAATTTCTCCTGTAATAATATAAACATTTTCTACTGGCCATGCTCCAATTCAAGTACCATCTCCAATTTATTAGTAAATTTCGAAATAGAAATTCATTAATAGAGTAAAATTTATTAACTTGATTTTTTAAAACAAAGTAAAAGATATAATAAATAAAATAGCAATAGATACGACTAATGAAATTTCGATATAGTCACACAACTTTTTGTGTGACTATATCGAAAAATGGTTTATTCATAGTATTAATTTGGAAAATATTTTTGGTATTGAACCCAAAGGTGGACTATTAGAACACCAGTAATATTATTCTTATGTATTTATTTATAAATATCATAAATTAAGAGTAAAAAATTCATCGTTAGCTTGGGTTTTGTTTTAATCACGTTATTTAGATTATTGGGAATATGTAATCGGAATAGTATTACAGAAGGAAACATCTGGCATCTAAAAATATACGTTTTCGGTAAATATATTTAAGTCAATGAATATAAATCTTGAAGGAAAAAATACTTACAATTTAAAGCAAAGCAATGTTCAAATCTCGTAGGACGTTTTAAACATTTAGGTAAAAGTGATTGATTTATTTGATTATATTATTTTCCCATAGATAATGACATGCAAATTAGTTCAGTCACGGTATCAATTTTCTCAAAAGGGCTTTTTACTCTCATGTGTTGAAAAGCTACTTAGGATGTCTCCGGATTTCGTCATCAGGTGTTATATTTATATTCTCTCTTATGAAACCATTTATTTTAAAAGAAAAAAGATAAAAAATCTGTGAAACGATAATATGGAATATACGTCGAATTAGGAATCTTCTCCTTTTTGCAAGTCAGTTACAGAGATACATCTTTTTGAGAACATAAAATGAAACTGAAGTAAAAGTATCACGCGAATTTTCAAGTCCCACACGTAAGTTATATGTTAAACATGTGGATGAACAAACAAATACGATCAGACATACCGTGTCTTTACAAAATATTTTATTATGCGCGACTCCAAAAGAACTCACATCTTGTTAAAAGCGGCCGTCGGAGTTCAAATGTAACTTCAATTGTGGCAACAACTTTGCGGTACAGGTAAAATATAATATTTAAATAGAATCAGCTACAGTATATTCAACAGACACATTATGTGTACACAAAGTAAACAAATAATATAGCGGAAAGTACTGATATTCAGAAACTATGATGAAAGAGTTAAATAAAACATGTATATAAAATAGACAATCTTATTGAAGACACGATAATTGCTTATCTTAACAGGGCTCCTATTTGCTACGTTTATAACATATCTATATAACAAAACGTCATTCATTTAAATTAATAAGTCTATCACCATATACACAAAATAGTCCCTTTACATATTTTATATTTACAAATGTCAAGTGTGACGAAGAGAAAGACGAACTATTGTTTGAACGTTAACTTAACATTGGGTTTTAAACTCATTTTCATAATACATAACTATTTCCCGACACAGACTGAATATTCAATAAATAAAAATCTACCAGAAAATATAATTTTAGTACTACAGAGCCAAAACTTCAAAAATAACTTTAAAGGCATCAGTCCATCGGAAAAACAATATTGAAAATTTAATTTAATTTAAATATTTCATGAAAAAAATTCAGAAGCAAGATGAAATTTTGCCCCAATAAAAAAGTTGTCAATTCATAGAAGTCATTAACTTACAACTAAATGAATCTACGTGACGTAGCATTATTTCTACTTTATTTAAATTCTTAACCACGACCTAGGTTTCATTGTAAGACAACATCTTCAGGTGAGAAATTAGCAAAGATTGTCATACAACAAAACTTAGGTCGTGGTAAACAATTTAATTTAAATAGGAATAATGCTACATCACGTAGTTTCATTTAGTTGTGAATAATGAATTTCTTCAAAATTAAAGCCAAATATATTCAATATTTGAAAACAGCTATTAATTTACTAAAATTTAAAGTTCATTGGTTTGACAACTTAATGATAATTCATAAATAAACGTAATACTCTATTAAATTCAAAGATGGTAAAAATATTAATATTTTTTCATTACAAAAAAAATCCGTGACAAAAAAAATCGTGACCTGTTTAGTAATTCAGTTCGTAGAATTACTAAACTTACACGAGTTGGGTAAAAATAGTGCTTACGTATACCAATTATATTATAATTTTCTTGGATTATTTTTGTATTTTTTTTTATATGTACGTAATCAAGTGTTTATTTCTGTAACGTCAGTGATTACATATTGTTGACCAGGAAATATTTTATGTTTTAAACGTAATTTCAAATAAGTTAAAGGCTCCACTCTTGTTAAAAAACTAGCTGACCCGTGCGAAGTCTTCGCACTATATGGCCATCTAGCGTGTTCCAAGTATACAATTTGGCTAAGATATTTGATGTGTCGCCCACAGATGGCGCTCATGCCAATTGTTATAAAAATTATTTTTTTTATTAACAAAAAGATTTTTTTCGATTTTTTTTATATTTTTCGCCCAAAGTAGAAAACATAAGGTTTAAGTGGGTATTTTTTTTATTTTTTTTGGTGCAGTAGTTAAAGAGATCGAGCCGTTCGACCAAAAAACACCTTTTAGAAATAATATATTTAGATAGATAGATTGAGACCAGGTGATAAAGAATAATTTATTGTTACGTATTTATATCGAAACAACAATGCAGGTATATTATGTTGCGCCTCATGTGTTTGCGTCTATCTGTGAGAAACCCCAAAACTATATTTTTTTTTAATTAAAATTTTTATGTAAGTAAAATTTAAGACGTATCCTTTAATATATTAAATAAATAATTATACACTTCACGAGCAAAAATATTACAGAAAGCGATTGTTTAGAGAAAATCACAAAAGTATATTCTCGCATTATCAAACTATTTTACCATAACAACAACAATAATACTGACATCTTTCTTTTAAAAGGGCGTGGGTTATATATCTTTCTAACGCCGAACCTGCCAGTGACTCCTGATGCATTTAACGTATTTATAGTCGAATAAAATCATCGACAAAATTCTTGAATATTTTATATATGCCATTTTGTTAGCAAGAGGGTACTTTTCGTTTACGCATAATTTCCGCATGGAACGAAGTGTCTTTTTACGCAAATTAATGACTAAAATGATGAGTACATAAAATGTACATTTTTTACTCCATATATTTTTATTCTTTATTACCTAAGGATACATTAAAACAACTGGATACTCAATTTAATAATATACCTACGCCAAATTATGCAATTTTTTAATATTTTTCACCTTATACTTACGTATATCAAATAGTGGTGATATAATCTGATAGTTTTTTTCTTCACTCATTCACAAATTTACTTGTGCACGTGCTGGTATTTTTTATGGCTCCTTGCATTTACGTTGTTTAGACATTTATGAACTTTTCAACAGATTGCTTTTTTGCCTATTTGTGTGTATTTTTAGATAAAATTGTTATATTGTTATCTTTCTTTCGTCATTTTAAAATTACTAAATTGCTTCATCATTACTTACAAATATGAACAATAATTTTTTTGTGGTCGCAAGTTGTTCCCTATCTTTATGTGTAATTCTGTCACATAAACTGATCCATAGGCATTTCTTCTTGACTTCATTTCAATCGCAGTCAATTCATTTTCATCCTTATTTCACATTGTTTCATATTCACACTGATACACTTACTGATACACCCACTTTCTACACTTTCCAATCAGACTTTGAATATATATATATATATATATATATATATATGCGCAATCTAAACCGTTGTCAATTTAAAAAAAATACAATTCGTTACCATAAATTAAATGAATTTACAGACCTACTTTCAATAGACTATATCATATCGTGTTGACGCGGATTTGACCATTCATTAAAAAAAACAACGCTTATGTATACTTACATATTTACTTATTAAAACCCCATTTCTGGCTTATCAACCGACTCAAAGCGAGGGACGAGTGCAAGTAACAAAAACACAACTGTAAAATACCATAACTAATAAGGCAAAAAATCCAAACAAACAATTAACTAATGACTAAACGTGAACTACCAAGAAACTCCATGAAAGCATTCCTAATGTAGTTTGTAAAGCTAAAAAATAACAAAGCTAAAAATATTAGGCAACTTCGCGTTCATAAAAAATAGACGAGTACTGTGTGATAACCGTGCATGCATAGTCTAGGTAGGTAAAATAAATTATGATTTCATCTTCTCGTGTTTCAGGAACACTAACTCATGGTATACCCTATGTTATTCAAATCAGGTCTGTTGTAGCTTTAGCTCGTGACGACTAAACGCAGTTCATTTATCAACCGACTTCAAAAAAAGGAGGAGGTTCTCAATTCGTCGGAATCTTTTTTTTATTGTATGTTCAGCGATAATTCTTTACCGAGTGGACCAATTTCGATGATTCTTTTTTTATTTGAAAGAAAATAATTTAAGAGTAGTCCCATATAAATATCATGATAATATGATTATGAGGTCCGGAAATGAACGATGTAACTCCTTACCGAATGGCAACAAATCAATTATTATTCAAGATATTTAATACGTGTAGATGTTACTTTGCAAAATAACCTCAACACTTACCAGGTCAGTGTCTGATTATGAGTTCTATAAATGAACACTTGAATTCCTTAACGGATGTTAGTAAAGTAACCGTGATTAAAGATATTTGCTATTAGTACTTGTTGTTTTGCAAAATAACTACACCGTGGACCAAGCCAGGATCTGATGATGAGTTCTAGAGTTGAACATTGGAACTCCTTAATGGATTGTAATAAATTAAACATGTTTCAAGATATTTACTACTGATAGGCGTTTTTTTGCGTAGTAACTATACCATCAACCATGTCATGATCTAATTACGCATTCTGGAGATGAACAATGGAACTCTTTATCGGTTGGTAGTAAACCAAAGGTAATTCAAGATGCTTGCTACTGGTGGTTGTTACTTTGCAAAATATCTACACCACTTACCAGGTCAAGGTCTGATGATGAGTTCTGGAGATGAACAATGGAGTTTCTTGACGAATGTGACTAAATATACCATGATTAAAAATATTTGCTACTAGTAGTTGTTACTTTACAAAATAATTACACCGTCAACCAGGTCGAGGTCTGATGATGAGTTCTGGAGATATGTTCGTTTCGAGAAGAGTTTCATTGCAACTCCTCACCGGGTGGTAGTAAATAAATCGTGTTTCAATATATTTGCATCAAATCTGATATCAGGTTTTGGTTATGTGGAACGGAACCCCTCAAGTGGTAATTGTTCCTCCACAATATTTGATACTGGACTTCCGATATGGAGAATGGAACTCTTCAATAGCAAACAGATAACCATTGGCGGCAACTACTATCGCTTCATTTCTGCGGGTGGTTGATAATCAACTTTAGACAAAGAGGGCAAAAGTTAATATATAGATATATTAACTTTTTTTAAAAGTCATGGGCAAAAGTTGATATATAGATACATTAACTTTTGCTCATGACTTTTAATAATTATACAATATTCTAAGAAAGACAAAAAATTAATTTTAGTTATAGTGTGATGATTAACATTACCAATCGCTAAAAATACTTGTACAAAATATCTTTTAAAAAACTGATTACAAAAAAATAAGTACTAAAAAGTAAAAAATTATTGGCTCAAAATAGATAAATATTTATCCATAATAAATAACTTACTTATTTTTGCAGTCGGTGCCAGCAACGTCAATCAACTTAAAAAAATATAAAATTTAAAATTATTAGTACGCCGTTCAGGAATCTATTTTTATTGTGAGCACATTAAGGTTTAGGTTTTAAATTTACATTACAAATTGAATTAAATTATAAATTGGTTTAAATTGATCGACAATGCTGGCGTCGACTTCAAAAGGCTTAGTTATTTATTAAGAGTAAATATATACCTATTTTGAGGTAGGTATTTTTTATTTTTAGTACACACTTTTTTTAAGTCGGTTTTTAAAAGATATTTTATCGTGCTAAGAGACAGAGTAGTACTTAAATTATGATCTCGATTGATCAAGGATAAATTAAATATTTGTGTTGTTGTTGATTTTTCTCGTGAAGGTCATGATAATTTAATTATGGTCCATGAATAAACGATATATAGAAAGTAATCGGTAAACTAATATTCTAAAATTATGTTGATAGTTATGTAGCGATGAGGAATATTTATCAGTAAATTCATCGTTTGTAGATTTTGCTAACGAACGCAATACTCTGTCTACTACGCAAAATAATATTAAATTAATTACGATAATAGAGCTCAAATTAAAAAAGAAGTGCTTAGTTTTTATTTACAATGGCACGCGGCTACAATTTCATTCGATGGCACATGTATACAAATTCTTGTCAGGGGGAAATTGCAACTAATTTTGAGACTAACGGCTCCATCAAATAATAGATTTATAATATCTTTGAATTTAAATTCATTTGGAACCTAATGGATCATCCCTTGATAGAAAGCATATGAACACATATATAATAACACCTGCAGAGACATAAACGCACATCTCATAAATATTCACAGCCCCTATGCCATTTTTACCTCTAGATTTCCAACCCAGTTTGCATTCTTTGCTCTACAGGTAAAGTATTATCGTTTTTTTCAACGAGCTTTCAAATCGAACAAAATTTTGAAAATTGTTGATTCATAAAATATTAAATTTTTCGTATTAATTTAGTGAAATATATTTCACTTAAATATAGTAATAAAAATAAAATGGTTGTAATTTTTTTATTTGTAAATGTACTTATTTACTCGACGAATTTATTACTGAAATAATTTACACACTCAAAATTTAGACCTAAATATATTTACCTCCTCATAAGCACAAAGTGAATGCAATTTTCTTTTAGCAAGCATTAAATAATTATATGTGACTTTTAAATTTAAATTGAGATTCTGTTCCTAATTTTTAATTTATTACTTTTGTTTGCAACGTATTTGGCTTCAACATGGCATGCAATGTTTCTTCAATGAATGTTTCTCAACCACTTTGATCCATGTCCACTGTTTCAAGAGATGATAATCTTCAAGAACTGCGGATTCCTATATTCTATGTATTCCAATAAGCACGTAAAGTTTCATGTTATTCGTTTCTCTGTCTATTTGTATGTCGTAGCCGTTTTATCCGCAGACTGTTAACGTAGTAATGTAGCACGATTTTACATATTTATAACACCTTCAAATATATGAAACAAAATCATTCAAAAATATTTTTGTGTACCTCCGCCACATGAAATGCGGGGACGATTTGTTTTATTCTCATATCTCATTGTATAGCGTATCAGTAAAAATATATTCTAAAAATATTGGGGTTTTCCATGGACCCTTTTTTACGAAACAATTCACTGTATATTATTTTGTAAAAAATGTGTTCATTATTAAACATGAAGCTTTAAAATGATAATTTTATATCCCCATAATCTTCCAGCAAAATCACCGCGTTTGCGTATTTAAAAGTATATACAATAACAGTATAAATAATAAAATTAAAAGGAAACTTAGCTGGTAAATACTTGAGCAACTTATGATATTCAGTAGAGTCTATAAAAAGTTCGTAAAGACTCCATACTAACGACAATTATCGGGTGCTAAAATCGTTTTGTGTTTAAAAATGTGAGTTTATTATATCCGCAGAAGAAAAAACATTATCATTTACAAACACTGTAATATAAATAGTGTGAACCTACCACATGTTCGCTGAAAAGTTTATAAGCGTCTATTTGCGGAACCCTGGTGGTGCAAGTTAACAAGTTTTATATATCTCACTTGAAATTATGTTCATTGAGAACCTATCCGTATTCATCGATATGATCTACAATCGTCACTAAATCCGGCACTATGAGCAAAATTATCGGCTTAATCAAACTTCTTCGTAATTTACAGATGCAAATAGGCATTTGAAGTTTTATACTTATTTTTTTATCTAGAAAAAAAAACGACGTTATTTTATTGTCATTTTATAAAAATCGATAAATATCTTTCGTAAAAAAGCAAGAAAAACTTGAATATAGCTTAATTAGACAAAGCTTTCAAAGACAACTTTATTTCACAATTTTATAAACTGAAAGGAAATAAGTAATGAAATATTAAATACTATTTTTTTCGTCTCTCCCATGGAAATATGGAAGAAATATATAAGTGTTTTCCCGATCTTTATCCTTTATCTACATCATTAGCTTTCCATACCTCAGAAAAAAAACAGAATATTGATAAAATCACTAATATGTCTGTCTGTCTGTCACAGCCGATTTTCTCAGAAAATGTGCGATGTAGAAATTTGAAATTTAGCAAACCAATATATCTTATCAACCCAAGTATTTTGCACTAGTTAACTTTTTTATATATTCATAAAAAAAGAGGGTATAAACAAAATATTAAATTCACAATCATGTGAAAAATCATTTGAAAGGGTTTGTTACGAGGAAAGCAAAAACTTTTTTCATAATATTAAAAAGAGCATCACCCCTCTCTCTATTGTTTCCGGCCCTCATAAAAAGAGTGAATGTAATCTGCCTAATTAATTACAGAAAAAGATTATGGTAGATATTATAATTTTTGAAATATGCATGATATTTTTATGTCTGGGGAAAAATAGCAGGCAATATATTTACATTCTAAGGGAACAGCGTTTTAAATAATTTAAGAAATACTAGGTACCCGTCAATGTTTATACGTACCTAATTGTTTCAACTACATTTGAAAGGGTTTGTTACGAGGAAAGCAAAAACTTTTTTTATAATATTAAAAAGAGCATCACCCCTCTCTCTCTCATTTTCGAAACTCATAAAAAGAATGAATATAACCTAGCTAGTTCATTGCAGAAAAATATTATAGTAGATATTATGATTTTTTAAAATATGCATGATATTTTTATGTCTGGGGAAAAATAGCAAGCAATATATTTACATTCTAAGAGAACAGCGTTTTAAATAATTTAATAGAAATACTAGGTACACGTCAATGTTTATACGTACCTAATTGTTTCAACTACAAGTAGAAATCGCATCACGCCACTTGTTCTCGTACTTGACAAGTTTCCTATATTTTGTATTGTATTATCACGGAACTTGACGGTTATGAAATGATATGCAAAAGTCTGGAATAAGCCTAGGTAAAGTGCAAACATACAATTAATATAAAGATTGGAATACATAGTTCTCATTAAGGATTATATCGCATCTCAAAAATATTTAATTGTAGCTAAGTGACTTCCGGCTACTTTTAAATCATAATTTGTATGCCCATCTTATTGTGGTTCCGTAATGAAACATGTAACCGATATGATCATCGCTGTTATATCCGTCCGTCCATCTACTGTATTATACTCATGAAATTTAGTAAATGGTCCATATAGAGATAACAATTCGTGTAGAGCAAATTATTTAAAAAAGATATATTTTTAATGCACCGTCCCCATGTATGTAAATTCGAGGCAAATATTTTTAGCGTGCATTCCATCGAGTGAGATATTATCAAATAGGTCTTTTAAAATTGACTTGAAGTTTTAATTATCCTTTTCATTTTTAAGTGCCATTCGCGAAATATAAAAGTACAAAACGACGTGTAATAAAAACTCCTGTAATACACGTAAAAACCGTACTGATCGATTTCTTCACGAACGTCTCCAATAATTTTCTTTCAATTTTACTTTTCATCTTATATACTCAAGACATACAGCAATTAGTTTGCTCCAGAAAATTCATTTAATATATTTATTGTCACAAATTAAAAAAACACTATCCAAATAGCTGAATGATAAAAAAAATTGCAAACAGTTCGGAGTGTATATTATTTAATAGGTAAAATTTTCATATCATATAACAATTTTCTTATGTCCTACTTCAACTTTTTATACTGAAAAATTTTTTTTTTATCTAATATTAGTCAATGAGATTGATAAAAATATTACCACTACCCACACTAGTTTAAAGTACCATAAATTTCCCTCATGAATTAGTTATGACGTAGCAATATGGGCGCGCCGCAACCATCATTAGTACTCAGAGGACATAATTACAATTTATATATATATGTATGTATATATATATATATATATATATATATATATATATATATATATATATATATATATATATATATATATATATAAATAATAATGCTAGCTTTTAATCTTGCCCACATATGAATGTATATGTTCATTAGATTTTGAAATTACGGCTCAAAATTTTGTATATCATCATATGTGTGATTGTTATATATTTGTACCTGTCTCCAATACTTTTACTAATGAAATAAAATTACCGATTGCGTAAAAATCCTTTTTTAGAATTAAAATCGACCATATAAATCTGTTGCCCTCGAAATGATATTCCAGCTAATTAATATACAAAGTGAAGTTAGTGACAGTGGGATGATTTGGACGGAAAATGACACCGCTATACCTCGTAAATAAAGCAAACACTGCCACAGGTCCACAAATTTTTACATCAGGCAGGAACAATATTTGAGAAGAGATATCGCCCGGCAAATTTACCAAACAGGCTGACACATTTCAGAACTTAGATAAAGTTAAAGGCCTTGCAGAAAGAATTAAACTTGATAAATACAAGCGGTGACCTGAAAATATTACAGCTAACCTTGATTACGTAGAGTCTAGGTTTATTTTGGTTGGAGCTGTTTCGATAAAGGTTCGATTCAACCTAATCCAAGACTCATAAGCCGTCATCACTGGCGATCTATATATGTATCTATAGCAAAGTCTAACGTCACGTAATCATGATTAATGTAATGGACAATTTATTCATGGACGATATGGTCATGGACAAAATATGATCATGGACATGAGCAATGTGTGGTGGTGGACAATATATATATATATATATATATATATATACCGAAGATATCATCCACAGGAGCTATTATACTTAATTATTGTTGAAAAATTTTAAATATTTCATTTTTGGTAAAAATCGAATTCATGCCACGAGAATAATCTAGTGTCATGACATAATTCCTCGTACGGTAAACACCTCCTACATTTAAGTATTGATAGCGGACTATTTGAAAAAGCCAATGTCGTTGTTAATGGACAATGTATATTATAACAAGAGTTCCTGGTTTATTTCGTATAATGCTACACCACGAAAGAATAAACAATTCAATTTTTTTTTAAACATTTTATTTTGAGGTTCCTGTCTTCACAGTGAACTTTTAAAAACAAGTTTGAAGTAAGCTCCCAAATAGGCAAGTATAAATGTTTAGAATCAATTTCTACCGCATTTTAAATTATAATACTACGATAAGTTATTCTTAACGTAAAGTTAGGAGGAATCTAATGCAATGCTTACACATAAGATCTTTAATCATTTTTTCATAATCGGTTTTTTATTATGTAGTTTAAAAATGAATAAGAAGGAATCAGGCTCTTTTCGCATCACGCATAAATAAGGGCTCCGCAAATATTTTACAAACTATTTTAATATTTATATTCTCAATGCTAAGTTCTGCTCATTCATCCATGTGTAGGTCTATGGCAGTTAAATAAAGAGTCTAACACAACATAACTTGAACTCGCTATTGCGATTCATCTTTGGCATTTCAGAATTAATTATTACAAAATCAAAATATATGAATTCGTGTTAAGTTATCTGAAGTAAGAGAAATTAATCCGAATTAATAGTTTTTTTATTGTGATTTGTACTGAAACTTTATTGCATAAAATAAATTCAATTCAACGTATTTGCCCAAACTTATTTTCGGGATTTTTTCCAAATTTTTAGACTTTTCTTTGAAAATAGAAGAGAAAACAAACATGTTGCACACATTCCTGAAACTTAGTATTTTTCCAAAGGGGTTAAAAACAAAAAGTTGTAAATTAAATGTAAATTTCATTCCTGTTTTAAATTTTTTCGTGATACTCCATAGAACAGGGATTGCTGGACAATTACTTTTATCCTAAATACATAAAGAGGTACTTTAAAAAATAGGAAAAAAAATGTGAAAGTCATAAAGGTGAAGTGTAAAAAATTCGGGATTGTGGCAATCGGACAAATAAACGCATACGGATATGACGAAGTTACAAAGCTTGAAAGTTTTCTCTAGCTCATACTTTTAACATTTAAACAGTGAGCATAGTACAATGATGTATATATTTGTCGCCTCTATAGGCATCCCCATTCCACATTTCCCAGCAGAAAAGTGTTTCCGGGTTCGTCACATATGGTAAAAACATATGTCAGTAACATTAAATTTGGATTCGCTACACTAAACGACTTACATTTTTTATTCGACATGTGTCGGATGTAATATGAATACCCTGTTTGCGTCAGATTGATATTATGGACGCCGCAAGAGTGTTTAGTAGTTATTTTATAGAAATGTTAAAGGAGACAGGTTTGACGTTACAGATATAAAATATGATTTTTGAAAAGCGGTATTTCCAGGATATAAAAGGCAAACAATATATCGATTGACAATTAGGGAAGAACAAAGAATAAAATAAGATACTTGATTTATAACATAAAAGAGCTACCTTCATGTGTATAATATGTGCCTTCATATTATATTTTTAATGTATCAACAATTGTTAATAACAATTCTAAATATAACAAATTATTATGAAAAATAGCCTGAATTTCAAGGAAAAAATTATAGAATTCTGATTGGTCTAACTGAGGATTGGAATAAACTTTTTAGTGATATATTTTTCATTCTTTGGCAACACCTGAACCAAAAGTATATGGATTTTTAACACAGGCATATATGTTGCAAGTAGTAAGTAAAAAAATTATGATTTTACCTCCGGAAACATTAATTTTATTCATTTATCTGAGTAAAATTATTCAAGTTTTATTTTTTCGAATAAAAGTGAGACGTATGATTAGAATGATTGACCACTAACACACTCTTACACACGAAATGTAATGTGAAATTTATTGTTACGATTTTTTACATTTTCCCACAAATTACCGAAAAAAGAATAAAATATATTTATTATAGTTTCTACATCTAATAGTTAACATTTTGCTGTCAATAATCCACAGTAAAATAATTTATCAAAAACAAACACTACTGCTCAAAAATTTAAATTGTTTTCCCTATTCGTTTTTTCAAGAGCCAATCTCGGTCTCATAGTTTAAAATTGTATTTAGTAACTTCTAAATCAATACATGTATCGTTTGTTATAATGCAGGATGTTTAAATGAGTTATTTTCCATGTTAAATATTAATCAGAACGATCCAAAAGTGGGCAAATATTTTTAGATTTGAAGGTCCAGGGCTCCTTCTCAATGCAGTGATTTCTCCAAATAGGTCTAAAGAGCAAGCAGAATCCATAGGTCTCAGTGGAAAACCTAATGACAAATCAATGCCAAAGCGGATATACTAGTTAAATTTTTATAAATTAATCCTATAGGTTAATATCTTTCCTTCCTCTAGGTCAACAGAGATTAAAATATTAAAAATGGCTACATTTGTTACCGTAAATTTATTTGAATGTAGCTAGTCCTCGACGCAGATTTTTTTTAATATTAAGCTAAGAAGAAAATTTTACATTAAAAATTGTAATGTTTATAGAAAAATTTGATCGATTTGCGTATTCCGATTTTTAAACAAATTGACAAAAATCGTAATCTAAATAAGCAGTTGCGCCCTCGTGACCCTGGCTAAAAAGAATGTAAAAAACATACAATTTTAATTTAATATAAAATGAAACTGAAAATGGAAGCAAAATAAATTAAATGAATAGCGAAATGCATATAATTTTAAAAACAATGAAATTACTTAGAAAAAAGATTATTCTATTAATTACTATTAAACTTTCTTTTCCAAATTTTAGTGCCAATAATAAAAATAAGATATGAAGAGAAAGGTTATATAATTCTCAATTTTTATTTTTGAAAATAAGAAAAACCTTTTCAATATATTATAATCGGAATGTGTAAAGAAATTACACATAATTCAAAAATTATTCTACATTTATTGAAAAAGATTTCTAATAGAAAAATGAAAAATATTTTAATAATATATTTATATGGATGGATTCTTATCGTAGCGAAAAGAATTAACTATAATGAATTGTAAATAACAAAATTTATTTTTCAAACAAATAAAAAAAAATTAGTCTAAAACTATTTGATGAAATTAAAATTTTTTACCAAGCGTTACGTCTTGAAGGATTTCATTATATAACCAAAATCAGGTTATCTTATATTTTATTTATTTCAATCTATGAATGATTTAATTGTTCTTGTGAATTAACTATAGATATGAAAGCTGTGGTCTTGTCTGATAAATTGTTTAGACTAATGGTCATAATAATTAATGGTCGTGTTAATAAATTAGTTTGTAAGTAGTGTAGAGTAATCGGAATTAATTTTACTTTCAATGTCAAAAATGTTGAATACCAAAACAATTATATATGATATTGGAATGAAATTTTTGGTTTGTAAAAAAAAATATATTTTATATCAATTTATTTCTATTACCAATTACAAAGAAAGTTTGGAATCAATATAATTTTATATTTTCATAGTATTTTGTTTCTAAAAATGTTAAAAAAGTTCTGGATTGTACAAGACAAAACGATTAAAAGATATGCAATGTGTATCAAAAAAAAGTTACACTTTGCAATAAAATTCATTCCTATAAAACTAAAGCTCGAAAATGTTGGAAGGCTACACACTTATATTTATAAGTGTGTGTGTGGCTGTTTTTGACTATGGTGCATTTCTAGGTATTTCTTTTACTTGAATGCTATTTCTGTAAATATAATTGCGGTATGTTTAAGGATCATTTCTTATAAAAAAACAACCTGTTTCCATTTTTTTCTGCCCAATCGCACAAATGACAATACGAGTAATGGAAACCCCGCCCCTCGACTTAATCCTCCTCGGTATTCGGGTGTTTAGGAAGTATTTTTAATTGTTTACTTACGTACGTTACGTTTACATTGTTGGTGGACTGATTACGACTTTTTATCCCGGCTGGTATATGAACTTTTCACATTTTGCTTCATAATACTAATTCTGCCTATTTTGATGTTTCGCTTAGGTTTCTAAAAATGGTCATAGCTTTTCTTATTTTCCTTTATCCATTAATCTAAAAATTAAATAACAAAACTCATGTATTTCAGTAGTGAAATGAACATTAAACATATTTCATTAACAAATACAGATTTCTTCTACTTTCACGTTTTTAGCAAATTTCGAGTAATTTCATCATAAACTAGTTTTGTTAAACAAATTTTATCCATTTAGTCTATATATAACCAAAATTAGGATTTCCATGATATTGGACATGACGTACACAAAAAGTTTCACAACAATATCACGAAAATATTTTTCAATACTTCTAGAACACAATGTAAAACAATTATGACGGTATTTCCCACTAGTCATGTTTAAAATTAATCAACTGAAAGATTTCCACATAACGCTAAGTCGCATTTAACTGGCATTACTGTTAAAGTGGAATTTACATTATCCTTGCAATACCTTAGTTTGCAGTACCTTAAAGTTCTGCTCATAAATTATTCATGGCAAAGCAATAAGGGTATTACACACCCGTCATCTTTAGGAGTAAGTAATTAATAACATTTAAACTACCCTCAGTAATCAAACGTCTTATGTTTCATATCATTGTACGTGAAAGTTCTACATCAAGTTTCGAAGCCACGTACAGTTGTATGTTTAATACAGATACACTGCGGTATGTAAATATTCAACATGTTTAGACATATACCTATAAGTTTAAATTTGTTATTTATATAAGTCTTTGCTCTCTTGGAATGCTATCAAACGTTATATACTTATTAAACGCTCCGTATGAATTGCTCAAATGAAATAGAAATTTTTGTAAAGACTCGATTTTTTATTCGAGCGAGGTTGGACTAACGTTCTGGTTGGGTGTAAGAGATTGCTCTCTTAGCAATAAGTCCGCTTTGTGTATCAATTACATTAAAAACTGTTTTAAGTTTGCCAAAAATCTATTATATATTTTGACACAACTCAATTACTACGTAAGGTTTGATGAAACCGATTCGCCGATTATTTTTTGAAATATGTCTCTCAAGATATTTAAGTCAACGATTGTAATAAAATATAAATATATTAGCCAATATAATGTCTGGATATAAGATTTTTCATAATACACGTACAGTTTCAATAGAGTCGTGGGAAATTTTCACATAAACAAATCGACTACTGAGTTATTTACAAATATTTTCAATAATTTACTCATTTATATTGTGCAAATGCTTATATATTTTTAAGAATAAAAAAGCAACGGTGATAAGTGACATGCTATAATACCCACTAGTAATCGGCATAGAATTGTTCTCTCTTCTGTTTTGAAAACAATTACATTAATTTTTAGGTACGAAAATATAATTATGGAGGATTATTTCCATTTTCCATAACCAATTTTTAAAATTTTATGAAAATTATAAATTTCTATTATATTATCTTCAGTTTTAAAGATTTTTTAAAATGGAATATCATTCAAGCTTTGGGAGAGGAGAGGACATTAAGAGTCCTGTTTTCTTTTGTATTAGTGGTCAAAATACGCAGGCTACGAAGTTTAATTCTTACGAAGTAGGTTATGGAAAGTTTATGGTAGTGTATCTTGAATACATACAATTTCTCTTATTTTTGAGTTTTCGTGTTATTTTGTAATTAAATAAATGTACTAAGTACGAGTATAGTACGAAATTAGGGAGTGCCGTGTATACCGTATTTACTTCGATTATCACACAATATTTAAATTAAAGACAGAATTCAATGTTTTAAGTCCTTTCTTATTGAATAGAAAAGCTGAACATTTAGTTATGAACATATTAAATATAATGTAAATAAACTAGCTCCATATGCTCCTATGTCTCTTGCATATTCAAAATGTTCCGAAAAATTATTGCTTTCTTTAAATTGTGTATTGATTGCTGTCCTATATCATATATATTATCCATTGTCACTTCTATAAAGATATTTGCAAATAAATGTTGCAAATCTATTAATAATTATTCTTTGTCGCTCACTAAAATGTCATAATCATCCATATTTTTGACGTATGAGAAATACGAAAGACTAAAAGATATGTTCATTTTCTTCATAGTTCTTGCTATCTATAAAGTGATTCAAAACTCGCCATAAAATTCCAGATACCATATTATTTATAGGTATCTAAAAAAAATTCACAACAGTTATGAGCGACAATAGTTAAAATAATAGCAAATAAAGGCAGCAAAAATGTAAAATTATTACTCATAAAATCTTTAAGAGAAACTGTAATAGTAATATGCGAAGAAAAAAATATATATCCTGGAAATAGAATTATTCGTATTTCAGTTTCAGCAAGGAAAAAGGATGGTGGAAAACTTTCAATCCAGTGAAACAATTTCTATTGTACCTATAAGCATTTTAAAATAAAAAATATTAAAAAATTGTTAAAGCAAAATTAATTAAAAAATTGTTAAAGCCGTAGCTTAATAGCTATCATAATTTTCCTCCAAATTTTTTTCTATATTGTAAATACTTTTCAGATATTCAAAAATAATTGTTTGGCGGATAGAAGAAAACGTAACTTCAACAAAAGCGACATATTAAAATCTTAATATTTCGTAAACCGATCCCATATCTAAAACATGTTCATAACACACTCCAAATGTTTTTGGAAGTTATATTCAATGATATCCTACACAATGGGGTATAGAAATAAAAAGTTAGCCAAATTTTGTAAGATACTCTAAATTTTTTTCAAAAGTTTTTATTCCACGAAATCTTACGATATATTATATAGGCCTTTTAAATATGTATTACCATTCTAAATTTCAATTTCACAGCACTAATAGTGTGCGAATAAAACGGTAATGACATACAAAAGAACAGGACCTATGTGGATTCCTAGTTTGTTCAGGGAAACGCAAAAAGGATAAATTATGCTAAATTGATTTTAAGTTCTATTTAATTATTTACGATTTTAAGTATTTAAATCTAACTGTACCTGCGACTTCGTCTCCGTGAAATTCGGAATAAGAAAATTTATTAGGAATAATGCACATTATCATTTCTCAGTTTTTTTTGTTAATTTGTGCAATATTGGTAAGTTTAAAGTTTACTAAAAATGGTAATAGATGACGTTGACAGTATCGATATCGTAATATTCATCAAATATTGTCTAAAATTTGTTTTAAATTTGTTATGTCTAGATAAAAAAATATCTTACAGATTTTCCGAGGGTATAAACTATTATCATACCGAATTTCATCGAAATATGTTTAGTATATTTTGCGTGATTGAAGAACAAATTAACAAACAGAGAGGCAAGAATTCTAAAAACAATTTTTTTACCTTTATTATATTCATTATACTAAACCAATTACTTTTTAAAATATTTCCCATATACAGAATTCACTCGGTTACAGTTTTATTACATATATAGATAATATTTTTAGTAGCTTTATGTTACAAGTCCATTAGCAAGCGCGTATGTTCATAAGATGCGTTATTTCATTTGATTACTTTGAAAGTAAATTTATTAATTAATACTTTGCATTTACTTAATGATACGATATATGCTAGCATTATGTCATTATTAAATCAAAAGGACAAATATGTTTCTTGCCGTAATCTACAATTTCCTCTCGTCAACTGTAGGACCCGCTGTTTCAAAATAACATCGATATAGAAATATGGACAAGTTTTCGCATAGTAATTGAATCCATTGCGAGTACATGACGAGGAAATGTCTTTTCGTTTACAAAATAATGACTGGTAAAGTCAATTAACGTTCCATAAACTAGTTTTAATGGAATGTAAATTGACCAAAATAATTTGAAAAAAATTATTTAAGACTTATTTAGAGGTGAATATTTAATTCGTTTTAGATACGCGCGTATATCGAATAGAAAATGTGAAGCTCTACTATTTTCTAGATAATTAAAATAAAACCAATAAGAACGTAATTATCCGTATCTTAGGAGATCTTATTTTTTTCATTTCAGCAATAATTTTGCCTAGAACACTGCGTTTTTACGAACAACCAATTATATTATATGGTATAAGTTTTAGGAGTAGTTATTAAAACTACTTTTCAATAAAGAGATATATTTACTGTGTTGAGTAATAAAGTATAGGTTAATTTTAAATTTATATTAAAATGTTTTATTTAAATTATATTAAACGTTTGTCAAATATTGTAAAAGTAACATAATTACAATCCTTTAATACGCAGACAAAGTAATTTGTAGCACTGAGTGTTCTTAATGTAATATTGTAAAGAAAATGCAAGTATCCTTTCATTGTTAATGTTATTTTCATCAAATCTATACATGTACATACACAAATAGGCAAGCACACGTGGATAATATACACGCAAATGTACATGCACAAGTGTAAACTCCATACACGTACAAACATAAAAATACACGTACACCTACACAGACAAGCACACATGTGAGTTTTTCCTTGTAATTATTTGGTGTGATACTTTACACAGGTTGAATGATTAACATATTCAGTTCTGACTTTATAGACATAAGTTGGCGAAAGTAACATCAATTTTATGCCGACCCTAATTAGGATATCAAATTTCTAAACGGAGCGATTAATTTTATAGTCTATGGATATTCATAATGTTAAAAATTATTATATCCAAATGTTGTCCTACTTTTTAAATAGGTTTTGAACAAAGAGTGGATATTTAAATATTTATGACACAAATTTACAAGGATTTCAATAAGAATGTTTGCTTTTTCGAGAATATTTACCTTCATCTTTAAAATTTTAATTGTTTAAAATAAATAATTCAATTAGTTGGATGTGCAAACCACAAGAGTTGGAAACAAAAACATTTTCTTCATAAGGCATTCAGGCAATACAAATAAAGCTATTTGGAGTGATATTGACAACAAAAAGCAGACCAGAGACAAAATAATGTCGAAGTACGCGGTAAGTTTTTTTAACCAAGTCAGTGAAGGGAACCATTTCCCTTAGCAGTTGGTTTTTGAGAAGCGTTGTGTAACCGCTCCATAGCAGTTGGTTTTTGAGAAGCGTTGTGTAACCGGTTATTGATTACATGCACTAGGTACGAATACTGGTTTAGGAAAATTGTAGGGTAGTTTCGAATTGACATCATTTATTTTATTTTTTATAATTCTTACGTATTTTAATTTCACGCGTTACGTAAGAACGAAAAATTAAAACCGCGATATCAATTGACATAAATTGTAGTAAAACAAGAAAAATCCAACGATACAAACGTAATGACGAACAGATACAAAAGACATTACATATTTAAAGCTAAAAACAGATCGAATATACAATAATTCGCAAATATTACAAGAATATCAAAACTAATGGCAATCGTCTTGAAATATTGGACTGAAAAACAATTTTCAAATATATTTTATGACTTTATGAGACTTGGTTACTACCAGCAATTAGTATTTAGGTCTCATTGATGAAATAATTTATATTATAATTCTTTATGACGTATATTTCATAAAAGAATATATATGTATGTAAATATATATATATATATATATATATATATATGTATATATATATATATATATATATATATGTATGTAAATATATATATATATATATATATATATATATGTATATATATATATATATATATATATATATATGTATATATATATATATATATATATATATATATATATATATATATATATATATATATATATATATAGTTTAGAATAGTCTTAATGGACAACAGTACAATTTTAGACGTAATATATTATATATAACGTCTAAAATTATTAATAGTTATAATTAAAACTTTCCAGTGAACAGCTTATTATTTCTATCCTATAGCTTTTCATCTCGTGTGTACTTTTCAGGAATGTGGAAATACTTCAAAATAACAGCGTCGCATGTGATCTTCATTTAATAATAACTTTTCACTATGACCGATATTTATTTTCCTTCATTATCGATTTAGCGAAAATAAGAAAATCAATTTAATTTTAATGAATAATTGTTTCACTGTTTATTTAATTCTTCATAAAATGTGAATTTTTTAATAAGACATGTCAAATATGTATTCCTTACCATCGGCTGACATTGTTCAGCAAATAATCCATTAGCTAATATATACTATTATACACTTATCTTCAAAATTTACCTGTAGTTGATTTTCAATAAAATTAAAGTGATTTATTTGTATATAATCAAATATTTTATGAATTAATAACGCCAACTGATGAAATATAAATTTTCACATAAATGGTACACGAACTTCGCAGAAATTAAACAAAAATCTCTCTCGAGAATAGCTTTTGTCAAATTCACGGAGAGCAGTGTCAACATTGACAGCCGTAATGAATTTTTAAATTATGTCGCCGCTTGTCGAATGTCAATTGATGGTTTGACTCGCAGCTAAATTTAAGGTTAATTTTAAGTACTGTATATAAAAGCTTTTAAGACAGATTCGACTGTTTATCGTTCATATTCAACTCCCAACTTATTCAATTTTGTATGTCCCTTTGTTTTTAGTCTGGCATAAATTACTATTTATATATTTTTCTATCTCACTCTCAACGAAACTTTTTAAATGTCTTTAAAACGAAGAATTTATATGTGTGATGCGTATTTTTTGATGTATGTACATCGATTTATGGAAGAATTTGTATAATTTTTTTTAAAGAGTTTGTTGTCGAAGTAATTTTCTTATTTGAAAATGTATATTAAGTGGTCCGATATAAATATGGTCATATATTGATTATAAGATCCCGAAATGAACAACTAAACATCTTGACGAAAGGTTGTAAATCAGCTGTGATTTGCTATTGACAGTTTGTACTTTGCCATATATCTTTCTGATGACAAGTTCTGGATATTATCGATGAAACGGATGGTAGTAAGTCAAACATGATTCAAGATGTTTGCTACTGTTAGTCGTTATTTTTCTAAATAACTATACTATTAACAGTTTAGTGTCTGGTGATGAGTGCTAGAACTCCTTAAAGGATGGTGGTAAATCAACTGTCAAAATATTTACTACTGGTACGGTTGTAACATTGCAAAATAACGGTCAGAGTCTGGTGACGAGTTCTAAAAATTAACGATGGATATTATTAACGGATGGTATTAAATCAAGCGTGATTCAAGATATTTGCTACATTTAGTTGCTACATTGAAAAATAACTACGCCAATCAACAAACACATGCTAAATATTATTCTATGAATATGCCTTTTATGAAACTCTTTCTTACTGTAGGTAAATTAAAAATTATTTTTTTAAAGTTAAATTATAATTTAAGTAATATTATGAATTTCTTTAACTTTGTCGACAGTGATCGTATCAATTCCAAATGTATGTAACGTGGTTATTTATTGTGAATAAATACCACTGCTTTCAAAATCAGCCCTTAAAAATCGCATCCTACCATCATATTTAATGTCGAAACATTATTCGTCATCTCTTGATTTGTTATAACTGTCATATATTTAACGTAATTTACTAATCTTTATCTATTGTGATATGTGATGTGTATATATATTCATTTTGTTACGATGAGAATATTACTTCAAAGGTCATACCAATAACATTACCTCAACGTTTCTAAAAGTTAACTGAAAGTTTGACAACCTACTAAAATGACACATACGTATGTAGTTCATGCTTAATTAATAAATATAATTTACATATTTTATATATAAGTAAGAAAAGACGTGTTTATTATTAACTTCACCGACAATCAACTCGAGTTAATTGCTGACAAATTGAGCATTAATGGTAAATAATACCGCCCAATTGTATAAATATGAGCTGATATAATGCAGTAAAATATTATTTAAATTTACTATATATTGGAAATATCTTAGTAATATATAGATGATTTTGTAAATTCCTTCAATATTTATATTTTCCATATTTTTCGTATATATTTTCTTTAAGGAAACATGCTATTGAAGCGGTTCTACTAAGACCTCTTTCCATGTAATACAGGCAATCGCCTTTAATAAGACTTCTTTCTATGCAAATAATCTTTAGATTTATAACAAGATCATACCCCACGACCAGTTTGATTTGTGAACGATCTTCCTGATATAATCACCAATCATAGAATTTTCGAACTTTGTGTTAGTATCATCCTGCATTATTGTGAATTTCAAATTGGCAGTTGTGTCTAAAATTTAGTTAATAGTTAATAAATGTGACTTAAGATAGAAATATCAGTCATTTACATGAACCTCACGATAAACTTAAATCTAGTTTTATGCTATGTAAGACTAATATTTAAAATAAACCTCAGATGATAACACAAAAGTACTCGGTGATATAATAATACAGACACAATGAAATCAAAATTATATAAATTAATGTAAACTGGACACATAAGTTAAAAAACTGAATAACATTAATATTTCATTCACGAAAAAAGTTTTTCATATGACAACGGTATTTTAAAAAAGGTGTCTCAAAATAAATAATTAGTGTTGAAAAAGACGGGTTTTATTTTATCGAAGTAAGATTCGCCACTGCACACAAAGCTTTCGAAGTAATGTCGTCTTTTTTATTTCAATTCGATTCTAAGTTGAATCAATAATTTATAAATATTTATCACTTTATATAACATTTTGGTGGTATATATACTGTATACACAAAACCAACAATAAAAAATAAATGTATTATTACAATTTATGCTTACTGAAAACGAATTTCTTATATTTCCCTCTTTTTTATATTTCCTTCTTATTTCATTTTCTGTGTACAAATAGTAAATGAGAATCGCACTTAAAATATTAAAAATGTAAATGTAATCTAAGTAGAAAATACAATAATATCGAAAAAAATTGGATCCCATAACTAAGAACCAAGAATTCTAAGAATAACTTCTTCTTAAAACACAATTTATATTTAAAAACAAATTAAGAATTGTGTCACATGAATAATCAATATACATTATGAAGGTTTTCGGAAACGAAAACGGTAATCACGCTAACTACTGCTAGAATGATATGAATGGTCTCTGTAGTGACCCACTCTTTCTTCCTAATTAAGAAGAACCTCCATACTCCACCGTTTTCTATTTCATAATTAGGAGTGAAATATATAAAATAAATGATTCGAAAAAATTTTAATTCGACTGGGTGAAAGTGATAATGCAGTTACATAAATAAGAACGTTTGAAGTAAATATGTGATTTACGGAATTAAATGAAGACTGAGAATCTTAAATTTGAACCATAATAAATTGTATCCATTGCAGAGAAATTTAAGTTCTTTGATTGAAGTTTGCATCAAAGTTGGGAGCCGTATCATACAGAAAACTGCCCCAATTCTGAAAGTCACGTTCTGAACATATTTATTTTCTTAATTAAAATTTCATTGCAATAGTGGCTAATTATATCAGATTTAAATCTATGATGCTCTTTTGTTGGACCCACAATGAAAACATAAACTTTATTTTACATATATTCTTTGAACCTGTCTAAAGGATTTATAAAATTTAAATTTTCCGGAGACAGACATGTTGGGCAGAAAATAAAATGGACAAAATTGGTGGAGGCCTATACACAATAGATGTAAGGCCATAATTTTAGAACG
Source organism: Druceiella hillmani (assembly GCA_039881145.1). Lineage (NCBI taxonomy): Eukaryota > Metazoa > Arthropoda > Insecta > Lepidoptera > Hepialidae > Druceiella > Druceiella hillmani. Next base: position 8,257,502 of record JAYKKI010000068.1, read on the forward strand.
ACACTAACCCGTATTTATTGTACATGCATTAATGTAAAGTTATACTTAAAAAAAAGTAAAAATATGCTAATAGTTATTTTACAATACATACAGTGAAAGAAACCCATGTAAATAATTCAATTAGAGATTACTTATCTAATCATTTTGAAATAATCTTCTGCAATTTTCAAAATAAGTGGACTAATGCTAAATGAACTAAATAATATTTAAAATAATTTTCATTTACTAAAAACTTGCTCAGTTAAAGTATTGGAAATACCAGAAATAGAATAAATAGGTATTCATACTTCGATGTGGAGGCTCGTTCCTTCTTTCTAAGACCCTGAATCCGTTTTCCTATTTTTTTCTTCTTTATATCTCTAAATTGAGATTTTGTTGACAAATATATTGTGTTAGTAAAATAGTATATTTGTTCACAGAATAAGTGAGTCAATAAATCCAGAAATTACGGTAGACTGTTCCAAAATATTTATCATTCCCAATCTCAAATATTTATCAAAATAACATAGACACCGTTCGTGGAATGACTTTTTCTCAATCTAATGTACTTTTGTGGATATGTTCCCACATGACATAAGCAAGAAATCCAAAAGGCCTGTCTTCTGGGAATTGCCGAAGAAACATGGATTTTATTTTGGGATATGTAATGTCGACTGAATATTTATAGCATAAAAAAGCTTACAAAGACAGTAACTTGAATAATTCTGAAAATGGAATAAGTTTTCAAAGAAATTTCTTATTCACGTAAATAACGAGAGATATCAAGATGCTTTGTAAATGCAGGTGATTATTCTCGTTCTTAATAACTCAAAAAAGATACTCACTTTGTGAAATACATTATTTCATGGTCAAGGAGCTTTTTATTTCAACCAACTTCAAAAAGGAGGAAGTTATCAATTCGACTGCGTTTTTGTATATGTTATTTTATATCATCGGCACCAAATAAAACTCAAATGATGGAATATATTTGGTGCTAAATGAAATAAAGCAGTCATCTATTCAAGGGGGTACGTACGTATGTGAGAGAAAGAGGATCATCACAAAGTTCATTCAGTTTTAAGTTTTAAGTTCGGAAACTAAATGATACCGCAAAGTCCCTATGAGTACCCAATTTTTATTTTTATTATTTTATATTATTCAATACTCTTTTTGGACTATGGTTATTTGAAATCTGTTCAATCAAGTTTTGTTTTAATTGGTTTTATGGCCTTATAATAATAAATGTTATCGGATATGCTGGAAGTAAACGATTAAAAAATGCAAAAATTTCAAGCTATGAATGGTTTAAGCATAAAGATTCTTAAACTTTTAGGAACTCTACAGATGTATATACCCGTAGTGTCTAGAATAAAATACGGTACCTTAACAGTATCACTCAAGTACCCGTCAGTATATCTTATCTTTTTGTCTCTTGGTTAAACTGCTCTGTCTGTCAGTCACATTCCCTCAGAAGCCATTGGATTTGGCATGGTAATATATCTTAATACTCCAATAATTACCAGTTCTTTATATTTAAAAATATTTATACGGTATTTTTAGACAAGGCGAGTTTAATATTAAAAGAAAACATTATTTTTTAGTTTTGGGTGTCGTAAGGACTACACTTGAAAATGTTAGTAATAAAGAGCTGAAAAATATTCAGAATTTTAAGTGGTATTTTCTTAGTATTTTCTTATGTTATTATATTTCCGCTTTGCATTTCCAAAACAAATGAACTAATAATTACGAAAAAGAAAACGATAAATTTTTTTGAAGTATTATAGGAAAACTATAACAATTATCCTAAGTCTTATAGTTTCTGATAAATTCGCAACATTTTTACACTACTGTAAACGATGTACTATGAGGTATCAGAAAAGAAAATAAATTAAAGCAATATAATTTTTTAAGATTGACTACATTAAATACCATTTACTGTCACATATCACATATAATATACATAAATGAAATTATTTTGTACATTTTGTCTTTTAATATAAAAAAAGTATAGCTGCACTTTGTATTTTAAATTTATATACTTTTACTTATATGTCATTTCAATTTAAAAATAATAATGATATTTGATATTGCGGTACATCTCAATACAGCAAAATGATTCCTTATTTAAAGCTGTAAAATAACTTTTTTTCATTATAGTGATAAGTTGACTAAATTACATATTAAATCTATGTATACAAAACAAGCTTGAAATTACCACGATAAACCTAGAAATAATTCAATAATTTCACCAGTGTCCTTAGATCATTCAGCCCTTGACTGAAATTAGTTAGCCAGACTTAAGTTCATTACACGACGCCGCCTCTAGCATAGAAACCAGTTACCGATGCGGTTTCACTAACACCATATTGAAGTATCACGAGGGTCCTTGTTTAATATTATTAGCTAGAATATTGTTGATACAAATTTTCCTTCATCCATTCATATTCATATTCATTTCTTTCAATTCATACACATCATGTTTTTAATTATATACGCAAGTATTTTACGCACAAATTTCTTCAATTTGTTATCCATATCAAGGTGAGTCTCGAGTAAGTAAATAATTTGCTTCCTTAGAATATTCGCCATATTAAATTTACATGTCACTCTATGTCCGGGTGTAAAATAGTCTCTATACTGAATATCATTCAAATATTTTGGCAAAGTAGCTTTTTCCATAGGCGGTATAAGCCGTTTTACATATGCCGTTTTTACAAAACGACATAAAATACGAAAAAGTGACAGACGGGCCGAAATGACGAAATTATAAGGATTTTTTTTTCATTATAAAATCTTGAAAACTGGTCATAAAAATTTATATTTGTAGAGATAATATTTCCTTTCAAATAATTCCCTTGAATGAATATAGACGAAATAGACGGATCCGGATGAAGAAAGAAATCGTAAATTTAAAAATGTATTTAAAAGTAATTCAATTGCCAATTGGTGAATAAAAACGAACGTGTAAAAATATTATAATATTATCATCGGATGGACATATTAACAGCTGACATCTTTTTCAAAAGTATTTACTCTCTTCAGAAACGATTCAATTTTAGAAAAACTCAATGAAAATGAGCTCCACATAACTTCTCATTTCCACTTTTAAATCTGTTTATATTATTTTAATGTTTAAATTAAATAAATTCATTTGTAAGTTTAAAGCAAATCATTAAACTTTAAAATTAATTAACCCAGTTATTCCAAGTGGAATATGTTCAAACATAGGAAACCGTTTTACGAAAATTCTGATTTAGAGTATAAATAACGCTATATCATAAGTTATTAGGAATGGCACAGAATGAACTTCAATTGTACTCAATTACATTAAAATATTAAACGCCGTTTGTTATTACAATGACAAATTTTGATGAGAAGGGAAGAGAGAACCTGAAACGAAATATTTATGCTTATAACGCAATGTGACTTTAAGTCTTTAGTTTATACACTCATAATGTTGATATAAATGTCATTCATAAAACAAAAACTAATGGATTGAAAAGTAAGGTGCCACAATGAAAAATCGTCAGTGCTTGTAAACAAGGTTTACCCGTCAAACGATAAGTTTCACGAGCACTAAAAGGTAATTTTACATTTGAAATTAAACTTCTAAAGGCTAAAAAATATTTGAATATGTCTAAATTTAGTTTAAGAGTAAATAGAAGATTCCGTGCCTTAACTAAAACACCTTTTGAATTACTAAAGAAGTGTCGAGCCATCACCGGGTGACCAATTATGGCGATAATATATTAAAGATCTGAACTTGTTTAAACCATAACGATACACGTGTATCCACTACCGACTACAGTGTAACAAGTATTTATATATTCAATATTTTCCTGATCAATATATTCTTTAATTTATTACAAAAGTCAAATTTATGCAGGCTTCATAGTCAGCATAACATGCACGTAAACCTAAAGATGTAAGCTTGTACATTTATGTGCAATAATATTTTTCTACGCTCAAAATTTTTGATTTGTAAAAAGTCACATATTTTATATAAATTTATTGCTAATTGTTTTAATGAATGGTAAGAAATGTTTAGAATCAATATAATTTCTCATTTATACAGTCTTTCGTTTCTAAAAATGTTATAAAAAGGTCGATATTAGATTAGGCAAAAGGACCAAAGTACATGAAAAGTAGATCATACAAAAAGTTACACTCTGCACCAAAATTCTTGTTATGAAACTAAGTTTGAAAGTGCTGGAGGGTTGAAATATACATAACTGTGTGCATGACTGTGTTCGACTCTAGTGTATTTGTAAGCATTTCTTTTACTTGTATAATATTTCTGCAGAAATCTTTTTTTCTAAAAAAAAAAACAAACTGGTTCCATTTTTTCTTGCCCAGTCGCAAAACTGAAAACAATTAGTAATAGCAACCCCACCCTCGCGAGTTAATGGCTTCTTTCCCCAGAATCGGGTGCTTAAGAAGTCTTTTTAATTATTAATTTACGTACGTTATTTTTACATTTTTGGTGAGCTAATTAGAACTTTTTATCCCCGCTGGTATACATACGGACTTTTACATTTTGCTTCATAATATTAATTCTGCTTATATTGATGTTTCACTTAGGTTCTATCCCTTTATTATTTCCCTTTACTCATTAGTCTAAAATTGAATAACAAGACCTATATATTTTTATAGTGAAATGAACATTTCGTTAACGAATACAGGTTTCTTCTACTTTCGCGTTGGTTAGCAAGTTTCGAGTAATTTAAATATTAGCCAGTTTTGGCAACAAATTCTAACAATTAATTTTTTTATATAAAAACCATTAGGATGTCCATGATTATGGAAAGTCCGTACATACAATTTTCACAGAAATACTAGAATAATATTATTCTCTACTTTCAAATAGCACCCCAAAATAATTATAACGTTATTTCCGACTTCCTTTGATTTGTAAAATGAATTAACTGAAAGGTTTTCACATAACACTGAGTCTCGTTTAATTGGAATTACCATTAAAATGGTTTAATGGTTAAACCATCTTAGTTTATTACCCATTAGCTTAGTTACCCATCTTTAGTTTACAGTATATTAAAGTTCTGCTCATAAATTAGTTATGGTAAACAATACGGGTATTACACACCCATCATCTCTAGGAGGAAGTAATTAATAACGTTTAAACTACCCTCAGTTTTCAAACGTCCTATGTTTCATACCAATGTACGTGAAAGTCAATGTACGTCAAGTTTCGAAGCTACGTACACTTGTATGTTTAATACAGATACATCACGATATATATAATATGGTTAGGCATATACTTAGAAGTTTCAGTGTATTGTTTACTTTAATTTTCGTTTTGTTGAAATGTTACCAAATATTATTTACTTATTAAACGCTCCGGTGTGAATTGCTCTAGTGAAAATAAAGTTAATAAAATAAACTGCAAAATTATCTCTTGTAAGAAATGTGTAAATAATAAAGCTGAATTTCAGAGTCAGAAATTTTGTATGTCGCCTCCATTCCCATCGCGCGCCCTGTTTTAATTTTCTCAAAAAAAAAAAGAACATTTTTAGACAATTCTATTACAAGTCAACTCTATTTGTAAGTTATATTAAATTTACATCAGCTCAAAATATTACAAATTTCGAATCAACTCAATTACTATTTAAGGCTTGATGAAACTGATGCGCCAGTTATTTTTTTTCCCATATATCGTACATTATTTAAGCAATGTTTGTAATAAAATATAAACAGATTAGCCAATATAATGTCTGGAGATGAGGTTTTTCGTAATTCAGTTTCAATATGGTAGTGGGAAATTTTCACTCAAATAAATCGACTACTGGTGGTGGTTTGTTTCTTCATTAATTAAATGTTTTTAATTAAGAATTACGTCTCAGTCAAAATTTATTAGGTACCGAGAATTTATTCTATTTATTCTATATGATAATTATTTTCATTATTTAATGACCAATAATTTAAAATTTTTTGTAAACTATAAATTTATAGCTGTATAGATTCTTTAAAGTGTACTAAGTAACAAAAATAATCGTTCCAGCAAATCGCAATATCGTTCCAGCTTCGAGAAATAAGAAGAAAATAAGAGTCCCGTTTTTTTGCATTAGTGGTCAAAATATGCAGTCTTCCATCAACTCTCTACGACATACTTCGTAAAAACTAAACATTTGATTTTCCTTTTGTAACATTGAAGACTATTCCAATAATTTTTACAATTCCGTATCCAAATGGTCCGGCCGGACCCTACAGGTGTGGCAATGCTCTCTTTCTGTTCGAATGTCGGTCTGACCGTCAAAGGCTTCTCATTTCTAATCGAAATGTGATTGGGACTTGAAATTTACAAGTAATATATTCATGGGCCCAAATCTAGAAGTAGTACTTAAAGGGAATTCAATTTTTAATTGAGGGGGTTGCAATTGCAATCGAGGTTCGTTGACTATTTACAAAGCGAGTTTTTCCGCTATATTCAAAAAACGTTCCATTATTATGCAAAATACTATAATTAAGCTACTTTTTTACGCATTAAATATTTCATAGGGGATGTTTCGTTTGTCAATCGGTTTTATTATCTATTTTTCATGCGTTCAGCTGATTAATAGTTTTCAATCTATTTGTCGGAACGTTGCTGACGCTGAAACAAAAATATTAAAAACTGCTAACCCAATTTTAAATAAATTTTAATGTAAAGATTGAAATTCCAAGTATTTCTTCACCAAATAATGACAAATGAGCTTGTTAGTAAAACCCAGGTAATGAAACCGCTCACAGACTTAAAGCTGATGAATATAAATTGTAAAAACTAGTGATTGCTATTCTACATATAAGCCTACTCTTATGCCCGACATACTATTCCTAACGCACCTGATTGATTTTTCGTGTTTTAGCGATTCACTTTAAAGCGTGATCAATTATTTAACTCTGCCAAGGATTTTTATGAGATGTAAACGTCATTTAAGCTAAGATATATATATATATATATATATATATATATATATATATATATATATATATATATATAAATTTATATTCTCATTTGGTTTTAAAAAGAACATTATTACTGAAGGAAAATCCAGTCGAATGAAATATACGAGTGAAGCTGTAAATGTGAATAAATAAAATTAAAGTTAATTTTCATATATATTACAAAAAAAGAGGGGGGAAAATTAAGTAAAGCATGGTACCCAATTGCAACAATAACTTGTTAATTAATATTACAATTTTAGTCAGTTAGTTAATTAATATTACAAAATCGAGAGAGATATTAATTACAAGTAATTAATATCTCTCTCGCGGTAGATAATTGTTGCTATAGGCATTTGTTTTATATCTGATAAATTTTTAATATACAAAGGTCACATTCGTAAATATAGATTGGCTTGATCCGCAAGTGTGTACTTTCAGTTTTCACTCCCTGTTTTGTTGCAAAAATATAATGAAATTTAAATTATCTCAACTATGGACGGCTGTCAATAAAGACGAAACTGGAGAAGAAACAAATTTGAAATACATTACATTTTTATAAAAATTAGTCCGGAAAAGGACAATTTTTCAAGCAGATTTTTAAGGCTAATGAACACTGAATTAACTAAAAGGATAATTTCTGATTAATAAACGATGATTATAATGCTTCAGAAATTATAAAAATATTAAGAATTTAATATTACACACAATTTCCATATAGATAAACACAATTTCTTGTATTTTCGGGAATACAAAAGCTTTCGAGATATTTTGTAATAAAATAAATCTACTAAGTACGAGTAGAATACATACTAGCGGGATCAGTGGAGACATAGGTACGTATAACCATTTAAGTATATTTATTATTCCCATTATACTGTTCACGAATATTAATAATATTTTTCACCGTGTATTTATCTTGTATTTATATTTTAAAAAATCACGAATTTTTAAGTAGGTTTGAAAGTTACAAGCATCGCCATAATTTTTCACTAAAATATAAGATAAACTTTCAATAACGCTGTATTGCCTTTATTTCGATTAAAATGTTTCGGAAATAACGGAGGAATATATTTACGGACATTTTCAACAATATCTCTAGAACCATCTTACATAAAATAAAGAAAAAAAATATTTTGGAATTGTATTTCGCCATTTCATTTAATCACAATGATATTTGAAAAAAATACCAGTATTTTATTTGCCTCCTCTAAATTTGTCATGTAAATATTTTTGAGTACTATTTCATTTCAAGCTCTTTTAGCGTTCCGTACTTCAAAAAGAATGAATGGAAACTTCTAAGATCATTCGTGTGTCCGTCCGTGTATCTTCTTATCGTAGCTGTTTTTGTTTTATATATATATATATATATATATGTATATATATATACATATAGTATTAATTGCAAGTTATATTTCGTCATTGTACCAAGTTTGAAGTTTAGACGTTCGACGTCAAGTTTCAAAAAAAAAGAGAAACAGCTGCGATTAGTAGATACACGGACGGACATAAATTATCTTATAAGTTTTCATTCTTCCTTTTTGAAGTACGAAAGGCTAAAAGAGCTTGAAATGAACATATACTTTTCACTGTATAAAATAATTGTACAAAAATACTAAAGGTTTAAAAGTTCTTGTAGATTAACCAAAGTTTATCCACAAGAAATTTACCACTTACCAAAGTTTGCTCTGCAGTTTTTGCAACGCCATCAGGTAGTACAATAATTTTATGAACATAATTTACATTTGTGCACACACAGAAGTGGTTTAAACTTTATAGAGCTTTAGTAAGGTTTAAAATTAATTTAATATAAACTTAAATTACACCTAACTATAATATTATCGGAGGGTTGAATAATAATCGTGTACTCTCTATTTGACGTATACTGTCCTCGCTGATAAATTATTTATCAAACTAAAATATGAACGTTATTCATTTATCATATTCACTCAAAGTATTATATCATATTTAAATGTAACTAAGCCAGTAACAATTTTTTTCTTGTCCTCAAAAAATTTAACATATAGATTTCAAAATATTAAATTTAATGTACATAAACTAGCTCCATGTTCTCCTTTATCACTTTAAATATACAGATTAAATAAATCGTTACTTTATTAAATTTTTTATTGATTGCGGTTATCACATAAAGAAATATATAAGATACCAACGTCCAAAAGATGGATGCGTTACATTCATAGTTTTTGTTATCGATAAAGTGATTCACAGCTCGTTATAAGTTTCAGGATACTAGATTATTTATAGGTCCGCTAAGGTTTGTAAATAACATTTTCGTAAAGAAAAATCAATGGTATTCCATGTCACAGTTCGTTTTATACACAACATTAGAGAGCGACCATAGTTGAAATAATAGCAAATTATGACATCAGAAATAACGAATTATCACTCATAGAACTTTGTGAGAAACAAAGTTCTATGATACTAGATAATAGGTATAGACCAAGAAAAAGTTTACACGTTTTTGAAATATGCATTTCTATATTTTAATGTTGCAAAAATAGTATCGTGGAAAACCTTGAACCCAATGAAAAAATTTCTATTGTGCTTCAATTACTTTCTCTGGTTTACTTGTCCTCTAGCAATTTGTTTTGATTTTAGAATTCGAACTACAGCCTCGCCAATCACTCACATAAATTTATTCTGTATTTAGTAATAATTCAAAAAATACGTTTTTATTCACTTCTCTCATAGAACATATGCTGCTGCAAATCGGATAGTGCAAAATTTAACATAAGAAATTTTGCAGCATGTATTTCAATTGATAATATATAATGGTAAATTATGAAACAAAAGATTATACACATATTAAATGTACTTTAGAGGAGGATGTAGCATTTTCCTTTCCACTACATTTCTCTTACTAATACTCAATGTTCCTAACTTCTCGTTTCCTAGAAAAAAAGAAATATATACACACGAGGAGAATCAGAAAACAGATCATCTGTCAAAAAATATTCTTTAATTTAAGTTAAATGTGTTTACATGACATTTACATTTTTCATACTGTAAAAAAGGGAATTGTAATTTACGGGGAAACACAATACTCTCAAATGAAAATTTAAAGGCATTTAAATTAAAGTGAAAAATTATTATTTATATGGTAGCATTAACAAGCTGTTGAAATTAGTTTGTAATAGCTTATATTCACCCTCTCAAATTAATTATCATAAGGCAATAAGAGCGATCTTCACATGTCAGCTGCAAGCAGTAGTAATTAATAACATTTAAGCAAACTTCCAAGTGGGCGGTGAACTGCTTCAGGTGCCTCTTTATTGCTAGTGAAATTTATTATCAGAATTCAGTAGATGTACACAATTTAGACGTGTGTAAAGCAAAATTCTACATAAGTACATGAAGAAGAATATATAGGAAGAACCTACGTAGTATTTATTTCTATTCCAAATATTATTTAATTTTTTTCATGTGCACTTATTAGACACTTTCTTTAGATATCTTGTTATACTGTATTTAAAATCTTGGTGCATCTTTTTGGGTTAAATATTTTTAAAGAAAATACAAACATACTGGACTTATGAGTTTGTATTTCTTTGGTCCCTCAAATTAGTAATATTGAAACGAAACGTAGAGTTATGTTTCTTATATATTTATAAATATTTTTGCTTCGCAACATGTATGAGTTTCCTTGAATTTATTTAGGCTTCATTTGACAACTATACATTTTGAGAGGTAATTTAAATTGAAAATTAAATTGATAATGATCAAATAACTTCGAAGTTCTTTGAAACAAGTTTTATTTCACTTGCTTTTTTTGAAGGTTTGGCAGTAGATATATTACGTATTTATTGATAAAAACCTTTAGAAAAATACGTTTTTCTAATATTTAATAATATAATGTGCTCTAATAAATAAGCATTTTCTTATGAAAGAAAATATAAAATGAAATCTGAATTCGCAAGCTTTATTTAATTGGAAATTTTTAAATATAAATTAAGACAGCCTGAGGAAAATGCATTGAGGTAACAGTTTTGATTCATTGAAATTTAATTTTTGTTCTATTTATAGGTAAGTTAAGGTTAGTATTCCAGAGTAAACGTTAGAAATTCATGGCCATCCATTTGTTCGTCATTATATCACAAAACCCATAATTTCTACAGTTTTAGACCCACATGAATAAATTTTGCAAGTATGTGTTACGTACAGATATCTAATAATATACTGATATATGGAAAAATATTAAAGGCCAGAACTGATTAAGAAGTATCAATTTGCCCCTGCTCTCATCAGCTTGTTTCGCTTTTTCTTAGTAACTACTCTTTAAAACTTTCCCCAATATTGGTCTTTAATATTGCCGCTTCCGGTTGTAGGATTGAAGAATAAACTTAGCCTGCCATTGTTTTTAATAATACAAAAAAGGTGCTCTTTCAATATCGTACTACATAAATCTTTTAAGAAATCTTTAAAGTTTAATCAAAATGGGTCTGAATACTCTAAATATTTCCAAAAAAATTATGCTTTAGAACGAAACTTGAAGATTTGAAAAAAAATGCCTAAGTGTATTAAGATGATATCAGATATAAAAGAGATTAAAAAGTTAAAATATTTGGTTTTCGGTCTCATCATCATTCCACGCCCTCAAAATAGTTAATGAAATTTTTCTCAGATATGTCTATAACGTTATATTATAAACTACTTATTTCATTGAAACTGCTACCTTTTTTATATGACACTGCTACCAAAATATTTAATATGTATGAATACAATATTGAGGATAAATATTAGGATAAATTAAAATCATTGTAGGTAACTACTAAAAATATTCACAGTCGATTCGAGCGAAGCTTTCTTATTCTTTTATATCTTTTGCTTAATTTTTTTTTTAAAAACAATATATAAATTTATGTAATGTGTAAATATGCATATGAAATATTAAGTTCCAAAACAATATACATTAAGCACTTCCCTCAAATTTTTCAAGAGTTTAAAAACTTAAAAATTCTAGGTGGTAGCAATTGATTGGTATGTTAAAATGAAAATATTATGTATAATTAGATTCATAAATTTCCATCGATTTAACTTTTCACGAACAGTGAAAATCATTAACTCTGCCTTTTAAATTTACAATTCTTGTTTCTTGCAGACAAAAATTAAAACAGAGCAAAAAATTAAGATTTTGTCTATATAATCCATTTTTAAATATATAACATTTTTAAATAACTTTCCAATTACTTAGAATGAAATATGGCTTGAAAAAACAATTTTTATATACCACAAAAATTATTTCGTATCATTTAATTACGCCAAATATAAACCAAATCTCTCAAATAAAAAAATCTCCTATATTCTGTGACTTAATCAGTTTAGTATGCAAAACTTCATCAAATGAATTTTGAGTGTAAAGTTCTAAATTTGTTTGAAGAGATGATCTCTTGGCGTAACTATAAATGGAAAAACTAATAAGAATTGAAAAAAAAATTTCAACGAAACTAGAATTTTATCATTAGGCAATGAGGACGAAATTTGGAAATAATTCTCTAAGTCTCGTTGCCTCTAATTACTTTTGGCATGATTGCAATAGTTTTATTTGTACTGCTAGAATTATTGGTATTGCTAGAATGGTATTTTTTTAATATTCAAGGTTTTGAAAACATATACTTATCTCGATATAACTCAAATATTTTAATTTTATTTTAAGGACAACGAAAAATATACTTCAATTATTTCTATCATAATAAACATAACATTTTAGACGAGTAAAAAATGTTAAGTCAGGTGTACATTATTAGTTAACATCTACATCATTAGAATGAACTTATGATGTTATTAAAATTGATAAATTGACTTAAACTGACGAAAAATGGCCTGACTTTATAAATAAATTGATACACGTGTCAATGTAGCTACAAAAGGTCTATTCCGTTTTCAAAGTTTCTAACTTTGTATATACAATAATAGTATAGGGACCCGTAGTCTTAAATTTATAGATAATAGATGTTATAGAAAAAGTCAGTTTTGAACAAGTCGTATAGAATGAGGACAACTAAACAAAATTTCGTATGCAATGATTTTTTTAAATATTAACAATAATTGTAATTTAATGTATAGGTACTCTCGACAGCACGTCAATATTAACATTTGAACTACAAATCTCATTCCTATGCCGCTGATATAATGTCGAGCAGAGGTTAAAAATTCAGACTGTTGTTAATTGTACCTAAACAATAAATTACTCTTTTCTTCTCTAGGTTAAAAGATAAATTCACATTTTAAAATAAAAATATACATTTTCAAATATAAATTTGTTAAGTCTAATTAAGCTATAAAAATTTCGCTTTGAATATTGTTATATTTTATTATTGTATGTACTATTGTAAATTCTTTCGTTTTTACTTTTCGCAACTTTAAAAAAATATCAAATTTAAAGTGTAATATTACATAATCTGATCCCATTGAACAATGTGTTTTTGAAGTATCCCCAATATTTTTACAAGACATATTCAGTTGTATCGTAAACAGTGGGAAATGCCAATATTATAAACATCTAAATTTACATGTAAGGGAGGTACACCAAACAATTTTTTTGAAATTTTTATTTCATGAAATCTTATCGTAAATCGGCGCTTTATATAATATGTAAATATATATATATATATATATATATATATATATATATATATATATATATATATATATGTATGTATATATGTATACACATATCAGATAAAGTAATTACAAAAAAATAATAAGTGAAGTGAAGTAAAAAATAAAGTATAAGTGTCTAGAACAGTCTTTACGTCTCACCAATAACAATTACTAAGCGAAAAATTGCCCGTCATAATTTCCTATGTACAATTTATCTACTAGCTCTTTTTCTGGGTGAACTTTTCAAGGCTACCGAAATCTTTGAAAATAACACCGTCACATATAATCTGCATTTCAAAATAACTTTCTACTCTGATTTTTATTCATTGTATAGATTTAGCTATAATAAATATAATTTTAATGGATTATTGTTTCACTACAGTTTATTAAAATTTTATTTATTTATTTATTTATCTACTTGAATGTATCTAATTGATACATATGGCGGATTAATTGCTACGAGAGCAATCTCTTTCAGCCAACCATAACACCAGTCCAGCCCCATTCGACGAACGGCCGGGAATCGAACCCGGGTCCCCGCGGTACGCCGCATTGTCAAAGGCCGTACGCTTTGTAATCAACCCAATACATCACGGCGACGAATTAAATTTTTCAGAGAATATACAGTTTTTTAAACAAAATATATCAAATTACCTAATATATCAAAATTATCTTCAACAAATAGTCGTTTAATTAATATATACTATTAAATACTTAGCTTCAATATATTTACTAAACCTATCAAAACGCATATAATCGAATTTCAATAAAATTGAAGTGATTTATTTGTATATAGTCAAATGTTTTATGAAGAAACAACGCCAACTGACAGTGCGCCCAGAAATATGAATTGTCATATAAATGGTAGACGGACTTCGAAGAAATTAAACAAAAAACTCGTTCAGGAACAACTATAGTCAAATTCACGGGGAGCAGTGTCAACATTGACAGCCGTTATGAATTTTTAAATTATATCGCCGCTTGTCGAATGTCAATTGATGCTTTGACTCGCAGTTAAATTTCATGTTATTTCAAGCGCTGTATATAAGACCTTTTAAGAAAAATTCAACTGTTTATTATTCATATTCAATACCCAACTTATTCAAATTTGTAATTACTAATTTTTAAACATTGAATATATTTAACTTAAATTTTTTAGAAATTTATTATCACTTAATTTTCATTCATAACTAAAAGGAACTATGTGATTTCTACCTTCACGATCTAGGTTTCCTTGTGTACAAACAACAAAATAAAAGAAGCGCCAACATCAAAAGTAAGTAACTTAGTTATTTATTAAGAATAAGTAAGTAGAATGATTTTAAGTTTGGGGGACAAAGTTGCTCGCGTCCGTGATATTCACACGTGTCCCCTGGGTAACGCTAAATGAGCAACAGCGATTCGCCATTTTGCGCGCCGACCATGCGAAGAAAACAATTATCAAACGGCACTTCTAAGCGCCAGAACGCAGGCCTCAAAGTCATTTTTTGGAATGCCGGAGGTCTAAGCAACAACAAGTTCTTAGAACTAAAACGAAACGTCCTGAAAACGGATGCGGATTTATATGTCATTGTTGAAGCAGGTGCCTCCACCGAGAGTTCCCAGTTCTACACAACTACAGGATACACGAACCACATTCTGAAAAGAAGCAGGCAAGTGGCCTCAGGCATAATTATGGGAATAAAGACAACTCTTATTTGCAAAACTGAAGTAATCCATAAAATGGAAGATCAAGACAAACTGGAGGCTTTTCAGGTTGAAGCCTGGAAGGAGTCCCAGCACTTCACACTTTTCTTTCTCTACAACACACCTGAAAACATCCCGGGCTTAGAAATTCTGGAACGACGAATCCAGCCAAATTGTATCATTATCGGCGACTTCAACAGCCCGTCAACTAGATGGGATTATAATAGAACATCAGGCACGGGTAAACACCTTGAAGATTTTATCGACGACAACCTTCTGGATGTACTGGACACACCGCCGACATTCCTGTCCTTTTCGGGAAGTCTCACAAGGCCAGACCTCGTCATCTCCCACCGGAAAAAATCGTGTCAGCCTACTTGATGACGCTGGAGGCTGTGGATATAGAGCTATGCTTATCAATTGCAAGTTGAAAGGGGAAGAAAAAATGCCAAACAGGGCGCCAAGGTGGAACTTTCGTAAGGCAAAGTGGGATAAATACCGGCGACGTAGAGACGAGGTGCTTTCAGATGTGCCAATAACAGACCCAGAGAAAACCACAAGAGACATCACGAATTGCATCCTCGAGTGCGCAAGAAAATGTATACCACGTGGACAAGTCAAGCGATATAAACCCTTTTGGAATGCAGCCCTTGAACATCTTAAAAATGCCCGAAATAGGGCCAGGCGTAAAGCAGAAGGATCTAAATCACATCGAGACTGTGAGGAGCTTCGTGGAAGACAGGCTGCTCTTACGCGGGCTATAAAAACAGGGAAAAGAGAAGTTTTTAGAACCTTTGTGGGTGGGCTAGATTTCAGAAAAGATGGTCCCAGAGCCCACAAATTCCTGTCCACTTTAAATAACTACGAAAATAAACAGCAACAACATCCCATTCCACACAACAACAAAGAGCTCACTTCTCATGCTGAAATCGCAGAAGCACTCTGCAGACATTTTATAAGTGTCAGCAATGTAAAGATCAACAAAAAAGTAAAGCCATGCCTCCTTCGGACTCCTCCCCAGACATGCCTGGATCAGACACTGAGTGGAATCTGTACAGAGGACTTCCTTATGACCAACCTTGAAACAGCCCTCTCCCAGTGTAAAAAGAAAAAAGCAGCTGGTCTAGACCAAATCTTTCCTGAGATGCTGATTCATCTTGGAAAAACAGCAAAGGAGGTGCTACTGAGACTCGTGAATCTCACCTGGAACAGTGGAGTACCCGGCAAATGGAGAAAAGGTGAAGTTATACCAATCTTGAAAAAGGTAAAAGATCCGTGTAGAATCGACAGCTATCGTCCCATCACTCTAACTAGTTCCCTGTGCAAGGTGGCTGAGAGGATGGTCCTAAACAGGTTACAGCTCGCCACAAGCTATCTGAATCTCATCGACGATGCGCAGGCTGGCTTTCGTAAACATAGGAACACCATGGATCAAGTTGTGGCTTTCTCTCAGTGCGTTAAAGACGGTTTTCACCGGAAGATGTCCACGGTAGCAGTCCTCGTGGACCTCAAAGCAGCTTACTACACCGTGTGGCGTACCGCGGCATGCTTTTGCACAAGATGGCCAAGGCCGGATTGTCGGGAAAGCTTTTCCACTGGACAAAGTCCTTTCTTGGAGAGCGCTACCAAAGAGTAAAATTCCAAGGCCAGTGCTCCAAATTCCGTATCCAAAGACAGGGGCTTCCTCAAGGAGCCGTAATCAGCTGCCAACTCTTCAACCTCATGATTAATGACGTGCTTGATGCTATCAAAACCAACCCGGGTGTGGAGGCACTACTGTATACTGACGATCTGCTCATTTGGGTCAGCAGTAGCTCTCTTCTTTCCATCGAGTCAGCGCTGAATAAGACCCTCGAAGATCTCGAAAGACGGGCGGATGAAAATTGCCTCACAGTCAGCACGGAAAAAACCGTATTCCAAGTCCTCAGCCTATCGACAAAACAGCCAGATATAAATGTGACTTACAAGGGTGTGAATCTTGAAAAAAAGATGTTAGTAAATACCTAGGCGTGTACATCGACAACAAAATGACATGGAAAGCCTATATTAGCAGCTCTGCCGAAAAGGCCATCAAAAGATGTCGTCTGCTCAAACGTCTAACAGCAACGAAATGGGGTGCTACCCAAGACGTACTCCTAACGACGTACAAAACCTACATTCGTCCTGTCTTTGAGTATGGAGGCGAAGCTACCATAACAGCAAGTGAAAGTACTGTCTCCCCCCTGGAACTCGCACAAAATACAGCACTGAGAATCATAACCGGAGCCCCGAAATCAACACCTATCGCCGCTATGGAAACTCAAACTAACATTGAGCCTATACAGTGCCGACGAGACAGATCTGCACTTCTTTTCTGGGAAAGACAAAGACGAATAGTTCCATGTAAATGGAAACAATACAAACAAGCTTTCTCCCGACTGAAAACACAGAAAACGCCTCTCACGATAACTGACTCTATCAGAGAAAAATATAACATACCACTACCAGAGCCAGCACCTTTTCCTCAGAGGTCAGATACTGTGTCCTGCTTGCCCCTTATGGAGCTTCGACTCATGAACCACAACTTGCCGAAACACCAATCAATTGATGTTGCCCTGAGAATGGCTGCCCTGGAGACTATCCACACCAGGTATCCCTCCCAGGACTGGTTGCATATTTACTGTGACGGCTCGTCGATGCCAAACACAGGGAATAGGCAGGTTTCACATCTACAGTATTTGAGGGCTCCGTTGCCGTCGGTTCTCCGCTTACCAACTACGATGGAGAGATTGCAGCGATATACGAGGCCGCCGGGGAACTGGAGCGTCTTACAACATCACAAAGCGTGGTTTTTCTCATCGACTGCCAGGCAGCTATTCTGGCACTCTCCACCAACCGCTACACAGATTGTCCCAAAACCCAACTCTGTCGTGCCAGACTGTCCAACCTGGTGGATTCTGACTTTCGACTCACTCTGCAGTAGATTCCGAGCCACGTTGGGATAGAGGGGAACGAAAAAGCCGACGTACTGGCAAAACACGGAACGACTCTACAGCAGCCCATCTGCTCTCAGTCATTTTCATCCTCTAAGTCGGCCGAAGATGAAGCCCTACTTTGATGATTGGGAGAGGAGGGCGCCCCCTGATGATCACCCTGCCTACAAAACAGCTTTTCTCTACTGGTCGGTGCGCCACCTAATGGCAGACATGCCAAGGGTGGGCCTTGGCTAGTAGTAGTATGATTTTAAGTTAATTTTTCTTATTTTCAATCTCTACATTTTGAATTTGGATTTTCAGAAAATTATTTATTTTTTGTAATATTTCATTTTGGTATTTAGTAATTTTCTTCTCAATATTACATTTTTGCTTCATTTAAATTTTTGCACCAAATAATGTCTTAAAATAAAATGTTCTCTTTTGAAAGGAAAACCATGTACCCATATATTTTTCTTATTTTTAACCCATTGACAAAACATCTATCCAACTATTTACAGAGTATAGGCTAACTTCCTGTTTATGTTTACCCTGTTACCTTTATTTATTTAATATTTTAAATCCTATTTTATATCTTCTCCTTCCACCATCAGTACTTCACAATCACATCCTGCCATCACATTTAATATCGAGAAATTAATTACGTTATTTTGATTTGTGATTACTAGTACTAGTTCACTAATCACAAACCTCAACGAGTGTTATCGGTTTTCAAACGTTTTCCAGAAGTTGGATAACTTACTAAAATTATATATGTATATATATATATATATATATATATATATATATATACATATATATATATTTATTTATATATATATAGACATATTCTCTCTGCCAAATTAGAACTTATTGTCTCTGTCTTCTCCATATAAGAAAGAAAAGACGAATATATTTGGCGTTAATTTTGCAGAAATTAATTATTCACAATTAAGTGAAACAAGGTGACGTAGTATTATTTTTACTTTCTTTAAGTTCTTTGCCACGACATAGGTTTCGTTGTATTACAACATCTTAAGGTGGGCTATTAGCAAAGATGGCTATCAAAGATACCAATCTTTGCTAATAGCCTACCTCGTGGTAAACAACTTAAAGAAAGTAGAAATAATACTACGTGATGTAGTTTCATTCAATTGTGAAGAAAAGACGTGTTCATTATTAAGTTTATCGACAATCAATCGATGTTAGTTTCTGACAAATTGACCATTAATTGTAAATGATATCGTTCAACTATGTAAACATGAGCCGATACAATGCAGTAAAACATGATTTAAATTTACTCTTTAGTGGAAATATTTCAGTGATTTTCTGAAAATTTCAATGGCATCCTTTAAGGAAACAATATTGAAAACGCTTTAATGTTGGAAATTTCTTAAAATATACGACATAGTCAAATATATACTAAATAAAGGTAGTCCCGTTTACAAAAACCTCTATCTATGTAATATAAGCGGTCGCCTTTACGAAAACTCCTTTCTGTAAAAATAACCTTTAACTTATAAAACATTAAGATTATGTCCATATACTTGTATAAGAATCATCCGGCATTACAGTAAAGTGCCATTTGGTAGTTGAGTTTAAAAGTTAGTAATTCGTTAATTAATGTTACATAAATTTAACAAGATTAAAATTTTATAGAAATATCAGTAACTAACGCAAATCTCACAATAAATTCAAACCTAATTTTATGTCACATCAGATTAATATTTAAAATAAACCTCAGGTGATATGGATCAAACGTATTCAGATACATTTCAGTAATAAAATAATACTCATGCGATAAAATCAAAAACTTAAAATTACATAATATCAAATTCACACATAAGTTAAAAAACTGAATAAATGGAAAATTTCATTTGCAAGAAAACTTTAATCATATCTAAATAATATTTTAAATCATTTAGACATGATGAAAATTTTCTTACTGATATTGAAACGAAAAAAGGTAAATCAAAATGGTTCACTGATGTTGGAAATGAATACGAGAGTAACCTGTATTAAACCACTTTTGACATATTGGCACATATCACCAACTCCTTTGAAGCTATAGAAATGAAACATGATTCACCACATAGCTTGATTCATTAGTTAGATAATATCAATCTGTATATATCCTAGCATAGTTGCAACTAGTAAAAAATTATAATAAGGTTATCCTTCGGTCAAATTTAAATTTAAAGTTTAGATATCACCGAATTAAATTTGCGCCTGTTATAATATGCTCTTTATTTAATTAAGTAAACAATGGTTTTCAAGTCAACTTAACCATTTTGGTAAAGCAGAATTTTTTTACTTCGTCAATAGCTGATATGTGAATAAAACGAGACCGTTTTAATTTCATTGCACATAACTTCATTGAAAATCATCAAAACTTAAAGAAAAACATCTACATAATCAATACAATATACATTTAAACCTGTTTAAGATTGGAGCATGTAAAAATGATAGCCAAATTTAAATAAAGCTAAAATTTTTGCACTTGTAACATATTCGTCTAATTCATAACACCAAAGCACGAACAGATATTAAATTCTTAGCATAACGTACGTTTAAAATTATTTTTCAAAAATTCAATTTTCAATAAATTGCGAAATTTGTTACGTTTCCAGCAAATATTTCATTAAAATTCAAGATATTTACATAGTTATCTAAGATAGAAATACATTTTCTAAATTAGTTTGAACAGATCACATTTGTAATTTTCTCTGCTAAAAAGTTCTCTTTTAAATTGCTTTAGTTTTCACTTGAAAAGGTTTCTAATTTGATAAATGAGTGAAATAAAAATGTACATAAGATTTATTCCGATTCTTTAAATGTAACATTAAAATAAAAATGTACATAATATTTATTCCGATTCTTTAAATGTAACATTGAAATAAAAATGTACATAATATTTATTCCGATTCTTTAAATGTAATATTAAAATAAAAATGTACATAATATTTATTCCGATTCTTTACTAAGTTAGGCTACTTCTCAATGAACTTCTCAGTGTTGCACTCCCGTCGCAAATTGCAAATTATTCGTGGAAAAATATAAGTTTCGAAAATATTTCTATTTAAATTAAAACTGAGGATGATACGATGTATTCAACATCTATATTTAAGTTCTTTGTTAAAACGACCTATACAAAAGATAGCCAGAGAAATAATCATATGGGGGCGGCGTTTGACAATTAAACCATTATAACGTCATGTAAAGAACTTATAAAAAATTATCATTTATAACGGTTGATTCCAGATTTATTTAATCACTAATATAATTAATGTTTCTTTTTATACATTTGTAAACATTTATTACTTTTCTCTTAGAAAAACTTAAATACGTAATATTTGATACCACAGCTCTTTTATTAAAATTATTATTAGAACTGATATTTGACATTTTCAATCACCATTTAAAACGAATGACGAAGAAAAAATTAATTGTCAAAAATTTGGTTTCAACGTGGGTAGCTCAATTTTTAATTCACAATATTAATATTTAGTATATTCCCCCAAAAGTTATGTGTTTAATATTAATAGGCCGTAAACAGGCAATCAAAATTTACATAATATTTTTATATATAAAATTTACAAAATTTATCCAGAATTATTCAAAGTGGACCAGCCCCATTCCTCAAGGCAATTCAGAAATGGGACCGGTCCCCTTTGAATTGGGCTGGTCCATTTGCTGGATTTACCTTTTTCTGTTTTATTAATCCCGTAGTGTTTAAATTGTTCATACACTGATATATTGAATGCAGATCCACATTTGATCAGTCATTGGGCTATTAGGCAGGGTCTTTTGATTAACCCGATTAAATCGCAAGCTTTCATTATCGGTAGACAGAAACTTCTGTCAAAAGTATCTTTATCTGATTTACCATAGTTATTCATTAACGGTTATGTTATTCCCTTTACTTCAACTGTAAAGACCTTGGCCTGCTAATCGACCAACATCCCATATGGCATCCTCAAGCAAATGATCTTAGACGGAGTTACCTTATTATGTCCTTATGTATGTGTTTAAAAGTGGTCAAAAATTACATGATCTATCATAATATGTTGTTACCATGTTATGTTGAAATGATCATAAGGCATACGGCCTTTGACGGTGCGATACACCCGGGTTCGATACCCGGCCGCACGTCTAGCGGAGCTGGATTGGTATATAGGTTGACTGTAACAGATTAATCTTGTAGCAATAAGTACGTGTCGAGTGTATACATTAAAGTAAAATAAATAATATGCAGGCCAAATCTCTTTTATACAGCATACTTATGCTTTCCCTATCCCTAACTTGTCGCTGTTTTCCTTTTGTTTTATTTAATTTATCTACGTAAATAAACTTGTTTTTCTCACTTCATTCATTGCAGTTGGGGGTAAGAGGTTGTTCTTCTAGCAATAAGTTTGCCACTGTCTACTTACTTTTCTAAAAAGAAATAAATAAATACAAAGTACTAAATAATTATTTCTTTCGAATCATTAGAAATACCTACTTATCGAGGAATTACCCATGCCATAAATATAATAAATATTATTTATTTGTTACAAGATGTGACTTTTGAAAAAAATTATAAAAATAAGGTTGTCCTTCGGTCAAATTAACGCAACTGGTATCTTAAATAGGTCCACGAGGACCGTAAATTATACCAAGTGTGCAAAACATATAATTAACAAGAAATGTTCACAGTTTAGGAACATTATCATTTATATTTATTTTTTATACGTAATCAGATGTCAAATGGGAATAATACTACTTTGGGAAGTCTTTTAAAACCTTACATTATCAACGTAAACACAATATCTTAATTCACATTTAAATGAAACTACGTGACGTAGTATTATTTCTACATCCTTTAAGTTCTTTACTACGACATAGGTTTCATTGCATTACAACATCTTCAAGTGGGATATTAGCAAAGGTAATTCTACATCACGTAGTTTCATTAAATTTTTAATAATAAATTTCTACAAAATTAATGCCAAATTTATTCAACAATATCTCGAGCTTTCTAAAAGATTATAAAGTCATTATAAACTCAGAAATAGTAAATAATAAACAAGAAAACTTCTTCTAATGATGACAATAATATTAACTTAAGCGATTACCACATTTCAGGATTTGTTGTGCAGGTCTTATGTAGCCATTTCTTGCATCGCATGCCACTCCACAAAGGGTCAACTTTTGTCGAAGTAGTGCTTACTGCACGAGGCACACACATTTTTCATACATATTGTGCGTATGATTTTCATAATTTTCTTGTCCTTTCGATTCACTTGTATTTTTAATTCACTTTGATTTCCAGTAAGAGCATCTGCTGCTTTAAGCAGGTGTAATGGTAATACGTTTCTGTCTACTGGCCAAACTCCGGTAGAGCGGAATCCGTTTGTCATATTGCTTATAGCGGTTGCTCGTTCGCAAGCTTCTCCGAACAATCTTGCAATTTATTAGTGAGTAACTTGCCTTTCAGGGATTGTTCGAAACCCACTCTCTACTCTTTGTATATGTAAGGTACTTAATGGCTTAAATAATGAAACATCCAAAAGTCGCAAGCGAAGTGCGGTGTGCCCAGAAAGTTGAACCATAATTATTCCATTTTATCTTGCCAGCAGTTGTGTTGACCCCTCGATCACCACTCGCCTAGATTAAACTTGTCTTTTACCTTTTAATCCCACAACTTTTGGGCTTATTTTGTACCTCTCTTATCCTGGATCTAATGATTGTCGACAATCTTCTCAAATGAATCGTTAAAACTGGACACGTTCTCACGATTTGACCCTTTTGCTCTATTAAGAGAAATACTCTACGATTTACGAAGACTAATTTCTGGATGCCTTTTCTTAAAAGCATAAAAATGCTTACTTGACATTTCTATTTATATATTAAAGGAATGAGGGATTTTGTTGTGTTCTGCAATTTGGTAAGCTAACCATCGCACATCGCTCATCGTTAACCCAAACGTAGTTTTCCAGAAGTAAAAGATGGTCTACGAGCTTCTTTTCGTGTTGTGAGAAAACTATTGGTTTTCCTTTATGTGTAAGGTCATTATTAGTAAATTTATTAAACAGTTAAGCGTGACGCAAAATGGTTGGTTTATTTCATTCATAATATTCATTTTTACTCTCGCCATCAGCCATCAGTCAAAATTATTAAAAATTAGTTTAAATTTTAAGACAAAAGCGGTTGCATAAATGGAACCGGTACAATTTAGGAACTCGGAAGTGGTTCAATATACATGCCATGGTAAATTTACAATTCAATTACAATTTACTGGACACGTTTTTTTTTATTATTTATGGTTGGTCCAAGCTAATTTTTTTGTTAGTATTTTTAATTATTACTGGCTAATAATGTTTAATATATTATAGTATTTTCGGCATACATTGTGTAGTTGATAAGTTTTAATATTTTATATTAACCTTTCCGTTTTATAAGATTTTGATCGCCGCCATACTACCGACTAAGTTTTCTATGTAACTTTAATTTTTTAAATTCCTACTTTTGTTTATATTATAGAATCCTTTCTTTCAGTCTGTAATTCTAAGATTGCATTTCAGGGTACTTGTTAATTATACAATGCACGTGAGTAAAATCGAAATATAACTGAAAAATGGTATCATTATTATAACTCTTCCTACATGCGGGATTAGAATGAGTTAACGACTTTGGATTTTAAAATTAAAACTAGATGTAAACCCGCGACGTCGCACAAACGACGTTTAAAAATTTTGTGCAGTTTTAAGAAATGTCTACTTTCTTGAAATATGTTTCCGTATAAAACATTATATCAATTAGGCTAATCTTTTTCAACATAAAATCAGGCACAAATATCGTCATATTTGTGAAATATATTATATGGGAATCAACGGGTAACAGTGCAAATATAAATAATGTATACATTTGACTTCTCTTTCCACCTTAAAGTTCTACAGTAGTTTAAAGCTATATTTACTGGACCTACATTTACTGCTACATACTAAATTATTTGAAAATTTTAATTAAATTCACTATTATGTTTCTGTTGTCATACAATATTACGTTTGTTAGTTCTTCTTACTTGGTCATTATTCAGTCATTTTTGCCTTTCTTCTTCTTCTGACTTCTTTCAATATCCGGTATGACATTTCTCGTTTGATTGTTCTTTACCTAACGACTTCCTCGTTTTTCACGTGATTACATTTGAAGCATCATGGTTACGTTTTCACGATATTAAGCGTTTGTACTAAGTATTGTTTTGTTGTTCCAAGTTATTGTCCTTGCAATAAATAAATATTGGTCACTTATATTCTTCTCTCTCTTATGTGTTGTGACCACATCTCAAGTTGTTTTCGCTTTTACTTTGGGCGTACTTTGGTGACGACGCCGATCTGTTTCCAATTGCTACTCTTTATAAAGTCCGATTCTATATTTCGCAAGATGGTATGTAAAATTCGATCGTCTTCTAAAAGCTATTCTGTAGAATCGTTTGAATCTTAACTTCACAAGACCGCATGACCAATACGATCTTCTTTTAAACGTTTCCCTTTAAAATCGTTCGACTCCAAGGTTTGCGAGACAATCCATCCCATATGATCCTATTCTAAACGCTACTCTCCAGAATCGTCTGATTTCCGACTTCGCGAGACTGCATGACGAATACGATATTCTTCTATACGTTTCCTTTTAAACTCATTCAACTTCAAGCTTTACGGGAGAGTACATTGCATACGATCCTCTTCTAAACGTTGCTCTCTAAAATAATCCGATTCCAAGCTACCCACACAGAGTATCGAATACGATCTTCTACTCGGTCCATTCTATAATCGTATGATTCCTGATATAATAAACAAATCTGCGCTTATGTCGTCGACGTATCATATAGCTCCAACGCAGGGCGGAGCTATATGATACGTCGACGACATAAGCGCAGATTTGTTTATTATCTATGTCACTTACGTTACGCACAATTTATTATAATTATATTATTTACATACTGGGATAATGATAACTGCATTAAAAAATGTCTATTTCTATTTATTCTAAAAACAATTGTAGAAGTCAAACCGTGAAAATGAATATGTCAGAAGTCTTGAGAAGATCAATTTTTTTAATTCATAAAACCCCTTTTGGTTGCAGACCGAAATCCACGTATGCCGAGCTGCAGGTAATCGCTAATGTAATATGACTTTATTATATAATAATAATATTGCATTTATATGTTAAATACTGATAACCGTTTTTTCTTATAGTATTGAATTCATATCATGATATGGATGACCTTTTTTACCGGCGAAATTCAAGTTGTACTTATTTAAGTTAAAAAATACTCATTTTGAATTACAATTATTGTTGTTGTCGTGTCCACATGAGATGAAGAAGATCTCACATGGAAGAGTGGTTGCCAGAGCCTCGAAAGGTTGGACTTCTTCCAGTCCCGCTTAATGAGTGGCCCGGAATCGAACCCGGGTCCTCGCGGTGTATGCCTTGCGCTCATTCCAAAACACCACGGTAACGAGAGTAATTGTAATTTTAAATTGAATAAGAATTATTTAATAAATTTAATAAGAATTATTTAAAATTACAATGATTAAATAATTCTTATGAATATGTTA
Organism: Druceiella hillmani; assembly: GCA_039881145.1. Classification (NCBI taxonomy): domain Eukaryota; kingdom Metazoa; phylum Arthropoda; class Insecta; order Lepidoptera; family Hepialidae; genus Druceiella; species Druceiella hillmani. Next base: position 8,284,272 of record JAYKKI010000068.1, read on the forward strand.
ACAATTTATAAACTAGAAACATTGATTTTTTTTTCTTAATTAAACATTATTTCTATAATCAAAACCTTTGAATATATGGACAACTTTTTATCAGTAGCAATCCAAACGCAGGTATATTTCATTTCAAATCTAAGTATATGGATAAAAACGAAGTGTACAAATTTATTTCCATTCTGACCACCTTCAATATTTACGCATTCAAAAATCTTGTAAGCAACACATAAAAATGGAGTATTTACAAATTTTGCTAATGGCAACATATAAAATATGGGTCATATAATATAAACCACTTACGCGTAATATTATTTACGTATAAATGTAATTATGTGAAAAATACTTTCTGACATGAATAATATAACATTGACATCGGCATATATATAGAATCTACATTTAGAAAAGAATAGCTGAGGCATATTTAAAAAAATGCATAAAACAGTGATTGTTTTTTTATTATTTTCAAGTAGATTAGATTAGTTTTAATTTATAAAAATATACTAGTATATGCAATAATGCAAACGACAAATAATTTTAAAGTTAAACTAGCTGAAGAAGTGGGAAGTCTTCGCACTATAACGCCATCTAGCGTGTTCCAAGTATACAATTTGGCTAAGATATTTGATGTGTCGCCCACAGATGTCGCTCATGCCAATTGTTATAAAAATTAATTTTTTTATTAACAAAAATATTTTTTTCGAATTTTTTTATATTTTTCGCCCAAAGTAGAAAACATAAGCTTTAAGTGGGTATTTTTTTAATTTTTTTTGATGCAGTAGTTAAAGAGATCGAGCCGCTCGACCAAAAAACACCTTTTAGAAATAATATATTTAGATGATAATTCTACGTCAATAAGTCACAAAAAAACTTAACAGCTTAAGTGTTGAAAACAGCGAATAAAATCTACAAAAGTCTTAAATTATTTAATTCAGCTCCTTCAGGCAGCCTTTCAAAAAATTAATATAAAAAATCTAAAGTATCTGGCCACTGTCGTAATTATAAAATCAATGGTAAAAATTTAATAGCCTCGCCCTTTGATGAAACTTTCATTCAATGTGTCAACTAAGTTTCTAATTTTAAAAGTATTTCATGTTAACGTTCATTTTCTTCATATTTTCCGCTGTTGATATTTTACATGTAAACAAACTCTCACATTTATTTGCATTTGAATTTAAAATAATTTTAATACATTTTAAAAATCGAATAATAAAAGTTCAAGCGACTAAAATACCTGATTTTATAACATTTTACATTCTACAATACCTTGTTTAATGCGTAGTCATTTTACAAAATGACTAGTCCGATTGGTTATCGAATGTACATTACAATCCAATATGCCAGGTATTACTATGTTGCCAGGTTTGCTAGAATGCATTAAAATTAGCCTGGAAATCAGTCAAGCTATTTGTAAACAAAAGCTATAAACAATCGGTACAGAGCTAAGCGGACACAAGTTTCATTCCTATCAAAAATTCACTAAAATATTTCCTATGTTGCACTATAATTTTCTATCACATATTTAAGACACCATAGAAATATACAATTCTATTAATATTTTCACAAAGTAATGAAGCAAATGCAGAACTATTTACTGAGATTGGTATAACTAAAAGCGGTATGTAACGGGCAATATCGGTAACCTAATTTGATCCAGCAAATATTAACTTGCTGAATTAAGTTTTCAATGTATGTATTACATTGGCACAGCTTTATAATACTTCTATATATGGGAAACATAGTTTCTCAATTTATAACTATGAAACAAATAACTTTCAAATTTAGCATACTTGTAGGTTGGATAATGGAGTAAAGAAACACACGGAGAGAGAATATTTAATTATATGCTAAGATAAAAAACTAATAATATGAAGTGTATTTGGATGCCTTTTATGCAACTACACCTGAACGACTTGGCAGATTTTCCTGAAGGTTTAGTATAGATGTAGTTAATGAATCAATTTAATGGAGAAAAAACTTCTAATTGAAAAATATATGATTACAAACTGTCAATAACAGATCCAAACTGTAAATTGTATCTTATGCTCATATATATAGAAAGCCTAAAATCTACTTTATTTTTTTTAACAAGGCGCAATGTCTAATATTATTTATAGGGAAATGTTGTGATAGCCTTATTGAATCAATATCAAATTGCCATTTTTATCAAATAGTAGAAAATTCACGCAAAAGTACCCGCAAGCAAAAGCTAGTAAAACGTATGTATGATATGCATACTCCTGATGGAAAATATCTCTGTCAATGAAAAACCTCCTTCTTCGTCAAACCATTTCTTCGTGCTATTTTTCATGAAGACAGTGATTGCCTAACACATTGTTCTATTTACATGTTTATATAATGCCTGATCATCTCATAAAAAGTCTTGTTTTCATGTTTGATACCAGTTATTCTATTCGATACGTTCGAAAATCAGTTATTTAAATCAATTATTTACGTATTCCAACAAACGTATTCAAACGTATTTCACACACCATGCTGCTGTAGTAATTGTATAACGGTTATAAGTAAATTTATCATTTAATAATCGCCAATTTCTAATCAAAGCGATCATTTTTATCACTCTCGTGATGTTACTTGAAAACAACACCTTTTTTGTTTGCCTATATAAACACACAAATTAAGTTTATAATGTAATATATTACCAGGTCAGCAGTTAAGCTGTAATGCAGTAAAATATTAGTAAACTCTCCAATTTTTTATACTTGTTTTATAGAAATATCTAAAAATAGTACAATGGACACCGCAGTGCGCCTAGGCTACGTTTTCATTGTTCAATTTCCATCGATGATCTAATTATATGTTGAGGACTCTCTAGATCTATAACAATACTCTTGACGGCACCGGATTCTTTCTGAATGATTGAGTCTTTTATATTCATTGTTATCTTGAGTTATCTGGAGAAAAATCATTTTTGAACAGAAATGTTATTTCTACTGAGTCGAAACCCATTTAATAAAATTTTTAGTGGAAAATAACAGCAAGGTCAATTTTCTGTTACGATATTTTAACAAATAAGGTTTTAAGATGATTGCCTTATTTACGCTACATACGTTTAAGTTGGCATAAAATTTGATACAAATGTCATACTTTCGGCGTTCTTTTACTCTACAAAAACAGACTATGTATTGAGGGAATTAAAAGCCATAAAGTATTATAATTATTTTATTGGTATTTTCGTTGATTCGCGAATTATTTTGGAAATTACAAACGAATTATATGCGAAAAAGACTCTAAAAACAAAATCTTAGAAAAGCTTCAGTTATTTGAGGTAAATCTTGATTCTATTAATGTTTTTTAACTAGAATATTGTGACTAGAATGATATATTTTTGGCTAGTTTTCCATTATTAGGTCTACAAATTCAAAGACATAAGGAACTTTTTGCTATACTTTTCCAAACACTTTTTGTATGCGTGATATCGTCGTTAATCTTCAGGAAATCATATGTCTCTATTATATTCACCTGATATTTCTTTCCAAGTGAGTTTAACAATTTTTTAATTTTATTTACCAGTAGGATCGATTCGTTTTTGAGAACGAACAGAGTGGGATACGATTTGCATATTTCTTGCAAAACAAAAGTGAAGTATGTGTTTTAAATGGTTTATATTGATGGTTGGAAAACAGATGAATTTCAGGATCAAAGTCATAAGATCTGATATGGGAAAAGAATTTTGTTCAAATGAAATGACTATATCCTTGAAGCAATCTGGTATTTTACATTAGCGTAGAAATCCGGGCACTCTTTAACAAAGTGGTTTATGTGAACGGCTAAATCGTACAATAGTTGAAAGAGATATTTGTTTATTTTTTATATTAATTTAGACAATTTTGAGCTAAAGTAGTACATGTGGCTATATGCATAAGAATTAAATCATAAACGCATTTTGACTCTGTAGCATATTCATAACATATGTACAAAAAAAAAATTTAAATGGGATAAAAAGGCAGCTAAGAATTACTTAGTTGGACGTATTAAATTGTAAAGGATTACACATGATAACATCCTGTTACAAAGAAACTATTAACCGGCACATATCTTTCTATCGTCGGGCCAAATAATGATTCTGATATGTTTCAGATTTGGATGGAAGAAGTATCAAAGATCTTGCATTGCAGTAAGACAATTATGAAACTGAAAATGTAGGTTCTGATCAATTGCAATCTACAAGTAAACCTTATGACAGCAATTACATTGAATATAAAATAACCTTAAACAATTCTTCAGACAAATTTTAAATACTGTGAGAATGAAATGAAAAATCTTGCACAGATTGATAAAATTATACATATGCAGGGAGAAAGGCGTAAGCCTGACAGATATGGTTTTAATATATAACCTGTGAATAAAAAGTTAGCTGTATATATAGATAGACCAGATAACTTTCAAAGAAGCCATAAATATCCTAGAGTCGATGAAAGGTTGTTCAGTCATAGAAGAAAAACAGAAGTCGTTTGAAGAAATTGAAAGAGTAGTTCAGTGTAAACGGATATTTTAAATAAGTGTCTAAAAAAATAGGTGCTGTAAATGCGATTTTGAGAAAGGTTGGCAGCAGAAAGTTTTACGTAACAAGCTGGGATATACTGTAAATATACATTTTTATTAGTACTCCCCTGTTATTTGCTTTAAGTAAGTGATATAGGGATAAACTATCTTGATGTCACTACGGCATTCCTTAATGGTTACTTAGATAAAACTATCCATATGAATTTATCTAAAAACTTTGTATGTCCTGATTGGTAGTAAAGTTTTAAAGCTATAAAAGTTATTTGGAACTTGAAACAATCTGCGAGTGCATGGTACATATTGTCTACAAAAATAAAGTTACAAGAATTCTATGTGTGAATTTTATTTATATATTAGAATATAAATGTCAAGACATTTGTTACTTTATTCATCGACGATTTTTTTGTTTTTTTTTTAAATTGTATTAAAGAAACAGAATATTTTAAAAATGAGTTGCAGTCTAGATTCAAATTAAATATTTAGGAAATGCAAAATAATATTTAGGTATGCGAGTCAGAAAAGAAAACAATGTACATATTTTTGACCAGCAAACATTTATTAAAGAAATTTTATATAATTGTAAAAAAATCAGTGCACCAATGGAAGTTAATTTAAGATTATGAAAAGATAGTAATTTTTGTTTTCAATATCTTTATCGACAGCTAATAGGCAGTTACATTATTTAATTTTAATATTTGTCAACTTCAAAGAGGCCAGATCTATCCTAGTCAGTGGGTTACTTTAGTCCGTTTAATAATAATTATAATGCGTTCCAAAATTCATGCAAAACGTGTTTTGAAATATATGCGGGATGCAAAAATATTTAGTTTCAAATATATAAGGAATAATTTGGTAACTATTGTCTTGTCAAATAGCAAAACTGAGTAACAAGTAGCACAATCTGCTGGCGACTATAAACTAATTTGTGTTAGTTACAAAACATAAATCAGTTCATTGCAAACCCACACGGTGTCTTATTGAAACTGGTAGTATTATTAAAATATTTTTTTTCAAAGTAATTAATTTGTGAAAATAAGTATACTTGAGCTATAGCATTATCTTCCTGGAAAATTGTGAATGAAAGAGAAATAATATAAAAAATGGTACAATTTTAAAGAAAACCTTTCATCTCGTACATTTTTTTGAGTTGTTTACAATAGACGAATATATTTCACTCAAAGTTTGTTTTTAAAACCTACGTGTTCAAATACACAGTAATACCATTATTGAAATGTGGTAACATTTTAGAAAGCCTGATGAGTAATTTCTAATTATCGTGTACTCCAACTGTGAATGTAAAATTTAAAATTTAAGAAGCAGTCTGTGATTTCACGCCGAAATAATAGTTCTTTAGCTTCACAAAGAAATAATTTTCCTCTAAAATGAGCCCCTAATTTGTCTTAGGAGAATCACTAACAAGCCAAGCCATTTCTCTGGAATATATTACTTCCCATCTATCTTGCCAAGGTAAATTTCAGACGTTTTCCAATCAGTATGCATAAATTATTTGTTGCCCATAAATTATAAGCATACAATTCATTGAAAAAGCTTTGCGTTGATGAAAAACAATTTTTAATCAATTGTTTGAATAAAAAGCATCGATTTCCTACTTCTTCAATTTAGATTTTCTTCGGTTTCTTTACATCATAGTTGTCACTGCTATTACCAAGTTACTACAAAATGACGTTCTTTTTCTCTTATTTATCGTGTTATGATCAGCAATCATGTGATGAAACAATTCTCTACAGCCCATAATTTTTTAGTTTTTACATCCAAATTCACCTACATTTTTCACTGAATCTAATCTACTTTAATACTGATTCTTTAAAATTAATCATAATTTGCGTTTTATTTTCTTTCTTCGATTTCTAAATGTTAAGTGTTTTTATTCTATGACCGACAATGTATGACCGACCTAATGACCGACAATGTATACGCATTGCTATTTATATCTTCTTTTTATTCATTTAAAATCCCTAATAATATTCAATATAACATTATAACTCTCTATCAGGTTCATAATTTTGTGTCTACATGGAAATCGGTAAAATATCGGTAAGCCAACAAAAAATAGGGCAGTCTTTCCTTCCTTGGTTCTTTTCATATGTCGTTTTTTTATTTCCATATTCATTCACATTATCAACACGTTTTGTATATTTGGTTGAATTTATTGAATTAGAGTGACTTTTCCAAACAACATGAGAATAAAAAAAATAATGGCATGCAACGTGACAACATACGTGACGGAAGTGAATTTTTTTTGGCAATATAAACTTCGATTCGTAAGTATATAGAAAGGGGTAAAGCAAAAGAGAAAGAAAAGAGAAAGTAAAGAGAAAGAGTAGCAAAAATCTTAGATAACTGTTGATTTACTACCACTCGTTAAAAACTTACAATTTTAACTCTCAGAACTAATCATCGACCCTGACTTGGTCAACGATGTAGTTATTTTTCAAAGCGACAACTACGAGTAACAAATATCGCCAACTTGATTGATTTATTGGTTGATTTACTCCCAATCTTTAAGGAGTTACATTTTTCACCACTAGAACTTAACGTCAGACTCTGAAGTGGTGGATGGTGTAGTTATTAAGCCAGAAACTATCAATAGAAAATATTTTGAATCAAGATTGATTTACTTCCATTCAATAAAGAGTTATATCCATCTTCAGAACTCATCGTCGGGACTTGACCTGGTTGACGGTGTAATGAATTCGTAAAGTATCAACTGCCAGTAGCAAATATCTTTAATCACGTTTGTTTTAGTGCCATCTTTAATTAAAATCCATTGTTCATCTCCAAAACTTTTTATCCGACCCTGACGTCGTCGGCGTTGTGGTTATTTCACAAAATAACAAATATCAGTGGAAAACATTTTGAATCACACTTGATTTACCACCACCCATTAAACAGCTTCAAATTTATAAAGGACCACATCGCTAGTACATACTTCACTTTACATAAAAAAAGAGGAAAATGTTCTAAAAGACTTGAACAATAATTTTTGAAAACAGTGACAAATATAGTAAAAAATATAACATATTTAAACACAATCAATATATGCTGCGAACATTCTTCTGATAGGATTAAATTGATTTTAATAATTCAATCCATGAAGAAATTGACGGATGAGTTTAATTTTTTGAAATGTAAGTGTAAATAAATAAATATATATACATATATATATATATATATATATATATATATATATATATATATATATATATATATATATATACATGTATAATAGTGTTAATGAGCATAGCGTTAATGAGCGCCATTTTTGTTTGTTTTCACGCAAACTTACGAAAATTTACTATTGATGTACATAATGTAAAAAACACCTGTAATGAGCGCAAGTTTCCGTACTCGTTGCCATAGAATTATTACATTCTGATGTTACAAACGTTGCATGAAAACTTTCACATTTTACTCTCATTAAGCTCATAGAAGTTTCACTTCAAAAATTAAAAATACTTAAATATATCATAGCAAATTCCAGGCACTCAGACTCTAAAACACAATACCAGAGATTAAAACACAGTAGGTTTTAACCTTTTGAACTATTTTTTTTACCATTCCACGCATAGTGCTTATCGAGCTGTCACGATGAAAAGATCCGTTTCTTGTCATAAAGTTACGTTACACAATATCTAGAACGTTGTACTATTTAATGTTTAACGTAAAAATATATTTAGCTAACTTACTGCTACATAAGGAATCTATTTCAGTCAACTAAAATACCAGAAGTAGATAGTGTTGCTGAATACTGCAATAGACCGTCAGTAAGACATTGTAAACTATTACAATTAAACCATTAAAATATATTTGTGAAGTAAACATTAACCTAAACCATTTAATAGCATAAATCGACGTTGCGTTTCGAATGTTAGGATCAAGTTTATTTTAAAGATCAGTAACAGGCATAATGAAGGATATTAGTAGAGGTAAGTTTTATGTTTAGGTATAAAGATTGTGAAGGGAAACCAAAACGTAATCCAAGACCGTGAACCCCTACAGCTTTGAATCTAGGGTTGAGGTAAAAGGTACTACAATTTTCTTCAATGTGTTTCTTTGTCAAGTTTTATATAATATATAAAACTATTTATATAATATATAAACTGGTGAATATTTTTTTGGTTATTTATGTATTCCGAAATCATTATCTATTAGCAGATATTAAAAGTCGGTTTTATATCGTAATCGTTTAAATATCCTCTCTTAAACTCTCGGAACGTATTAATATTTAACCGTTTATATATATATATATATATATATATATATATATATATATATATATATATATATATATATATATATATATATATATATAAATAGTAAGATCAAAAATGCCTTATGATTATCGGTTTTGTGTTTAATTAAAAATATGAAGTCCATCCAATTTAATTAACTGACCTAAATAAACTGGACAAACATAAATTAATGTCAAAAACGCGATGAAATATTGCCTTCAGCATTAGAAATGGGATTTAATTATTATATTCTTTACAATTTTTCGTGATGCTCGAGAAATATTCTTTGTTAGAGTTACAAGTATGATGATACATTTAAACATCTTTTGGTATTTATTATTGAATCATAAAACACAAAACTTATTATAAGAATTAGTTAGTAGTATATTTTTAATATTTTTTTTATATTAAATAATGTTCAATTTTGAGATACATACAGTATGTATTGAGGCAAAAAAAAACAATAAATACATTCTAATATTTCTAATAAACAATTAATAAAGATTATATTTTGAGAATAGAAAATATTCGTTAGTTTGAAACATGGTTAAAGAATTGCACTATGAACACGTTATATGGGGAGAATATAGTTAGAGGAAGTTAAAATAAAATTACTATTTGTTATATACTATTTTTTTCTAATACCCACGAGAGCTTTTTTCGTGCTTCTGTATTTAAAGTATTTAATATAAAAATTATCTGAACCTATACTGTTCAATTTATTAATGACAAATTGTTCGTAATGTATTTCGGGTCAAAAGTTCATCCAATTTTCTGTCATTTCCGTGTAATTATCTATTCCAAATGAACTAACTAGTGTCAAGACATTTATTTTATAAGCGTAGTGTGTCTCAGATATTTCAATTATGACATCCTGTAATAATTTGCATTGTTACATAGATTTGAAAACGAGCGCTTCATAAGAGACTACGTTTGACGATATTCAGATTATTCCTATGAAAGTCAACTAATTGGCTTAAAAGATTTAGGAATTTGAAATTGCGATTAAGCCAAACTGAAACAAAGGCAATTATTTTAATTCATATGAAGAAAAACATTTAATTCTCTTATAGTCATATAAACTGAATGGAAGAAATATCCTATTTCGAATTTTCGTTGAAATTTAAAACTAAATATTTATACAAGCATATTTATACTGATTACAAATTTTATACACACACTTAATCTCGAGTAATATTTAAGTTTTTCCCTTTTAGTAGAAAATTTTTGCAATCAGCTTAAAATTAGTAACTTTAAGATTTTGTTGAAAAGAAAATTTTGTTATAAAGCACTAAAAATTAATGGAATTTTCTCCTGAGTATAAATTCAACTTGAAGAAGTCATATAATTTGTTGATTGCCTCTCGTAAATTTAATATATCAAATGAAAGGTTACTTAATTTTATTAATCGAAGGATATTATTGGATCCATTAATAATAATTTTTCAGACTTATTTAAAAAAAAAGGTTACCGAACTTATTTTTACTTTCATTTAATTAGATAACTAATGAATAAAAACTGAAATATTACAAAATTTCTACCTATCTAATATGCATGTTGAAAAATTGACTTCAAATTTATAAAGTTTAATAAAAAACGGATATTGTCGTGGGTAGTGTTAATAAATGTCAAAAACAAAATTGAAAAAGTTTTGGAATTACTCCGTTCCTCCTTGTGGTTTCTCTAATTGTAAGTTTATGTATTTGAAGTTTTGCATTTCACGTAGATATTTCAATATGAAATAAAATTTTAAACGAAGGTTATATTATGGTCAAATATATATATACAGGCATGTGGAGTATTGTATAAAGTGCCTGGTATAATAAAAAGGAACAGCTTTTTAATTTTTTTCACTGCAAAAAAAAACGGTTTACCACAAATTTTCCCATTTTTGAAATATCAAGAGATATTTTATAATTTTTACAAGACTTGAAAGGCAAAATATAATATTTATGAAAAACAAAATTATTATTATTTTTGCGAGTTAATTACTGGAAATACTGTGTACATAATTTTAATTGTTTCTATTTTTTATATAATCACTATATACGTAACTTTTGTTGTCCAAGTGCTACTCGTAATTTACAAATTTATTTTTCTATTTGTAATTAACCTCACGATATCACAACAAAACAAAATCGGTCTATATCATAACAAAACAAAATGTCTTATATAATTTCCTATAAATTTCAAGTAACAGTTGTGATTAATTAAAGTTTTATTATTGGAGCCGCATGGTAACTGACTAAAACAACCATCTGTAAGAATAGAGACCTTGGATTAGATACGTGTTTCATTTACCAATAAACAGGCATACGAAAAATTTTGTATTATTTTTCACTTAAGTAAACATGAGTCACAGTACTTAAGTAGAAATATTATTTAAGAAATATCAATTTCGAACACGTTTTTTAAAACTATTATATTATATAAAAACTATGAAACGAAATTCTACATATTTAAGACAAATATTTTTTTATAAATAGAGTATAAAATATTTCCTCTATGCTATTAATTTTAAAAAGTATTGTTAATGGCATATAGCATAACTTACAGAGTTTATTGCAGTAGTTTCAATTCAATTTACCTTGGTCAAATTCCTTTGTAAGTTTCCTTAATGATAATCAAATTGACTTAACATGATATATACTTTTCCCATATATAAACTATAATATAGATAGTTTTTCCGTTGGCGGGAATTAGTGAAATTGTTGTTATTTTAGTTTCCCTGGATATTTATTTTTACCGCCAATGTTTCATTTAACGCGATGATACTTATAATATTATAATTCTTTCAGTAATTTAGCTAATGAGTAATAGGCATCCATGTTTTCTCCGCTTAAAACTAATTTGATATGAAACTATGTTGACTTCATCATTTTAAAATTTTATTTCAAATTATTTTTGCATAACTGACAAAGAAAATTTCAGTTTCATAAATAAATGTATGCTCGTAATAAGTTTAAACCATATCATTATATACGGTTTAAACTAATTATGAGCATAAATTTATTTATGTGGAACCCTGAAACAGCCCAACCAGAAGAAGTTTAGGGTATCCATTCTCTACGTATTAGATATTAAATAAATTTGTTGCTCTTTAGAATTTTTAAATTACCGGGTAAATATGATGACATGTATATATATGTATGTATATATATATATATATATATATATATATATATATATATATATATACATATATACATAATTAATTTTTTTTTATTGTACCGTAGATAAAGACCTACCGAAAATCATCAGAAAAGGTCTTGATGGTTAAGTGTTTTTCTACTGCACCATAGATGGCGCTCTATACTAAGCATGAACGAAAATGAAAATATCTTCTAAAAATACTTATTAGGTAGTAATGATTAGATTCCATACGGGAAGATTTCTAGGTTCCACTACATTTATTACGTATGCAATACGAACTAGACCACATGTACATGTAGGTAATATTCTACGTATTAGTACAGAAATGCTTCACGGCCAATAGTATCATAGATGACTAATAGTAAAATATGTTTTCCATTTTACCTTCGATTTCGACCAAGTGAAGCATAATTTTTTAACCATCATTGTTTTAAATATAAAAAAGTTGTATAGTCATGGGTTAAATTAAAAAGCATTTCACTAAAATTGTTGTCAAGAAAATTACGGACGAGGACAAAACCTAACAAAAATCTTATATGTTAAACAATGAAAAACAATACAGACACGCAAACGCATCTCATTTAACATATTTTATGAAAAAATACGATTCAGTTATTCTATTCATTCTGATTACTTTAAAAGAACATGGAAAGTAACCAATCAATACATAAAGGTTTCAAGGCAGCATTCTTCTTTGGCAACCAGATGCATTTTGGGAGAACTTTCAAAAAGGTAACTTTGGCGCAAAATCATTCCGAAGTAACTTTTTCATTATCCCATGCTAGGCAAACCAAAAAAATTCTAGATAATGATATTTTAATATATTCATGGAAATACCCTTCATAATATTTTTGTAATAAAATATTTCATATCACTTGTGCTATATTTTCGTTTGTAAGCAATATTTGAGCCTTAAATAGTGATTGTTATGTTACTTTGCTATTGCTATGTGGAAAATTATATTTTGGATAACCCGTCCTCATTTCAAGCTTACCCTTACTTAAACTATCTAGCATGTGATTACACGAAAAGCTTGTTCGTAAATCTTGAGAGATATTATTTAGTCCAAAATAAGTAAGCTTTTTCCAGATAATACACTTGTACATTGCTGCTAAAAATGCTTGAATTAAATCATACTACTCTTGTTCTGAGATATCATAAGGCATGTATAACGAAGGTATAATTCACTGCTAATAAACTCAGTAAAATTATAGAATAACTATTCCGAAATTATTTATGAAATTCAAAGTGGCAACGTCGCGTTTCATAGGCGAACACGTAAAATATGAGATAGTGTCTATGATTGTGAATACAAATTACTCTGTCATGTCAGAGGGCGTCTTTAGAGCATCTTTAAAATTTAAATTATTCTTTAGTTGATTATGTACTTGTGTTGCATTTTTCCAGTTACAAAAACGTATGGGATACTGAAAAAGTGCATGAGCTAGAATGAAAATGGTATTAGAACAGCATGAACAAATAACAGACAATTAAATTTTTTTGTTACAAAATTTTGGGAGACTGTCGCATTTTTTTTTAAATAATTCTAACAATAAATGATAAAGTCACTTGAATATTATTTAATTTAAAAATTGTGATTAAATTCGGTATTACACTTGTTGCAGCTATAGGTAATACATTAAATAATACTTTTTTCTCCTTAATACTTTCGATTGCATCAATTAAACTATATAAAGGATATTCCTGTAAAGTAAATACAAATAAAACAAAATTGCCTAAACTGACGTGCTTTTGTATGTTCTGGCTGAAATCAGAACTATTCTTAGGTTATACCAAAATTAAACTTGGGCCGAAGTTAGTAGTAGCATTTTATCTATTTCCTATTTATGCTAGGTATAACTTTCTACTTCAAGTTTATTAACAACAGTGTTAGTGATTTATTTAATTGAAAGGTACAGCGTAGGATAAATTGTAATATACGTATATGTGTATATTCTTGAGAGCATGTTTGATCTCAACAAACGCAAACGTTCTCGACGTTGCGCAAAGTATCAATGTATTGCGAAAGGTACGCAATATATTACTTTTCAATATTATACGAATCAATATTACTTTTCCCGCAAATATTCGGCCATATTACTTTTCCCGCAAATATCTTAATTACCACTGTGAATCAATAGCAGTAGTAATCGAGATATTTGCGGGAAAAGTATTGTGAGAATATTCAATGATCTGACATCTCCTAATTTCTTCTTATGTAAATATCTGAAAAGTTGAGTTAAGTTTTATAAATTTAAGGGCCAGACAGGAAGAGTAGTTGCATTTAAATGTTTCACACCTGGATCATGTTATTTTTAAAAAGTATTTTTCCGATTACCTATTTTAATTTAAATATATGCGTATTTAAATACCATTTATAGTTATTTACAAATTTCTCACACCTACATATCTCAATGGTCTTGTATTTAATTTTACAGTAAAATCTATGCGCGTATGACATCTTAAGGAGATTCATTGATGAGGTATATTAAACGAATAAACAGCAAACTCACTTTTACATTAATGATATTACTTAGGACTTACTGTTTTTCATTGCGGCAATAATTCCTTGTTAACAGGATGTGCGAAGATAAACGCAAGGTTATGAATTAATCATAATAGACTCAATACCTTCCCATTTTTTTTATTTATAGTTCCAGTAGTTTTCCGATTTGGTTCAATGTAAGCTGCAAAAATTGACTGCATAATTTTGGTTTGCCTAGAAAAAAATTCAGTCATAATCAGTTTACATTTTGCTTTTGTAGTTGCCTGAAAACATTTATACATACTGATAACATAAGTATTTTGCATCGGCTATACTCAGGGATTTTTAACTGGAATTCTCGTTGGCAATTTTACAATAAAAATTAAATCAAAACCAAGTCCCACTATAAAAGAAAAGAGAGTTATATGATCAAAGGCAACATTAGATGAAAGACTAAAAGAATTATAACCTTAAAAAGTTTGTCGAGTTAAATATAACATTGGCGGTCAGAACACATATTCAAACAATAGCAACATTAATAATTCCTGCCAAGAAAAAAATTATATTCACTATTTACGTCGATAGAACATATATCACTTTACGTTAATTTAATTATCGTAAAAAATATAATCTGTTTGATGAGGATAAATGGTATTGAAATGCTCTTATTATGTTATACAACATAAAATATATACTAAAATATATAGAGCGAAAAGGCGTGAAGGAATGAAGATTTTGTCGAAAAGATATCCTTTGTAAACCAAAAACGATGGTGCGACATGTCTTATCCGTCTATTAGCCTTCAACTTTCCACATAAAATCACAACGTGAAGTTCTCTCAACAAAATCTCCCTGTTCAAATATCTGCAGTAAGTTATATCGTGTTTTCAAGTATATTAAATTCGGCCAAGCAAAAATGTAATTTAGTACTGGATACGCAAATCATTTCTTCAACTAAGTGGTTTGTTGGAAATATTTGTGTGATATTATATATCTAGCCAACTCACGATAATTACAATTTAATATATATATGTATATATATATGTGTGTGTATATATATATATATATATATATACATATATATATATATATATATATATATATATATATATATATATTTGGTAAAATCTCTAAATGACGGACGCAAAGCAGACTTACTACATGTTCGGTGCAAAAAGCAATAAGATGGATGTGATATAGTACAAGGTGAAAAAATATGTGGTTATAAATATCAGTAATGAATCTGCTCATGCTTAATCCTAGATTGTATGTTATAAATGTGCTTTTCCTTTAATCCTAGTCTTTAGTATGGAACTTCTAAATGTTTGATTAACATTAATTTAATTAACGTATTCAATTTAAATGAATAATCGTCACCAATATTTTAACTTTTATAAATGGTTATCAATCGCAAGAATAATTGTATAATGTGTATTATGTATTCATAATAAATATTGTACAAAAAGTAATATTGTTAATCGCCTACCAAAAAATGTGTCTTACCTATCAATGTAGTTAGGCATTATGGTTTTAACTGGAATAAACAGAAATATGGAGTGATTCAATATCCGATAGGTCGGGTATAAATTGGTTTATATTGAATTAACTCGGCATAGAAATGACGACTAAAAAATTGGCATGTTGTGTAACAATAATTTATGAGGGAAATTTAAGGAAATTTATTTAAAATAAACTGATTATCTGATTCTTTATAAGATTGTAATTGCAAAGTTATAATGTTCAAGAAATAGTATTCAATTTACTCTAGCGTGCGGATAAAGGTAGGTAAAAATAATATAAAACATATGTGTATATCATTATGCATGAATTTTATATAAAGGTAAATAAATGTATATAAAAATAACTCAAAAATATAATGTTGTATGAAAAAAAATAAGTGATTCTCATGCAATTAAATATTAAAAATTAAATGGAATTAAAACTAATATTCAAAAGCTGTTTATTTCTTAAAAAAGTATTGAATTGGGAACTTGTTTCCTAATTAAAATAAATGTTATAATATAACTGTATAAAATTGAGGGAATAAATAAATTGTAAAAGTTATGCAATTGTATTAAAATAAAAATAAATACAGGCGTAACTCAAACACTTAATTTAATCTAATTTAATAATATTATTTCGCTATTTACGATTTAAAATAATTAAATTATTTTAACAGAAATGTAAAGTTTAAAATATAAATAAAATATTTTTCAAAACGTCATAAATAAACAGAGTGGCAAAAACATTTCAAGGAAATATTTAAATAATGTAGATTATTTTTCGTTGTGAATATTATAATTTAAAATGGTATTTACATTTATGAATGTTAATTTCAATGCAAACCATATAAGATAGTAATCGAAAAAAGCGATTATTATCTTATATAGTTTTTATGTCAAAAATATATTATGATAATTCTTTTTCCTTGCAATTTCATATTTCTTTTGCTCATTCTTCTCAATATTTTAACTTCTTTCCTTTAGTAGGTTTCTGTAGTAAACATCATTAAAGTCTTGTCGATAATTCCGCAGTATTGAAATTTTACTCCATCTTAAATTTGGAAAATAGGTGGAATTACCAGTTACTTGTAAATGGACTTGTTAATTGCATAATACACATTTTAAACGAATGCATGAAGGCCTGCATTTTAACCGTTGGAAATGTTTTTACAGTCAAAATTAGACCAAAAATATTTTTTTATCTAAAGATAGTACTAGCTAGAGAAGCTAAACACATATTAATTTCATTAAACAAATATTTAATTTCAAGTTATAATCATCAAATTATTTAATTTGCATATAAAGGAATAAAAAAACTTGTGCTGTTGGGTAGAAAGAGAGGAATTTTAGTTTTTTTCATTTCTGTATTATAATTGTTTAAAACATGTACCTACAGATAACAATTCACAAGGTGGACAAATATATACCTAAAGGTATATAAAATATTTGCTTTAAGTACTATTTTAGGTTTCCGAATTAACTGTGAACACTTAATTATAACTCATGCTCGACTGTAAGATTAATTTGGAATACCCAAAAGAATAAAGTACGGTTCTATTTAAATATTTCGCGTAGAATAGGGCAAAAATATAGCAATTTGTTTTATTTCATTTTCTCAGGTCATGTTTCTTTAAAAAATAAAATATGTCAGCGAAATGTACAAGTAATAAAGCGGATCTATTACTTGTTACTGTTCTTTTTATATGCCAAATAATTTCGCATGTTTAATTAACTTGAAATTCTAAACTAATATTTGTAGAATATTGGTTGAACGGAATTAAAATATCAAATTCATAACCTGGTTATTTGAATGTACTTTTCAATAATATATTCCAAGCTCCGTTTACAGATTAAAATGGTTTGCTTTACATATATATATATATATATATATATATATAAATATATATACAAATATATATATATATATATATATATATATATATATATATATATATATAATATGAATTAAAATAATAACACAGATTACTTTAATTCATATTATATTTAAAATACTTCGGTTATCGAATCGGCCGTGAATTATTACAGTAAAACTTCTTTAGTGACATCTGAGCCACTCTATCGCGTTAAATTATGTAATGAGTGGGAAAAAAATTACTGAATGCATTCAACCGTTGGTGGGACAGGAGAAGTGCTAATAACATGGAGGCCGATAATGGAAAAAATGTAAAACGCTAACCTGTTTATGAAGTGGCAAGTCATCACGAATTTTTAAATGTTTCGCTACGCGTTTAATTTTGTGTACAGTTTAATGCAAACGGTATAAGTGAACTGATCAAGTTATTGAAGAAACAATTTGCCCTGTGACTTTTATTTCTATTCTTTTCTTTAAAATAACTTGGTTGGACATATATCCTTATTGTTTTGTTTGCGAGTAAACATTTCTTGAATTTTTAGTTATGATAAATAAAGCTATAACAAATTGATATTCATTGGTAAATAATTTTATTACATATCCCTACTCTTAAGCCTATTTATGAATGTTCGTATGAAATATGATAATGGAATGGAATGCAATAGATAGTGAGGGAGCTAGGATCTGTATGCTTTATGTGGTGAATTTCTATAAACACTTAACGCTACAAGCATTGCTTAGGCGTGTTATACAATGACACCATTCACTAGACCCCAAACTATATTTTGACAATTGAATAAAAATCACCACATTGAGCATACAAATCATTAGAAAAGGAAACCTAAAATGAAAAAACAATAAAGGACTAATATGAAAAGGAAACACAATCATCGGCACCAATCGCTCCTAGTGCTGCGTGCGTTAGTACGTATGTGCGCTTTCGCGAGTGCGCGTGTGTGCAAGTGCGTACGTGTGCTTGCGCGTGGGTGTGCACCGTTGTGCGTGCGTGTTTGAGTGCATGTATGCATGCGTGTATATCTGTAGACGTTTATGTAAAACTTCATAAAACCAAATTTCATGGAAATTTATCCTGTTATTTAGACGCTAAAACGAGTGTCGACAAATATTCGAACGTAGCTAATTATTGGCTGGGTATTGGTTCCGTCTTATTTGTATTTAAGATAGAAATCCGTCATTTTCTTTTGCTGAAAATTGTTATTGCTAAGATGAAATGGCGGAGGTCAATGCAAGAAATATATATAAGAACGAACCTGACAGACACTATCAATTTAATCCTAGCAGATTGACGGTACTGGGCGTAATTTTAAAAAAACTTTCTAAAATATAGCTAATTTATCTCTATGGTAATAGTTTGTACGGTAATATTTAATTCACTGAAATTTGTTAATAAATTACATATTCTATGGTTAGCCTGACTTGGCGCCATTATTTCAATGTATAGACGATGTCATTACTTCAATGTACAGACACTGAATGCAACTTGCCAAATTTGCGTTCAGTGAAGGATATTGAACACTTGTCAAATTAATCCTTCTACTGATAGACGCAGTGGAGGTAGCATGGATTTTTTTCTTGCAGTGTTGATTAACGTTTTGCAACTCTGTCTTACATTCTTAGTGGCGTATATAAGATAACCTAAATATAATGGACCCCCCCCTCTTTATACAACGACCTAGGATCGTAGTAAAGAACCTAGAATAATTGCCAATAGCCCACCTGAAGATGTTGTAATACAACGAAACCTAGGTCGTGGTAAAGAACTTAAAGAAAGTAGAAATAATACTACAACACGTAGTTTCATTTAATTGTTAAAACCTATTCTTATCGCCTAACCACAAGGATAGGCGACAAGAATATATAATAAACCCAGAGACATTAGGTGAAATATGGCCGGTTTCCTAAGTTTTGTGAAGACCTATGGTGTTGTACGAAGCCCGAAGAGAAGAAATGTGAATTCATACAAGTTACTTTTAAATTATATCTATATATATATATATATATATATATATATATATATATATATATATATATATATACTATGTATATTCAATTCACCTTCATAATACACATTAAGTTCTACAACCACGCAGACTAGATTATCACTTTCACTACAGTGAACCAAAATGCGAAACCGTTCACTCTGCTTGCCCCAACTTAAATGTTATTAATTTTCTCTGTACAATATTTTGTCTTATGGCCATTAATTTAGAAGGAAAATTTATAGTGCCGTAGGTTAATAGGGACACAAACAAAGGTCAGGCTTTAACAATAGAGTGACGAGCTTGAGCGTAGTAATTACCACACTTTGATATACAAACTTGCGGTAGAAACCTCATGTATGTACGATTTAAATTCTCATTCGTTCTAGAAAATTGTAGATCTCTCTTTCATTTCCACATTAAGAAACAATACCAAAACTATTTTTTTATTTAAAATTACAGCTTAAATACGAACTAAATTTTCTATTGTAATGGAATATTGTGCAATGCACTAACAAGTGTAAAATGCAATCGATACTTTATGTACTTTCTTTGTCCATTGTGTTAAAACATTGCTTTTTCTTTGTCAATTTTTGCTATTCTTTAGCTTCGTTTCACTATATAAATGTATTCTTAGTTACATATAGATAACGACTATCAAATGAAAAAAAAAAAAGAAATATATATATATATATATATATATATATATATATATATATATATATAAATGTAATGTCGATAACATGCAAAGCATGGGTAACCAATTAAAATATAAACACTTTTGATAAAGGTTCTGAATCTTTATAAAAGTAAGTATTTGGCATAAGGTTTTAAAATAGACGATGTTATCTTTCTTTAGTAAATCAGGTCAATATGTCACTCAATCTATAGAATAAAAGCAATATTCTTTTTTTAAATTCAGGCGCGGGTGGACTACTTTCCTCAGAAAGAAGTTTAAAGACGAATTGATTCAATATTTTACGAAACGGATTCAATGAACCTAGTTGTACATCGACATCAAAATTTTTGAAAATATTAATGAGGTAACAATGTTAAATCCTGTTTGATTTTGAAGATTAAAAACATTTTAGTGTCACCTTCGCATTTAACATGAAATTGAAATTCGCATGAAAAAGTAAATCAATTAATTCCAGCTTTATGATAAAGACAATTTCAACATCGTAGAACTCAACAATTATTGCTTCGAAAGGGCAAAACTTTTTACGTCAAACAGTACTTTTCTTTGCGTTATTTATTTTAATTTATTTTTTTTTTAAGATTAAATACTCCATTCTCATAACTAAAATTTGCCATCATAAAATTTACTTCAATCGTTTTGTTACAATTAAAAGCAATGATAATAAAATAAAAATTATCTGAAAAGGAAAATGTTATTTTGTGATTTAAGTTGTATGATATAATTCACTACATAATACATATATACATATAATACATAATATAATTCATTATATAATTCACTATATGATTTTTACAATGATAAATTCGTATTTATTTTTAAAATAAATAGGAATTTAACTGCATATGCTTTCCCGCTCTTGCCCATCGACGAGTCTTGGCGTTACTCTAATGAATATAACAATATCAATTTATTAATTATTAGGATAAAATATTTAAATATTTATTTCTAATATAGAAATCATGGCTTCCTTTAAATTAAAATAAATTTGGATTTTATTAAAATAATGAAGCTTCTCTGCAGAATTCCTTTCATTGACACTGAACGATGATTTATCTCGGTTAACGTCTATTCAATAGTGGTTATTTAAAAGGTGCTACATTTTTAAAAAGCGTACATACCTTTTTGAAAAGCGTAGCTGCAGGTGAACACGTATCTAAATGTATTCATATGTTTATTAACCGAAACAAAATGCATTATATATCTGAAACTAGGTCCATTCAAAAGTGACTAATATTTTTTGCACAAATATATATATACATACATATCTACATTACCTACTAATTTCTAAAGACCAGTACATCGTACAATCTACTGGTCTTTAGAAATTAACGAATTTTCTATCACTAAATGCATATAATTAATATTATATATAATAGACTTTTTTTTTTAAAGCAACCAATATCATTACTTTAGTTCTTTCATTCTACAATGATAATGACATTAACAGTATGCTTTTGTTTTTGTAGTTTCTAGTTTATCGTAGTTATCACTTAGTAAGCATTAATTCGGATAACAGGCATAATAGGACAATAAAAAAAACAACTGGAAACGTATTCGTAAAAGTTAGACGTTTGATAATTCTAAATAAATTGAAATATGGTAACGTTTATAAGGATTTAATTTGTAACCTTTAAAAATATATACTTTGCATAAACTATATCTTCCCATCTCTAAAATTTGGAGCACAATACTCGTTTAAATAGTTAAAAAAATATGATAAAATAACAGTATTGACCGCTAATGAAATTAACACACACTGAGTATTTATTAAAGACGAGACTAAACAATTTACACTTATAAACGTTCGTAAGGACACCGGTATAATAAAAATAATTTTAAACGCGTCATAGCACACACACGGGCGACAAACTGAAGTAGGTTTCGATAAGAGGTTTTCATATTAATTTGCAGTCGACGACTTTCTTGTCGTTTTAACGTCGTCGGAAAGTTGTACGTGTGGGTTGGGCCTTACGGTTCGATGGTCGTACGATACAGATCTGACCTCATTGAGAAACACATTTCGCGATAAAGTATGTATGAACATTGAAGTGTAAGAATTTAATTATTCATAAAGCAATTGCATTTAAGCTAAAAAGGTACTTCATTTCAACAGTAAACCAAATAAAAAAAGTTACTCTATTTTCAGAAGTTGAAAAATAATTCTCAAACTACTATGTAATGTTTATATGAAACTACAAGTTATAACTAACCAAGCACAACATTTTTAAAAACCTGTAGGCAGTTCAAAAAAAGTAACATACCATTAATTAAAAAGGCTATATTTTTCCGAAATATTTTTCGTAATTATATCGTCCAATGTCAATAGGTCCATACTCTACAGTAACTCTAGCTTAAATTTGTTTTCAGAAGCACAAAGTTCGAAAACCGAATCCAAATCGATTGCAGTTTACTCTTTACCACTATTTCTCTACACTCAAGTTAAACAGACATTGAAGAAAATTACAAATCTAATAATACTTTAATTTTTATTTCGTAACCTTAATGTTCGAACTTGTTAATTTGAATTTGGGTTTGCTATGAATACATTTGCCGTCAAACGTAAGTCATCCATTACTATTCGTAGAAATAAATTGTACACCTATACTAGAAGCCCATGTTTCTATCTATTTTCTTCATTAATTGGAATTGTTTAAAATAAATTGTTACCAGATAGCATAAACCTAATACAATATATGTCAGGCGACCAGACCCTCTCGTGGAAATATGTCGTGAAGAATGACTCAAACTTTCTATAGGTGTATGATATTAAGCATTAAGAATGATAAATTTTGTTAGTAAATTAGATCGGTTACTTTGTCTTCTTTTGTAATACTCTTTATTTCTTCAAAAATAGTTCATGCCATTCACAAAACCATCATTTACATTAAGTCTCTTAGCCTTTTATATTTAGGTTCTCAACCTTGTTCTATTTCACGGACCGTGAATTTGAAGTACTTGACGGTTTTTTTCTCATTTATTATCGGACATTTCATATGAATATATAATTTTATAAAATATTGATTTATCTAAACAAAGTAAAAACACCAATGGTCATTGCTGCCGTTTAGCTAGTTTTTCATAAAAAGTAAACAAATCTTAGAAGTAATGAATTAAACAAATTGTACGAAAATGGGGAAATAAATCATTTTTATTACAAATATTACCAAATACTTGATTTCTACAAATTTATTTCAAGCAAACTTAAATATGGGGTTATATACCTTGTGAATTTAAAACGTATGCACGATCATAGCGAAGACACAAAATCGTCATAATTCAATTGTAATATTCAATTAAATTTGTTTTAAATTAGCGGATGAAAAAATTATGTGTTTCATAACAAAATATCCAAAAATTTAAATTTTTCAAACCGAAACTGATTCAATACTAAATTAAGGGCAAATATAAATAAATATATATTAAAGCATTAATGTCAAGTTTTGGTTCACTTCTCGTTATTTACCAGTGAAGGATGCAATATTTTACATTATAATTTTACAATCATTAATGGAAACGAAAATACCTGGAGATGTTTAAACCATTTTATTTTCATTTTAGTTTTATCCTTCTCAATAATCATCCATATAACTTACTTGTCAATATAAACATAAAACAGTCATAAAACGCCATGTTTGATCAGTATCTTCGCATCTTTCAAATTAAATTAATATATATATATATATATATATATATATATATATATATATATATATATATATATATTATATATATATACATAAATATAAATACATATATACATATATATATATATATATATATATATATATATATATATATATATATATGTGTGTGTGTGTATACAATATCATTCGCTCATTTCGTTACTTTATCTGGTTCCCTATAATTTTTTTTAAAGTAATATTAAGAATTATGTATTTATTTAAACAAAAAGACCGTTAAAATATGTTGTACCCTTAAATGGAAGGCTAACTAATGTACGGGTAGTTTCGAAAGTCTGTAAATATTCGCTTTAAAAACCTGTGATTACATATTATATTATTATTTTATTATGTTTTATATATTAAATATATTTTATATTTATTGCATTATACTAATTATATTATATTATTATTTATTTATATTCTTGGTTGCAATATCCACCTTATGTATAAATTTGTAAATTTCGCATTTTTTCTTCAATATAGTATTATTATAAAATATGGTAATATTTTCATACTGATAAATTTGAAATTAATGTAACGCTAGATTACATGTTTATCCATGTTTTAACAAAATGGCTTGTTTGCGTAATAATTGTGAATACTTTCAGCTTAAAAAGCAGTAGACTTCAATAAATAAACCATTTTTAAAAGCATTACGCAATGTTTCAAAAAAACATGAAATTTTAAAATTTGTATTGCGACCCAGAAAATACATTTCAGACTATCTTCTCTTAAAGCAGATATTTCTTTTTATTTTCGTAACTGCTTATATATATTTTGTACGATTATTTACAGGTTATGAGTAGACAAACAAGAAAAAGAATGAGTTTCTTTTTAACTTGACAGCGAATAACTAGTTCCGTTGTAAATTATCGCAGAATGATTAATAAAACCGCAGAGAGATTCATTGTAAAAAGAAGAAGTCATTACTGTACGTTATGAAGAAACAATTCTTTTAATGTTATGGAAAAAGGTTTCATGTAAAATGTGGCAAAGTCCAGAAATATTGAAAGAAATTCAGGATTGAGCTACAATTTAGTCAATTTAAATTTTTAAATAATTAGGACAAACTAATATCAAACTCTTAATATTAGAGCGTGATGAAACACTTTCTATATGTCGTATAATGTTATCTGATGTCTCCCATTTCGATATTCGGAAAAATTTTCTCCTAGTCATACTTTTTTTTTCAAGTAATACGTAACTGATAAATGTGAAAAATATGTATGATATTTACATAGCAGAAATTTTGCCATTTTCACGTGAAAAGTGATTATTTAAAAGCACTTAAATTTACTATTTAATTTCTGTACTCATGGCATAGATATTCGAGACAATTTAATAACATTCCAAAAATTGCTAGAAAAAAATGGCGCATTTATAAGTTGTCAACCTAATATATCTATAACAATATTTTAATAATTAAATCGCTAAATAAATCGTTGAAAAGATGCATCATGCATTACATCTGAACTAAAATAATCGCTGAGTGCTTTATTTAATTCTATATTATAATGCCGAATATATTACTACTTCGAAGAATGTTAAAATATTGAATCCTCTTCCAATATTTTTTAAATTTATATTATATACATCAGATTATTTGATTTGTTTTCTATTCTATGTTAAATGCATTATGTGACACAATAGGTACACGACGTGAAATTAAAACAAATGTAAAAGCAATTCGTGAACTTTGAGATTGCATTGTACGCGGAATGCAGGTTGAATACTAAGAACATGGGACAGCATAACACAGCTTGTAAAATAGTGAGTGAATACTGGACTCATGCAGACATATTTTCTCCACGCATAGCTTCAATATGGTGTATGAGGATGGATAGGTATATAAAATACTTCACTATTTACTTGGATGTTAATTTAAACCTTATTAATGGAGACTGGGTGCAAAATGAAAGTGGCGGTGTATGAAAATTGCTACTTTATTTAAAAGCACATTAGTTTCATATAAAAATATATGCGATTAGTATTTAATGGACAATGACATTGGGTTTTTCTTGTACAAAATTGACAGCAAAAATAATTTCATGAAATGTCCATAGAAGAACTCAGATTCTAATTGGGAATTGTGTAGCTAGATAAGAAAACATAAACATCAGGTCTTATTATATTTTAACCGCCTTTGCTTGAATATAGAGATAACTGACTCTCCATTATTAAGTTTTCATAATCTTAACAACATTAGCCTCAGCAAAATTAGTTCCAGGTTTGTAGATAATGTGTTATTTATTGAAAACTTACAATTTTGACACTGGCGACGTCGATTTTGACGTCCTTTAAATTCAGGCTTTTTTAAATACGGAATAAAATTCGAAAGGAAATAGAACGAAGCATGCACTTAGAAAGAAACCTTTTCTCGTAACTAATATGTTTTTAAATGCTATTTTGACTTAATAGCCCAAAATTAAAATAAGTTTGTCTTACCCACTATTTTTAGGCTAAAATTAGTCTAATCTGTTTCTTTGTCATTTGAAAAATATTTTGCATTATAAAGGCATGGAATCAACATTACGAAAAAGCCACATTTTTAGATACATTTTATTAAAAGCCCAGTATATTATATAATTTTACATTTACAGTATATTATATCATTTTAATTTAATTTTACTATTTTGTTGTACAGCAGTATCATGCGTGGAAAGAATATTTTTTTAGTTATTTCGGCTCATTTTATCTGATAAAAATGACTGTATATAATATATTTTACAATCTGTACTTGTAAGGAATTTAGTAGTGATTAATCAAATAGTCATTAGATAATAAATTAACTTACAAAAAATACCTTTCCCTTTATTTATATATCTTTCGTAGATTATAACTAAATAAAAATGTTACGTTTAAAGAAATACGTATTGAATGTAACTTTCACAGACACTTCAGTATATATGAAATGATACATTTTTCAGAAATCATGAAATAAAACTAAATTGGAAGAGTCGCACTTATCGTCATAACCTCGGCGTTGGTTGAATATTAAAGATGGTTCGCGTAAAAATAAATATGATGAGACACTCGCAGTCGTTTTGCAATCTTTATGAAATATTATGGCACGCGCGATTCTAAATGAACTTACATCTTGTGTAAGAGTATCCATCCTAAATAGAAATATAACTAAATATGGCAACAACTTGGCGGTACAGGTAAAATGGAATATTTGAATAGAATCAACTACATTATATGGAATAATTATGACACGTAGACTCAAATATATAGTTTTCCTACAACCTTCGCATGGGATTTTTTATAGTTTTCGGTTGAGTAATTTTGAAAAAAGGGGTGAATATATTTATTTTGCATATTTTTCGGTAGATATCTAAGATATAACACCTGAAATTATGAAAAAAAAAATATTTGAACCCAATGTAATTAGTTCTTACAAACGACATACCGTACCCTATATGGAATTTAAGAAAATAATTTCGAGAGTTTAATTTGCCTTCCCTAGCATTTTCCAATGAATATATTTAAGTTTCGCTCTTGCAATATATGCGGACTAATTCGTTTACTGTTGAGATAAATTTCAAGTTTCTACGTTAAGGGATTTCTAAATGTTGATAAAAAAATGACTGATGGACATAAGGACATATACTTGAATGATATTTTTATAAGGATTCCGTTTTTCCTTTTAAAGTACGTAAAACTAAATACATTTGTCCTCTTTTTTTTATCTTTATTGCTTGTTACATATTCGCATAAAGGAGCTATAAATATTATAATAAAATTCCTACTGATCGTTAGCTTAATAATGTTCAGGATGACCTCTTGATGACATGTTTAATCTAAAACTGCCTCCTGACAAGTTTGTTATATATGCGTCTGTGTATGAGGTGCTTCGAAATATTAAAGTATTTTAACCGACTTCAAAAAAAGAGGAAGTTGTCAATTCGTCAAGATATTTGTTTTTAAGTATGATCAATGACAATTCTTTGCCGAGTGGACCGATTTTGATGCTTCTTTTTTAATTTGATAGAGGGTACTATAGGAGTGGTCCATATAATTAAGATGATGATCTGATGATTAGGCCCGGAAATGAACGATGGACGTCCTTAACGAATAGCAGTATATAAACAAAGATTCAATAAATTTGTTAAGGTAGTTGTTACTTTGCAAAACAACTACATCATTTACCAGGTCAGGGTCTGGTAGTAAGTTTTGGAGACGAACAATGGAACTCCTTAACGGATGTTAGTAAATTAACCGTGTTTAAATATATTTGCTACTAGTAGTTGTTACTTTGCAAAATAACTACGTCATCGACCAGATCAAGATCTGACGAAGAGTTCTGGAGATAACGAATTAAACTCTTTAACAGATGGTAGTAAAATAAACGTGATTCAAGATATTTGCTACCGGTAGTTCTTAATTTGCAAAACAACTATAACATTGACCATTTCAGGATCGGATGATGCGTTCTAAAGATGAACAATGGAACTCCTTATCGGATGGTAATAAATCACACGTAATTCAAGATTTTTGCCACTGGTAGTTTTAAGTTAAGAAAATAAGTGCACGTTCGACCAGGTCAGGGTGTGATGATGAGTCCTAAAAATGAATAATGCAACTTTTTAACGGATGGTAGTAAATAAATCTTAATTCAATTTACTTGCTACTGGTTAGTTGTTATTTATTTATTACTGTTCAAAATCTGATATTGGATTTCTGATAAGGAGAAAAGAAATCTTTAAGTGGCAATTGTTTTTAGTTCTGAAGCTACTAGTGACTTCTAACGTTTTTAACTTATTTTTCATCGTTTAGAGTTACCAACCAAATTCTTGAACATTTTGCAATTGTCATTAATCGGCAAAAGGATACTTCTCGCTTAAGACTATTTTTCACTTGAATTGACGTTCTGCATTTTTAAGCAAATTAATGGCAATTATGATAAGGAATAACAAGATTACTGCCATGAGATACATTGTATATCAACTGGAAAATTATAATTTTTGACTTATTGTTTTACACATGTATCTCCCATCTGAAACTTAGAGGAAAAATTGTAATAAAACAAATTTGATATCGGCTGCCGAAAATTTTTCTTCACTGGTTCTTACATTTGCATTTGTAAAGATTATTTTTGTTCTTAAAATTCCTTATATTTGCAATATTTAGACTTTTTTTAACTTTTTTATCTATTGTTTTATTTCTATAAATGTGTCTTTTCACACCTAACACTTTCACTTATACGTTTCTTCCATTAATTTAACACGAACAAATGACTTTGACAGTCCTTACAGATCAAGGCAATTCGTTTCTTTTTTAACTTGTACTTTCTTCAATACTTCTTTTTTTTTATCCGTTAACATTAATTTTCATCATTATACATATTATTTAAAATTAATTTTTGGTTATAAATGTTATTAAAAATATTACGCATTTTTGCTGTTTTTTTCCTTTCCTATACGTTTTTGCTCTGGTACATAAAAATTGTTATAGAATACCATCTATTGTTTTAATCATACGTGGTCACCGTTCTGTATTATTGCGATCTTCTTTTATCGACACTAAGCTTAAAAATGCATTATAAATGCACAAATTTATGAACTTCCTTCATAAATACGTTGCTGAATAAGATTGTGATATTGAAAGTATTAAACCTCACATTTTCTTCACATCCGTTTTACTTATGTGAATGAAATTAGTGTTAAAAAAAAAGAAAAAAGTTGTTATCATTTTGACTCATGTCAATGAAGTTGAGCAAGTAAGTATTATACGTAAAACGTCTATTGAAAAGTAGCAAAAAAAAGAAAAAAAAAATTTACTTACTTCAGGACCCGCGATTGATTGGACCCGATATTATGATTCGTTTTGTATTTTTTTTTAAATTAAATATTACCAAAACCTATTTTAATAATTCACATTAAATTTTCTTAAGCACTATAGCAAGCTTATACAATCAGTAATCTCCAGGTACCTTATTATTGCGTACTTTAAGGTTTTTGATTGTTTATAAACTCGTTGAATGAATCATATCATTTCATTTAAAAGTGTCATTAAAATATATTCTCACGATTTTTTAAAAATTTTTACGTAGCATAGAGGAGGAGGAAACACTGAAAACGAAGTTCAAGAAACTATATAGTAGTTTGGAAATGTGGTAAATGAAGCTAAATTTATTTTATAAACCTGATTATATCTCATACAACAGGACAAACTAATTTTTTTTCAAATTCACTTCTTAATACGAGGAAGAAGAAACTAACAAAAAAAAGAAAAATACCAAATATTAATTGCGATCTTTATATGAAAAGTGTATTAGCAAAATTTCATACCAGTATATCTGAAACTATGAAGCTGTGACCGACGGATTGGCACACACACAAACAAGACGAAATTATAAATGTTTTATGTTTTACCGACAAGTGAACAAACCATGAAAACATGAAAATTTTGGAGACATTGTTTTATTGATTTTTGATGTGAAAATGATAAAAATGTAATTTTTAAAAATTTAAATTTAATTTTAATTTATTAATTAAAAAAAATAGTAAAATTCCAAAATCTCTAGATTTCAAATATAATGTGGAGTGACTTCATTAATAAATAAATCGATAGAGTTTTTTTTTGGTATAACGCAAATATCGAATGAACACAATTAAAATTTCCCTTGAAATTTAAAACATTTATAAAGTCAGCCTTATCAATTATACTAGTTAACGAAATATGTAAACATCATCATATAACGATATTTCATTTGAACAAAGATGTAAATAATTTACGTAGCTCCTATATAGAGTAGATACAAAACATGATATAACTTAATGATCATAAAACGAATATGAAATTGACGAACTAAACTCCAGATCTCGCACTCCAGTTGACTCGTAGTATCTTCGGAATGCTTACAAAATATTACTATACCAGCGACAACAAATTCCTTTGTATTTTAAACATGACCTCAAATATGGCAACAGAGCATTGCTAATGGGTAAACCCCAGAAATAGTAATCCATCTGCTATCGGTTATTAAAAACAGAACGATCATAATCATTAAAATTTCATTATTTTGCTTCCTTTTCTCTAGGTGCGCTATTTTAACCTGAACGCAAGAGTTAAATAACATGCAATACACCGCAAGTTGGCCACCATCAAAGCAATATGAAGTGATGCTGCGAACCCCTTTTTGCCATTTGAGTATTCGATAATACGAGTATAGTTTCACAGAAAGAAATATCAATCGTGCTGAAAATTTTGTAAACACTTATTAAATTTACATAAACTAAAATAGAAAACGAAATAGCTAACCAAAAACTTAAGTAATTCAAAAGCATATCCTTTGTACAAAGAAATAGTGTTCTAATGTACGGTAAATCTAAAATGTCAGTAGTTTGGCACATAAACAATGAATATAATAAACAGGGTTATGTAACGGTTCACTATCCGCACGGATGTTAGCTTAAACGTTATTAATTACCACTGTTCGGGTATGATGGATGCGGATAACCCACGTTGCTTAATAATGATTAATTCACCTTGTTTGATTATTAATAATTTTAAAACTTGATATCTAACTTATCGATGTACAAGTGCAGGTAATATAAAAATATTTGATTTTAAAATACAGTACAATTAATAAGGCAGAAAAATAAGAGTAATTCGAATTAACATGAAACTAACTATGATCAATGGTGAAAAATCAAGCATATATGTAATTTTTTTTTTAAAGTAGTTCATAAGATTCTTAAGATGATCCATAACTGCAACACCATATTAATCAATGTATGTAAATAGGCAAAAGCAGGCCAATAATGCAAAATATTCATGGGTACTCGAAGCAAGATTAAACAAGTTATGACTTTCTTTCAAAGTATTTTAAAAGTACGAAGTCTCGTAATTATGTAATTCATGAGTAAATTGCATGAAAAGCCCACATCCAAAAATAATATAAAATTAAATCATCAATAAATACAAGGTACCCCGCAATGCTTAATTAATATATTAAATGAATTTATAATTGTAAGAACTTCTTTTAGAAATTGACTTCATGTTGACACCTGAGTGAATTTCTAGAAACATAAAAGATCTTATGTTAATTTAAAAATTTCATAAAATTTGCCTAGCAAAGAAAATTAATTTATACATTAAAATTGGGAGTGATTTATAAAAATAAAATAAAAAAATTATTTTCAAGGAACGAAATTTTGGTTTGATTTTGGATCGATTATATTAATTTTTATAAATATTTTTTTGACATTTTAAAAATTTAGACTAATTATAAACTAATTATGTGTGAGTCACAATCTGCTATAAAGTGAATGTACACAATTATTTAAAAAAATGTAGACATCTAAAAATCAAAAATCTTAATTTTATTTAAGATTGATGTTATTACTACATGATATATATAAGTATATTACATAATCATACATATGATAATATGCAAAATTTTGAGTACATTGTATTAAGAAACCCCAAGAAAACACTCATACGATGAAAAGGCTACGAACAAATATTTGTCTTAAATCCATAAGTTTTTTGTGCGCTACAGTTGTTTCACACAAAAGGTCGTGAAATATTTTACCACATGCTTATGGTATTAAATTGTATTAATGTACTTCGGGCACAAAGGACGGTCGCAGCACATTCATATTACTATGTAAGAACATACATAAAACATGAAAGGAAATTGAAGGTACATTAAACTAGAGAAGGATTTTCGCCATAAAATTTCCATTACTTGTTATTTACTAGGGTTATATGAGAAAGAAACTTTTTGCTTCCAATTCTGGAAGTATATGAAAATTTAAAAACTTATGTGAAAATGTTGTTATAAATGGTAGGTTCTCTAACGGTCTTGCATTTTTTTTGTCGTCCAGCTCTACTTTCTACTTTTCTACTTTCTACTTTTTTAACTATAAAGATATCATGTTAATTTTTCAAAGCAAACTATTTGTTTTAAGTACATAATGTGATATGCAGAATTTAAAAGAAGTGAAGGCATTTTGAGACAATCGATTTTAAATTATATTTTTGTATAAAATTTTACATGTCTTTTTCCGGATTCCGTAGTTAATTTAGTAACTGAAATCAAGTGCAAAAGTAATTTTATAGTTTAAAATGCATATTTATTAATTTTGTGAAAGATATATCAGCTGATATATTTATATATTTACATGGTGAAAAATAATAATATTTATATGCGAATAATGTTTTTCGAGCATAAAGTATATAGTAGACCATTACGTTGTAAAAAATAATATTTCTAATTAGTTAAATAAAAATATTATGTAAAGTTTAATCTTCAATTTTATTTTGAAAGACATATCTAACAGTGTCTCAAAAGCTGGGATTCTCGAAATAAATATATAACATATGCATATATTTTTCTGATATTTTTTCCGCGGTCATTGAGATTTCCCCATGATATATTTAAAAATTTCATGTATATACTGTGACAGATGGACAGTTGAACATAACGAAGATTGTTAAAACAGTTTTTTCAATACGGAACCATAATTAAATTGGCTTACAAAACGATCATATAATAGTAAGATAAAGACCATAATGAAATATTTTCGCAATATGATTTTGTCTTTAAACGGAATTATGTATTGAAAACTTTATCAAGCTCGCTATATGTGATAATACGTATATGCAATATCAGGTAAAGTAGAATAAAAAAATATTATGCAATAAATACTGGAAAAAGTTGCCTTTTTTAAAAACGTCTCTACTTATACATTCCTCCTACATTTACCTAAGGCAGACGAAAAGAAATAGGTTTAGTATTTTATTAATTATGTATTTAAGTATCATGGCTTATTATTTTGTTAAGATTGTGCCTTGCTTTTTTTCATTAATAAAATATCTTTAAAAACCGACTTCAAAAAATAGGTATTCAAAAGTAAAAAATAATTACTCCAAAAAAGGTACTTAATTATTTGTAATAAATTATTAAGTTACTTATATTTTAAGTCGATGCCAGCACTGTCGATGAACTTAAATAAATATATAATTTAATTTTATTTATAATTTCATACTTTGCCAAATCGATCTAAAGTACTCGCAATACAAAACAGATTCATAAAGGGTGTATTTATAATATGAAACTTTTACAGTCAATCGGCAGTGCTAGTACCGACTTCAACTATAAGGAACTTAGTTGTTTATTTTGAATAAATAGGCACCTATTTTTAGTTAATATTTTTTTACTTTTTAAACTAACGTTTTAATGTCGGTATTTTAAGAATTAATTTATTTTAAAACGTTTAGTCAGTAATAATATTAATTATCACACTTTAATACTCACTTGTTTTCTTTCTTAGAATATTGTTAAGTTATTCGTCACAAGCAAAATCTAGTATATAGATAATTTCCTCCTCGTCTAAACTTAGTTATCAACAACATACTGACGCAAACTGATAGTAGTATCCGCCAGTGGTTAGCTGTTAGCCATTGAGAAGTTCCGTTCTCCATATCCGAAGTCCCATATCAGATTTCGCAAAGTAACAACTACCACTTCGGTAGAGTTTCGCTCGAGCTCGGTTCTCCATTTCCGAAGCCCAATATAATATTTTGCAAAATAATAACGTGTCATCACACTTGGTCGATGATTAGTTATTTTGCAAAGTCACAACTTCTATTAATCAATATTTTTTAAATAGTATTTATTTACTGACATCCGTTAAGGGGTTCCATTGTTCATCTCCACAACTCATCATCAGACCTTGACCTGGTAAGTGGTGTAGTTATTTTGTAAAGTAACAACTACCCGTAGCAAATATTTTGATTCATGGTCGATTTATTGCCACATTTTAAGGATTTCCATCGTTTATTTCCGGAATTCATTATCAGATCATCATCATATTTATATAGGACTACCCGTAGGGTACCCTCTTTCAAATAAAAAAGAATTATCGAAATAGGCTCACTTGCTGTAAGATTCCGACAAATGGAGAAACTTCTCCTTTTTTTTAAGTAGCTTAATAAATTAAGATTCTTTTACAAAATAACATTAAATACACTCCTTTTTTTCTATAAAAAATAAATATTAAATTTTAAATACCTATTTGCATTTATTAACTGTGAAGTAACATAAAAGAACTGATTATTCTGACATTGTTGTACACTTCATCGTGTGTGATTTAGAGACGGTTTTACATTGTTTTGAAGTCAACAGAAGAAGATCAACAGAACCTAAGCGGACATATATAAAATGTTAAAAATAGTTTCAAAACGCATGTTGAAACACACACAAAAGGGGATTCCACAGTTTTTGGCATCTCCTGACATTATAAATACGAGATAACTGAGAGAGAAAATACAAATCAAGTCACAATATTCAAAATCCCATTTCATGGCTCTTTAAGAGTTGATATTTCTCAAACAAATATAATTAAAAATGAAAAATAGGACCTCAGTTCCTTTTTAAGAATAATGTTATACGATTCCACGACCGATGAAAAAAATTGACATTCATTTTACGTCTATGGAGAGTTAAATTATTTTTTTTTATTATGGCCTATGTAATTTGAGACACAACAATTAATTCATATTGGTATAAAGCTGTAAAAAATGTGAGGTTGTGAGAGATTGACCGGAAGACTTGATGAAATCATAGGAACTAATTATTTTTTTACGAAAACCTAATAATGAACTAAATAGATGTACAACAATACAAACTTACAATAAAAATTTCTCATAAAATCAAAAGTAATTTAAATCGGTTCACGGGTTATTTACTCGAGTATAGGCTAGCTTAAATGATATTGATTGCCACTTGGCGGAAATAGTGGTTGTTATACCCGTGTTGTTTTATGATAATTAAGGCAACTGAATTTATCAAAAACTAATTTGCGCATGATTTAAAGCTGTGATTGCCAAATTGTAATTATAATTGAAGCCAGTGGTGAGATTTGTTTCATGTAATATTTTCATAATTAGTTTCTTACTTAAATTTACACTTTTGTTATATTATTACATACTCCTCTCTGTTTTTTAATGTGATAAATGTACAGGTTTATGTAAAGCGTTAAACGTGAAATGTATTATAAAGCAAATTATTATGAATTGCGCTGTGAATAATTTTGATACATGCGACTAACATAAAAGTAAATGGTTAATGAAAATAGCACAGAAAATAATGGTTTAGAACACATTCCACATTTTCGATAAACATCACTCTGACTATTGATCAATCGCGAACTAGTAAGCTACTCCATTCCCGATTTGTGAAGCGGTCAAAGGAACACAAAACATCAGAACATCTCGTACAACTGTATTTATCGGTGTAAGTGTATGAAAGACAGGTGTAGTTACAGTACATTCATATGCATTTAAATTATTTATTAATTAAATAACGCACGATAAAAAGGACATTGCTATCAAAGTTCAGGAAAATTATTTCGGACCATGTCTATTATGAAATCTGGGAGGAACAAATTAAAATAATACCCATAAGTTTTTTAATGAAAAAACTAATCACTTTTTTAATACCATGTTCATTGCAATAACATATATAAGAATAGTTTTAAATGGAGATTAGGTAAGTGTCTAAGTTTTAAGAATATTACAGGTTAAAGAGTTAAATAAAGTCATGCTATATTCGATGCCATGATCATTGGAAGAATTCCTAGTGACAAATCTTAATACACTCTAAGCTTTCCTTAAAATTTTACTCGAGATCATTCATATTACACCGAGTGAAATATTTTGGAGTAGTTCCATTTATCTCATAACCATATACAAAGTCGACATGTACCTATATATGTACGTTATATGAAGTATTTTATACTTGTATATTTCTCACAAAAATATATAGTTTATTTCATAAAATATCGAGTCGATACCACATTGTACCAGCTCAATGCCAGATTCATCTTTAAAACCCGGGTAGAATGAAATAATTGGCAAACAGAAAGTAAAGAGTAGTCGACATGTGAGGATAAGTCATTTATTATAATAACAAAGAAAGTGGACATAAATATTAACTTGTCCGATACGAGACTCGATAATATAAGGCAGTAGTTTAAAATTTCTACACCGAAGACAATATTTATGAAACCGAAAGTAATTAGGGATAAGTTATAAGTTAAGTATCGGAAAACATAACAGTTGCAATGAAAATCAGAAATAATTCAAACTTACAGAAAGATTTATTATAAATGTCGTGTAATGAAAATAATATAGCATTTTTTAATTAGGTGCAGAATTAGTCTATTACACCTGACGGCTGCTTCCGCTCGAGCTGTTTCAACCCGATTCCTACTTCGATATGCCATAGAAATAAGCCGTCATCAGTGGCGACCAGTACCGCCATTGCAAAGTCAAGCGTCACGTAATCATATAAATATAATCACGATAATTTAACGAACAAGGAAGATATAAAGATTTTTACAAGTATTAACTAATGGAAAAGTTTTTAAACTTATTTTTTTTAAATATTGAATATATTTGGCGTTAATTTTGTAGAAATGCATTATTCACAATTAAATGAAACTACGTGATGTAGTATTATTTCTACTTTCTTTACTTTCTTTAACCACGACTTAGGTTTTGTTGTATTACAATATCTTCAAGTGGGATATTAGTATCTTTGCTAATATCCCACCTAAATAAGAAACCAGAAATAATACTACATCACGAAGTTTCATTTAATTGTGACTTATTTTTTTATCAAGAATCACATTCATACCACAAGAACCATATAATGTCGTAACGTAACTCCTGTACTCCTAAAAATACCTCCTAAATTGAAATGTTGGTAGCGGGCTATTTCGAAAAGCCAATTTCATTGGTGACAGACTGTGCAAATGTTTGTATTAAAGCAAGAGAGACGAAGAGTTTCTATTATAGTTTATTTTATCTAACATTACCTCACGTAAGAGTAAATAAACTACTCCAATTCTCAAATCTTTTATATCCAAGTGTGTGTCCTAATATTGACTTGGTAAATAATATGTATTCGTTATCGCTACGACATTGGAGTTAAATAAATAAGCAAGTATACATAGATTTAAATAAATTTCTGCCGCATTATATTATATTCAGATATAAGATATAAAATTTCTTTTTACCATGCAGGTTACAAATTAAGAAAAATACTGTCGATTGCTTTTCGGACTAGGCGCAAATTAGGATTCCGTAGTCATTTCACAAGATATCAAATTATATATATTTTATAAATCCTTCTGTAGCCATACGTATCTTTGAAAGTCTATGGTAAATTAATAAGGATTCTAGTAAATGTAAGTTTATACTGCCTGAAATTCTCTTAGTTTCTGTATTTTTTTTTCATATATTTAAATAACTCACATCAATTTAGCTTAAATATACAATAACAAGCTCAATGTATCGTTCAGTTTCCATTTGCATTTTTATGCGTATTTAAAAGTTTAAAAAAAAAAATTCACGGTATTCTTCGGAAAATAGGATGGAAGAGGCAAATTGCAAATGATTTTTAAACGTAATATATATTAAAATGAAAAGCGAGAAATGAAAACTAAACTTTGTTTTATAAAAGAATAAATCACTTAACTATTATGTGGGTTATAGATAGTTCGCTAAATTGTGTTTTATGTCACTTCTCAATAAGATGAGGCACCTTAAAAACACAAAAAAAACTTTTTCTACACTTTAATTCAGATGTTTTTCTGACACATATACTTGCAAAATTTCATGTATATACGTCTAGAAGTGTAGAAGCTACGAGGGTGTGACAGACGGACAAACATACACGGACCTAACTTTATTTCCAGGGCTGAACATTTTTAACAAATTTTTTTTTTTAAATATTACTTACAAATTTAGACTCTACAGTTCATCTTTAGAGCAAAAAACGAAGAAGATACTGAACGACACTGACTGACAACTGAACCACAGTTAAATAAACAACATTGTCATAGCACAACAAAATCGCCACATCCTACCCTAGTTTTACGAACGTGCACAATTTGTATAATTTTGTGTGAAAGGTACTCGAATCATATTATTAACAGAAAACGAGCTATGATATATCGTTTAGATCGTAAAATATTCGTTGTACTCATGACATTCGATTAACATTTTTATTGTTATTTTAAAGTTCGAAACATTAATCAAGTGTTTTCATCATTATATTTTAAGGCGCACGCGCGTACGCGTGCATTGATGCATCCATAAACAGAGATGCCGAGCCACAGGCTCATAGATATAGACGCAAAAACAAATGCACACAGGCAAGCACAGATATAAAAACATAAAAAAAGACCGAAACTGAGAGAGACCCTTAGACACATATATATAATGCTCATAGGCGCATACAACGCGCACCCACATAAACAAACACACGCACATCCACACATATTCACACGTACGCTCACACCAATAGATTGGCGTTCGAACACACATACATGGAAATGCTCGTACTGTTATAATGGATCTGTTGAAACCTTTTTAAAAAATAAATGTTTAATTAGGATTTTAATTAATTATAGATTTCATATTCCTATCTCTAATTTCCCAGCAAAAAAATGCTTCTTTGTTCATTGCTCATGACAAAAATATTTGGGAGTTACATTAAATTCGTATTTGTTTCCCTTAACTACTTTTTGATTTTTTGATTTTATATTTTTCGAATGTATTGTAAAGTAAAATACACTGTTTAAATCACATAGATGTTATGAACACGCACAATGTTATTTACTTAAAATAACTATTTTAAAGAAATTTTCAAATTTACTTACTCAGAACATTGTAAATTTAACTCTTGTTGCTTGTAATCTAATTTCTACGTAAAATGCACAGTTTTACGCCGGCAAGCTAATTTAATTTTCCTTTTTCTGCTCATATTTAAATTTGATTTGTTATAAAAAATAATCGATATTTTAAATAATACTAGTGCTAATATTATGAACCATATTTCTGCTGAGTAGCAAATCTTTTCAACAACCGATGAAGGTACATATCAACTAACGTTAAGTATGTGTTAAATCCAACCCGTTTATTTATGCATTTTTGAGTATATCTATCTCAAGCGTAATACATATCTAGATATATGTTTTATTTAATATATTTCCATTGAATTAATTATTTAAAATATATTTATTTACTAATAAAGGTGTGTACACATATAGCTAGTGTTAAATATGTCTCTTTTTTTAAGAAAATCAAAACAAAATCTTACATTACTAATAGTTATGTAATAAAAAAAATGTAAACTATTCGCGTATTTGAATTTTTTCGATAAGGATGCTCAAAAAGTTTTCAATAATTATAGTCGAAATAATAATTT
This sequence comes from Druceiella hillmani, assembly GCA_039881145.1. NCBI lineage: Eukaryota > Metazoa > Arthropoda > Insecta > Lepidoptera > Hepialidae > Druceiella > Druceiella hillmani. The sequence goes on from JAYKKI010000068.1 coordinate 8,324,667, forward strand.
GCGCGCTCGTAATCTTTGTTAAAACGTCAGTATAAAAAGAAAATAAATAATTTGTGATACAAAGAAAAAAATATAAGTAAATTTTTTTAAATCGAAAGAAAAAATTCATATTATCCGTAAAGTAATTGTGACTGCATAGACTTACCAAAAGGCGACAACCAGATAATAACAAATTTTTCTTAAAAAAATACGTAGCTGCATAAATGCTATAATCATATAAGACAATTACCATGAAGGCAAAGTCCCAACAAAAAATTATGATCAACAGGTCGTCATCAGCCGCCATTGGTGCGCAAGTGGAGGGATGGTATACTATCATCCAGTGCGGCGCGCGCTGGCACTTAATTCCGGTGCATCCACGTCCCTCGGTGATTGGCGTTAAAACAAAACGTGTGCGCCCGCTTCGTTATAAATAACCATTAAAAATTAAAATATTTTGGTTACAAAAATTTCTCTCGCAACAAACTTTTTATCGTTTGTGTAAGGAAGGGCATAGACTATTCGAATGTTCTAAATTTGAAGCTTTAAAAAAAACTAAGGAATAGTGAAGCATTTAAATAAAATTTCTTTGAACTGTCATCGAAGGGAAACTGATACGTCATAATGGCGTCTCTTCTGATCTTGTCGAATTTGTGGACCTAGACATAATACATTATTATATTTACATGAAACGCATAATAGTATGAAACATCGGAAAATAAAAATAACTTACCAGGAAAGTGTTAATCTGCCATATTTTCAATTTGTCACAATAAGCAAGTACATAGCATTAGTTAAAATCCAAAATAAATTAAATAATATATCTTACATTGCTCGGGCTTTACTTGATACAGGAACTTAATTATACTATAAAATTGAAAATTTTAAAAACAAACTGGGCTTTAATTCACTTGATAGGGAACTAGTTTGTACTTCAGGCATTAATAACTTTAAATTTTACATTTCAGAAAGCATTGATATTAACGTATATTCTATGGTTAAAATACGCAAGCTTTAAATGTTCCTAAAATAACAGGTCATTTGCCAAATTCTTTAATTAATCTTTACAACTGGCAATATCAAATTCTATTAAACTAGCGGATTCTAAATTCTTTAAGTCATCTGATATTGATATTATGTTATTACGTATTTCATGAACTAATAAGTCCTGAAAAAAAAAATTGTTAAGATCAAAATTAAATTTGACCTTAGTTTACTTATATACTTTTTAACGAAGGCGATAGATTTGGAGTTGGTCAGATCTCACTTCAGATGCGTTTATATTGCATTTGCGTAAATTTATATTGTGTCGAAGTAAACTTCACACTGTCCATTGTGACAATGGACCTAATTTCGAGGGGACAAATAATGAATTGGGTAGAATACCTAAGTCTTCTGGTTAAGCAATAGACATTTTTGCCTTAGAAGAAAGATTTGTTGAAAAATATTACTAAAGAGGATTTATATTTGTAATGAAAGATGTTAACTCTTTCGATATGACGCGTGCTGATAAATAATAAGATTTTTATTGGAGAAATAAAAGATTCGAATTCATTACATAACCAAAACTAGATTTTTCTTAGATATTGTTTAATTCTACCTGTGAATGAATTAGTAGTTCCTTGTGAATTAATTTAAAAAGGGGCACTTAAATCATTGAACTAAGTAACTCACGGAACTACTACCTTCATCGAATACAACATATGTACATTTTATTTTGAACCTACGTTTCAAGTTCTTTAAATTAATTCACAATCGATATATTTAGAAAAACTGACATCTATTTTTTGTGATACACTGACGACTTACGGCTTATCTATTAGGCTTTATGTACAACCACATCGGTTATGTCTTTGAATTGTCATGTAGGGTTAAATATTTCATATATATATATATATATATATATATATATATATATATATTTATATATATATATATATATATATATATGTATATATATATATGTATATATAAATATATATATAAATATATATATATATATATATATATATATATTCCCAAAAATGTCACACATTTTAAAGCAGTTCGATTACGAGGTAAAACTTTGTGAAACTGATGTGAATTGTTAAATGTTTTTTAGAAAAAAACTACTAAAGAGTGTTTAAAACATATCTCGTAAGATATTTAAAACAATGATGTTAATAATATTAAAACAGAGTAGCAGTATAATGTCTGGAGACAAAGGTTTTAATCATTAGGTCTCCAAAGGACGATGTTGTGTGAAATTTTTACTTAATTAAAATTACTTCGGGCGGAGTTGCAATAATTTACAAAAGTTTACTCATTCTTCCTATTCAAATTTGTATATACTTTATAGAATGATGAAGAAACTATAATAAGTAACATTCTATAATTCCAACTAGTAATTGGCTTCAAATTGTATTCGTCTCAGTTTTGAGGAATATTCAATTTAATAAGGTTTGTGTATTTTTTACTTATCGGTTAAACCTTTTCAAGCAAGATTTACGTTTTGGTCATATTTAATTGCGTATTATTTTAAAATCTTGTAAATATAAATCTCTCTCGTCCGTAAACGATATTTTTTTTAATATAGGGTTGTCAAAATGTATTACGTAATAAAAATATAATTCATCATGATTTCATGTCTTAGCGATTGTAATATACGCAGCCTATTATAAACTAATTGAAAACTTTATTTAAAATTTTTGAAAATTACTGAGAGTATAATACATTTAATGAATAAAAAAAAATTGTTTTTAAGTACCGGACATTTGTATATTTTCAGAAAAAGTTAAAAAATACAAAAAGCTTGGTTAGATTTTTAATTTATAAAGGTAGATTGTGCATTACTTAATATAATTAATTAAATTTATTTCTCCTATAATCCAAAGACTAACTTTTTCCATCAATCCAATAATTTAAAAATTTATGTTCTTTGATATTTTAAATATTATTGAGATATACAAATAGGAGAGGTGAGAGGTATCATAAATATACATATTGTTATAAATAATTTAAAACATAAATTTATTTTAGCATGTTAAATTATAAAGTTTTTATTACACAATATTTGCTTTATTTTTATTTTTGAGTATATCTTTTTCTTCCCAATATCAAATTATAATTTGAAAACTGTATAATTGACATTATGTTTTACTTTTAATTTTAAAAGTTAATGGAATTTTATATCAGGCGTGTATACCGTTCAGTTTTTAAAGCAATTTTATTAAATATTTGTCGTATTTATTTACTACGCAGGTGTGCTTACAATGTCCAGAAAATACAGGGAAATTTAACATGTTAATTGTGTAATTCGTCAATTAAATATTTTCTTTCAGGCAGAGGGCGGAACTGCTGTTAGCAACTAAGGTCGAGGAGAAATAAATATGATACAGATAATATAATTATCATAATTATGCCTAATTTGTAACCACTTCTGGCTAATAAAAGATGACACGTAAGAGACAGAAATTATATAAATATTTAATATAAGAAAGACACAATTTTATGTATTTTCGAGAATATAAAAGTTTTCGAAATATTTTATAATGAAATAAACCTACTATATACGAGTAGAATACATATAAGGACGGTTTACACAATTGGACACAAATAAATATTCAAAAATGCATATTATTCCCATTGAATTTTCCACATCGCCTTCACAAATATTTTTGTTATTACAATGACTTATAGCTAGCTTTAGGATTCCGGATATAAGAGTGTTTTAAATTCACTGAGTTTTTAAAAGCTCATCTTGATAAGTAAAACGAATTTATATTTTGTGAGTCACAAAACTTTAATTATATATATATATATATATATATATATATATATATATATATGTGTGTGTGTGTATGTGTGCAGTGTTCCTTTGTTCCATATTTAACACTTTACAGCCGTAATAGTTTGAATATTCCTCCATAAACATGTCAAAATAATTATGATAGTAATACATGGAGGATTTAATTTAAGGAGTCTTGTATTAAGATTTTGTATATTTCATAGAAAAAGTTTCCAATCCAATAACAAATATGAAACATTAATTTTATTACATATAAATTAAACTTAGATTAGAGAAGAATGCAGCATATTCCTTTCCGTCACATTTCTTTCATTAATACTCGATGTTTTTAAAATCTCAAAATAATATGGCGTACGCTCCATACCGTTGCGATCTTCCAGCATTATAAATTTCGTTATCATTTGACGTCCATTAAAGAAGTCATTTGTAATACCTTTTTAAATTTTAATATATTTATAGCATTTTTTCATTTTAAATTAAAAAGTGTCTATAATAAAAAGTAAAAGAATATTGAGGGATGTTTTATTAGATGCGCAATACTCTCAATTATACATTTATGCATTTTAAATAAAACTAAGATACAGGTATATAATAAATTTTATGTTCTGTTTAAATTAATTTGTAGTACCTCAAATTTGATAAAAAACAGTGTGGTTTTTGCTATCAACTAACTTTATTTCCTTTTGGTAAAATCGGTGTTACCAGATTGATAATACGAATTCTAGAGAGAGCGCAATTTGTCATATTATTCTATTATTTTGTTACGTCGTTATAACATCCTGTCCTAACGAAATAATGCACACATCATAAACACGAAACTTCAAATATAATTTAAACTTCAGAGTAATTCAGTTAAATTCAAAAACTTATAATTGTTGAATAATATATCTGCTGGCATATTAGAATTTGGTACGTAATCATTTTTAACCTTTTTAAATGCTACAAACTCTCTAACAAAATTATGCCTTACGTTACGCTAATTTGAAAGGATTTGGGTTATCACTATACAAACTTACTGGCATAGTTTCATTTGATAAAATTAAATTAATATATTCTTTAAATAAATGGCATTTTTACATTATTCGGATAAGGCCATATACTTTGCTTCTATGCAGAATAGTGCTATAGTTTACTGTTTTTTTTTATTGATAAGAAATTGCTGATTCTGACAGGATAAAATAAAATCCAGTATAAATTTTAGTTTTCTTTAAGTATCTTAACAAACGTTTCAAATATTTCCAATGAGTTTCTTTAAAACAATTATTATATTGATTTAGAAAACTTACACTGTAAGAAAAATCTGGCCTGATAAGTACTGATAAATGCAACAAACTTTCAATTAAATATTGAAAGGACATTTCGTATTAAATTTATTGTTTACACCTTTTTCTAATTTTGAATTAACTTCTGTAGGTGTATCCGAATGTGAACAATTTCACATATTGAATTTCTGTAAAATAGTGTCTAAAAATTGCTTCTGATCAACAGTAATTTAGTCTTAATAAATATTCACACGAATACCCAGACCCTGCTTGATCTAACTTATGTCCTTTTTTCTAGATTTTGCTTCTAGCTCATTTCTCTATTCTTCATATGTACTCTGACAATTACAAAAAACAAAGAAATAATCTACAAATAAAACTACATAAACTTTTGCATTATTATCACATTTTACAAAAAGACAAGGTTCATAATTTGATTTTGCAAAGTTTAACTTTAACAAACATTCCTTTACTGTAATGTACCAAGTTTGAGTTGATTACTTGAGTCCACAAAATTGCTCTTTTTAGTTTTAGAACTTTTTTATTACAATTATCAAACTTTGAACATTCTGGTTTTTCTATATACATTGTTTTATCTAGAAAATCATTCAAAAATGCAGTAGGAACGTCAAGATGATTAATATTTAGGCCTAGTTCAATACTTGAAGCTGTCAAAAATCTCAAAGTTGAATATCTTAAAATTGGTGTGAATGTTTCATTAAAGTCTATCGTTTTCTTTTGGTTGAAGCCCTTACCGACATGGCTTGCTCCACAATGCACTTCACATTCACTACTATATTTCTTTCTAAACACCCATTTATTTTTCACTACCGTACCTTTTTTCAGTTAGTCCACTAGCTCCCACATGTTATTTTTACGAAAAGATTTTAATTCTTCCCTCATTGCACACGGCCATTTCACTTTTTCAGATCTAGTTTTTGCATCACGAAGAGTAATCTGTTCATCTAGCACTTCTACACATATGCTTGTAATACCATAATAATCCGGTTTTCGTCTAACACGCTTCTCGGCTATATTGACGTCACACTGCCTAGAGTGGAAATTCTTGTCTACTGGCAACAAGGAATCAGAAAACTCTCATCGGTGTCACTTGATGACTCATCAGGAATATACGTCTCATCTTTGGGATTTCCTTCTTTTGCATCTAAGCTGCTCTTGCTCACAGGAACCCCCTCCTTCAGCTGCATCTTCAGGTCGCTGCTTCTCTTCTTTCAAAATCGTCGTTTTTAAACTGTCATCTGTATTCTCCATGACTACAAAACTCTGGCTGCAATCACTTCACGTGATGCAGGATCAAATAAACGATAGCCCTTGATATTCTCGGAATATCCAAATAGATACATTTTCTTTGCGTTCTTATCCCATTTTTTATGTTTTTCTTAAGGGATATGAACTATTATTGGGCTGCCAAAAATTCGGAAATGGTTCAAATTTGGCTTTCTGCCGGACCATATTTCCTAGGGAGTAATATTTTGATCTATACCTGCTGCTGGTAACCGGTTTTTTATATATACAGTAGTGTTCATTGCCTCTCCCTAAAGAGGTTTCTCAAATTTGGTATCAAGCATTACAAGAAACTTTCTCAACTGTTGAGCAATTGTTCCTCTCACAAACTCCATTTTGTTCCGGGGTAAAGCAATTTGTTTTCTGATGCCTTTAGCACATCGCCTCAAATAGTTTACCGTTTCTAACATTTTTATCTACTTGACTATTGATTCTCAACAAGTCCTTTATATTGTTTGAAACAGTGTTGGGTTATGTTGACAGCATGTTACATGTTGGTTTCGTACTAGGTCTACAGAAAATATATAAATCACATCCTGCTGAAATCATGTACTAATAATAGGTAATATCTAGCTTTGCCAAATTATTAATTTTCCATTGGCCCACATAAACCTGTATGGACCAGTTCTAGCACCTCCTGACTTCTACTAGCACTTTGCGGAAATGGAAGTTTCGTTTGCTTTCCTTCACAATATACTGTCACTTTCTTCATCAGAGCTAACCCCTTTAACTGTTTCATTTTTCAATTTATTAAGTTATTTTGCATTTATATAACCTAACCGTCTGTGTCAAGTTGTACATGAAGTTTTAACTACTGCTGCTGCTAAAAATTGCTCATACTTCAACTACAATATTTAATCTGTATACGCAATTTTATAAGTTTGCCTCTCCGATACATTCATTCTATGAGTTAAAAATTGAGCATCCATGCTGACTTAATACCACTGCGTTATCGTTTCTAATAATTTTACTTATTGAGAGTAAGTTCGTAGTGAGGTTAGGCACACACAAAACATTGACTACATTTACAGCAAACTCTTTATCACCGACACGTAATCTGTAGGTTTCTTGAGCATAAAACTTGAAAGTTATTTGATTTTCCACAATAATTTCTTTAGTTTCGGATCGATTACAAACATTGAACAAAATATTAATATTCGAAACTAAATGAGTGCTGGCGTCCGAATCAATTTGACAGTCGGTTTGGCTGAAGAAGTCCTGTTTATATAAGCGACTCGATCCATTGGTCATTTATCTCAAAACCGGTATCTTTTAGCCATATAGTTATGAAGTTTCTCAGCAAACAATTTTTGCAAACAATTTTTATGAATAACTGGAATCGTCGAACATGTTTTTAAACATTTTCCACAAATCGTACGTCGTATCTTCTTGTTTTATATGCATATAAAATGAAGCGTCGTTTGTCAAAATTACTTTTATTTTATCTTTTAAATCTTTTGCTTTCTGAACCGCAGCAGCTGTCGCCGGTAATGGTTGCTTAACGGTCTGTGCCATTCCCTCCAACACGAACATATTTTCTCCCTCAAAACACCAATTGTCGTAATTCTCACTACCTTTCAATTTCTGGACATTAGTTAGGTAATTTATCAACATGATAAACCCAAATACCCGTCTCCCCAGTCCCGATTCTAACCGAATCGGGACTGGGCCCATAGGCTGATAAAACACAGTGTGTTTTTTTGCAAGTAACTAACTTTATTTCCTTTTGTTGTAATCGGTGTTGCCAGATAGAATAACAAAAATTCTACCGAGGATGCAACTTGTCATATTAATCTATTATTTTGTTACATCTATATAACAAAATTCACTCCATTAAATTGATCATCATAAGATTACAAGAGCAATCTACGCCTGTTATCCCGTAAGAGTGGTATTTAATGTTATTTAAGCAAACATACAAGTGTGCAGTGAAATGCTTCAGATGCTTGATCATTGCTCGCAAAGTTTATTAACAAAACTCTGTATATGAACATAATTTAGACGTTAGTAAAGTGCAATTTTACTCACGTACCCATGAAAAACGTAATACGCTTCTGCGTAGCATTTATTTTTATTCTATATATTATTTTATTTGTTCGTGTGTACTAAATAGTCATTATCTTTTGACATCTTATATTGTAGGTAAAATCTTGAATACAAAGTTTGATATGTATTTTATATCCAATACCAATCAAAAATTACTCTTGAAGTGCAAATTGCACTCATATTTAACAACTATTATGATATCATATAAACTAATAATTTTACCATTCAATTTATTTTACTTTCTATGCGTTCATTCAGTTTTCAGGTTTTCCCCACTCTTCTCCATGATTTCTAGTATATAGGAAAACAATTTTATTATGAAAAAAAGACGTTGATAAGCTGAGTGATTTCCTAAGCTGAATCTAAGGCTTGCAAAACTTGGCAGCGATAAATGCAAATATATTGTAATTTGTCAAAATAATATAAATTTCAAAGAAGGTGGTTTAATTTCATTTGCTGTCATAGAATTTACATTAATCTACTTCCTTTGTTGTATTATGTCCTTCTCAAAATACGAAAATCATAATATCTCCATAAAAATTCACATAATCTGCTGAAAATATATCTTTTTTAAGAATGAAATGCAGATCAGAATTACATATTCAACTATCATTAAAACTATTCATTAGCCTAAATGATTTACCACTAGCTGCGCCTAGGACTTTGTTCGCCGTGTAGTTAGAAACAAATTGTTTTTTTTCCTTTTATGTTTTTCATGGGTACACTCTATAACCACACCAAATTTCACCAAAATCCGTTTCGTAGATTTTGCTTATCGCCCCCACCCGCTCTAATTAATATATAGGCAGAAAGACAAAAATTCTAAAAAAGTTTTTTTGGCTTCTCTTACCTTTCTATACATTAAATCTATGACGTTATTAAAAATAATTTTGATTTATAAGATTCATTCTTTTACAATTTTATTATGCGTATAGACAAACCAGCGCGCATGTTGTGAAGGATTATACGTCCGATTTACCAATCGGATATATTCTGTTTTTAAATTTTCAATAAAAAAATATTTTAATACGTGGGCTGAATCAAATACATATATAACTGAGGAACGGTATGTGATATTTAGTAAAATAATTCAATAAATATGCAAAATTTGCTGAAAGAGTTTTAAATACGACGTTAAGCCTCAAAATCATATTGCGGCGTGCTTCAAATGTTTCTTTTATAGCTCTGACGTTCTAACGGTGATAATATACAAAATAGTAAAGGGACTAGAACTCCCCCTTCCCCTTCCCCTTCCCTTCCCCTTCCCTTCCCCTTCCCCTTCCCCTTCCCCTTCCCCTTCCCCTTCCCCTTCCCCTTCCCCTTCCCCTTCCCCTTCCCCTTCCCCTTCCCCTTCCCCTTCCCCTTCCCCTTCCCCTTCCCCTTCCCCTTCCCCTTCCCCTTCCCCTTCCCCTTCCCCTTCCCCTTCCCCTTCCCCTTCCCCTTCCCCTTCCCCTTCCCCTTCCCCTTCCCCTTCCCCTTCCCCTTCCCCTTCCCCTTCCCCTTCCCCTTCCCCTTCCCTTCCCCTTCCCCTTCCCCTTCCCCTTCCCCTTCCCCTTCCCCTTCCCCTTCCCCTTCCCCTTCCCCTTCCCCTTCCCCTTCCCCTTCCCCTTCCCCTTCCCCTTCCCCTTCCCCTTCCCCTTCCCCTTCCCCTTCCCCTTCCCCTTCCCCTTCCCCTTCCCCTTCCCCTTCCCCTTCCCCTTCCCCTTCCCCTTCCCCTTCCCCTTCCCCTTCCCCTTCCCCTTCCCCTTCCCCTTCCCCTTCCCCTTCCCCTTCCCCTTCCCCTTCCCCTTCCCCTTCCCCTTCCCCTTCCCCTTCCCCTTCCCCTTCCCCTTCCCCTTCCCCTTCCCCTTCCCCTTCCCCTTCCCCTTCCCCTTCCCCTTCCCCTTCCCCTTCCCCTTCCCCTTCCCCTTCCCCTTCCCCTTCCCCTTCCCCTTCCCCTTCCCTTCCCCTTCCCCTTCCCCTTCCCCTTCCCCTTCCCCTTCCCCTTCCCCTTCCCCTTCCCCTTCCCCTTCCCCTTCCCCTTCCCCTTCCCCTTTTATAATCTAATGATATATATAATAATATAAAATATCAAGAGGGAATTTTTTTGATTGAATGAACATTTCCATTAATATTTAACTTGCCTACTGTAAATCGAATTATAAGGGTATTTTCCAAACAGTGATCCAACAAATCTTTCAGAAGCCAAGAAGTTAATGCATGCAAAGCGGATCTCATAATATAATCATTCAATTAATTTTAAATTACCTTCCGCCTATAAAGTTAAATAGAATCACGTCAAAATAATTTGCAGCCATCTCGCGTTTATGACGCTTTGAATCTTTAAGACGGAATGTAAAAACATTGTAGCTTAATTTTCGAATTAATACAAAATTCGATAATTTGGTAAACGTCTTAGAAAAATTTACTTTCTAAATTAAGGCCTGCAGGGTTTTCATTGACTGTGCTAAAAGAGAGGCTTTGAAATGTGAGAAAGTACTTTCGTAGCATTGACATCTAAATAAAGTGATTGCATAAAATTCACTAAAGTTCAGGCTATTTGGAATTTTCGTATTGAATTTTTTTATTAAAATAATAAAAAGTTGAGCTTTAATTTAGAAAGAAAAAAAAAACTTTTTTGTGAAGACCATTGCATTAACCTTTCCCCATACTTCATCAATCCCTTCTGTCATTTTTTAATTAACCACTTCAATAGCTTTCTTTGATTACGACCATCTTCTTTTTCTTATTGTGAAACTTCCTTGTTATTAATTTTTTAGAAATGCATTGGCGAGTCAGCGACTATAATTTCATATAAAAAAGTAATAACTTGTTTACATACAGTGGTCACAGCAGCCACGGTTTCATTGCTCTAAGCTGCATGTATGTTTGCCTTCATCGTAAGTGGTTGTGCTTTATCTCTATTATCTAAACCTGAAATCAAAATTTTTTTACTATGCACTATAAACTCTTTTTTGCTAATTTTATAAGCAGTTTTTAAAAGAAAAATCCTAACAAATATCTTTGGTACCTAGATAAATGGAATATTACGGAGGTCTGAATCTAAGTATACCATGAGAAGAACGTGATGTAATCAAATAAATTAATATTGAATGTTACTAATAAAGAGGGCTAGACACTTAATTCGAATGTATCAGAGTAAAGATACCAAAATAACCTCTTCTGGCAACTTTAACATACTTCAGACCCATGAATGGATCCAGATTGAGATGTGATGTCTGCCGTAAAAAGGATTTACATGATATAAAAAAACTGCAAATATACATGATATAAAAAACTGGAAATATCAGCCAAGAACAAATCAGTTTGGAAAATTTTATTTGAAAAGTTTCATCACAGATTGTCAAGTGCTTGAAAAAGAAATTTATTATAATAATTTTAACACACACGACGTTATATCGAAATACCAAATACGCTGTATTATGTAGGAATACAAATATTCTAGAAATGTGAATAAATCAAAGTACAATTTATGTGAAGTTTCTATTATTATATCAAATTCTCAAAAAAAGTTAGAGATATTCCTAATTGTTTATGACAGTCGGACAATTAGCGGCTTTGTGATGAATAACAACCTCTCGTAATACGTGTAAAAAATCTTTTGCAATAATATTTAAACCATAAACATTTCTTTAAAAATGCCATTGTAAAAACACAAATTCTATAAACTGGAAGCATTGTGAAAAATCTTACCATAAATATTTATCGATTCATTAAATTTTTGCAATGAAATCTAAAACCGAAATAACATAAAGATAAGTTGAATGCCCGTATCGATACACTGCAGTATCAATATAAGCTTATTTTATTGAAACTGAATGCAAACAAGACGCCACATCATTTATTTGCCGTTCGTCGAATTTGTTTATTTACCATACAATATCAATATTCAGTCAGCTCGATGGATCTGAAGATTTGTACTCGCTTTCAAATCCGCTTCCGTTGGATAATTCTCAGTGGTAGTCTTTTGAGGTTTCCTCCATGCGCGCAGGCTACATCAAAAATAAATTTACTTATATAGAGACTTTGTGCGTCTCTAATCCCAAAGATGAAATTTAGGACGATAATCGCTATCCAACGGATATTGAATACGATGTTGGCAAATTTAATATTCGTTTATTTTGTTTTTTATTCGGAAGTTATTGCGTTAGCCAAATATGGCTAACGCAATAACTTCCGAATTAATAATAAATTACAATAGTATTTACAAAGTAAAATATGCAAAGTTATAAATATTATGTAACTATATTTTATGCAGGTCCCTTTACAAGCAGCCATAAGATAGTATCCAACTTAAATAAGCTAAAATATTGAATATTTTTAAACTGAAATTTTTAAAAATAAATTCGATATTATTATATTTTTTTAAATAAGTTCATAAATTTTCTTTTTACCAATGCAGTTCGTAGGGGAAGGCAAGATCGGATAAACGCTTATTCTTATATTTCCATTCCATTATATTTAGTTATATTTTTCTTTTCCCAGCAGTTCTGTTTTATTGTATACATTACTTTGGCACTCTTGGAAGTGAATCCTGTAGATATTCATGGTATTAGACCAATATATTTTAACGAATATTAAAATCTGAAGAGCAACCTTTGAAAAGAAATGTTCAGTAAAATGTTAATATTTCAGAACCTGCTATATAACTATTACACGTTTACATAAAAATTATGTACTTCAATTTACGTTAAGGCGATGATATAATGTTTCAATATTTTTAAGCTAATGGAGTTAACATTCAAACTGCCTAAAAATTAAACGAAATTTTTATTACACACTGTTATCTCACTTGAACGATGTTCCCTGCATTAAACAATTTTGCTTCAAAACCTCACAAAATTATGGATTCCCCAAACACGTTTAGAGAAGTATACAATTTTAGCTTAAGTGTACGACGTAATGCAACATCCAGTCTCCTACACTGCCATCAGCAGACAAAGATGAAACTTAAGTAATTTATATTATTTATAAAAAATTAATGCTTTCTGCCAAAGCTGCTCGAGCTTTACTTGACATGAATGTAATAAAGCTGTGTTAAAATCGTCATATATTCGTAACGAAGAGATATTTGTTAATATCATGCAACTTGCAAAATTAGAAAAAAATTTGGAAGATTAGTTTTCCTACATTATAACATTAACGACATGACTTATACCTCAATTTATTTTTGTATATTTATTCAAGGCTTCAAAAGTTGATTATGTCAATATCACCTACCAAGTTCATAAGAAAGTTGCAGAGTAGACTAAGTTTCCAAAGCAAAATTTAAGAAAAATTCACCAGATGATGTATTTTATATCTTGTCTTTTTGCAATAATTGTTTCTAATTTTTTTCATTTAATTTTAATAAATATTCTAAGTTTATTTTAAATATTTGTACAGTTAATATCATTAAATTATCTGGAATCACGAAAAATAAAAAAATCTTATGAAAATTTTGGGAAATATGTCTAGTTTAATTGTGCAAGGTAAACCGAAAACACCAAATAATCGCGCTTGGTTTCATAATACCAACTGAGGCTCAATGAAGTTAGAAATATTGAATAATATACCCAAGAATAAGTCATCATCGAGCATTCATTGATTTTGTATTACGGCCTCGGTCTCCTTGCATGCAAAACCATAAAACTTGTAAGCAAAACGGAGTATATCGCGCGGTCACTTGCACTCACAGGTATTGTACCAACACTTAGTAATGCGTAACGCTTTTAGTCGTAATTCTATTGATAAGCCACGAATAAAATTAAACTCAAGCAATATTATTTAAATATATTTAATCTTCGTATAAAACACAGCTATAAATAGATAATAATAAATATTATAATGCCCATTTAAAAAAAAATTGCAAATATTTTTAATTAACATAAGCATAAGTATACATTAATAAATAATTCATTAATTGACTATAGCAACTAAAGGGAGAAGTGAATTTTGCACCATCAGGTCATTGCTAATGTTTCAAAGCCTACAGGACAAAAATTTGAGAAAATCACAAAGCCACCAAATTATTTACTAATTATCTCGATTATATAAAAAATCGTCATTATCGGAATCGTGATTTAAATTAATAAGGAAAAGCTGAGAGATGTGTAAATTTTTCAAGTCGCCGTCATGTATCGTTTGTGCGTGACGAACACAGTTTTTCCAATTTTTCTTTTGAGACATTTGTAATAGCGCGATAGAGACATGTGCAGTTTTAAACGTGTTATCCTTCATTGCCATTTCTCCCTTTACTTGTGTCCGCGCCAAATTTATAGGGTTATATTCGCAGTGATAAAGTGGTAAACGAACAATTTCATGACCATATTGGTTTGCCAATCAGTCTAAATAATGAAATTTTCAGGTTTATACCGATGTAACTTTATATATACATATATATATATATATATATATATATATATATATATATATATATTTATATACATATGTATATATATATATATATATATATATATATATATATATATATATATATATGTATGTGCGTGTGCGTGTGTGTATGTTTGTATGTATATATATATAACAAACCGTGTCAGATATATCATAGCCATCAGAGCCTGTTCATAAACAAATTCCACGAATAAGTAAACTACACGCCTACATTGATTACGAGAAACTACTAACTTGAATTACGTTATCCGTTAACAGAGTATGTTTATAATTACTTCACCAAGACAACTAGATACCTGGCAAACGTAATGTCAGTATTACTACACTTTAATTGCCTTAGTGGACTAATAACTAGTAGAAATCACGTGAGTCAGTGACCAAATGTTCTTTTTATCGATAGTGCGGAGCATACTGAGACGGGTTTTATTACTTCACATCCAAGGAGACTATGACCGTAGTTTAAAATTTTTTAACGCACACTCCATTGATTAAAGGGGTCGATGTAATTCTAAAGCAAGTCACAGTTTTGAATACTATTTATTCTCTAATAAAATCTCTCAAGCCCGAGTGCAGAACTCAATACGAAAATTCCGTAAACCTTTCGGAACTTATAAATATTTGAGGGTACATAGTATTTACATGAAATTATTTACTCATTTTAAATTTCACAACAAAAATATATCGCAACGTACTATATATATATTGTATTCTACATCCTTCACAGGTGCATTAACATTGTGCATATTTACAAAAATAATATATCTAGAAAAACCGTTTTACTGAAAACTTGTAGTAAAATTTTACCAAACTAGTTTCTGTCAGTGGCTAAGAAACAAGAAGGTGAAATGCTATATATATATATATATATATATATATATATATATATATATATATATTTTTTTTTTTAAATATGGAATTTGAAATTCCATCTAATTTTTTTTCCTATTCCTCACATCAACACTCTTTTCCAGTGATACTCCACATGATATATAAAAGATTAAAAAAAACATATTTTCAAACTTTTATTTACCTACTATTTAATTGTTATATATATATATATATATCAAAAATAAATAATTGTTAAAAATATATGCAAGTTTAATAATATGTATTACCGTACCAAATTTCAAGTCTGTACATCGCATGGTTTATAGAAAATCGGTTTTGAAAGAAAAAAAGTGTAAATGTATTGCTAACTATATTCATCGTAGATGTAAAAACATATTTAAAAATTTATGACATCTAGAATTCTCCCTATAGCTATCCCACAAACTTGGCATCAGCTTCTAAACACAAATATTTTTCATAATTTTAGTTTTAGTAGTTTCGGAAATAAGGGCGGAAGGGGAGGGTCATAAATTTCGGTCTGCAGTTTCCAGAAGATATATTATCCAAAGATCGAAAAAAATATTTTTGGACCCTTATAACTAGCTCTTTAAAAAACATCCGTCAATACGGCATAAAAATCGAATATTTAATATACGCTTCATAAAATTTGGAACTGAATATTTTCGAGTTTTAGCTATTGCAATAAGTGCAGGTTAATATATTTTTTGCTATGTTAAACTTCAAGTTTCTATGTTAATCAGTTTCAGAGAAAAATGACTGTTACCGATATACGAACAAAAATGGGAGTGATCTTTAATTGTTCCGTTTTTCCCTTTAAAATTGAACGGACAAAAATTGACTGAGCAAGAACAGATGAAGGTTTTTCAGTTACATTACCTACCTACTGTATTTCTTAGAACTGCAGCCGGCTTAGAAAATACATATCTTCTAAATTGGCTGTGATTCTAATTAGATTCAAGGTATTTATGTTCGTACAGTTTAATGCCGGCTTGGAAGAATTTAAGGCGTAAATTATTATTATATTCCATAACCATACTAATTATGGAATATAAAACAATATAGATAAGAAGCAAAACCAACAATCTTGTACGTTGAAACTATGAAGGTAACTATTTTATGCCATGTCAATGATTTTACTTATGCTATAATTTATATTCTACATAATTTTTTAGTATCTTTGATGTATGTAATTAAATGTGTAAGATTTGTTAGATCCGTTTAAAAAAATTTTAATTGCCTCTTTCAGAATATTGTGGATGATTTAAATTACTTAACTAATATTTACGTTTGTTGTCAGGCCCTTAAAATTTCTTCGTTATAATTTTAATTAAATTTATATCAACATAACTTTTATCAATTCTATCTTAATTAAATTATTAATAATTTAGGTCTCTTTGTTAAATGATTTGCACAATTTTTATTATATTTTTTTGATTTTAAGACAATATTTGTTTTTCAATTCGACGAAAAATAATCAAAAACATTAATTTTTATATATATTTGTTACTTAGATATATTTTTATTAAATTTAGAAGTAAAATACTGGGCGCTTAATAAGAATTTATTAACAATAGCTTTAAGCGTCATTTCCAATTGAAGATGAGAAAAATAATAAAAATTACATATTTTCGTAATTGAAACGTAATTAAAACTTTTTTTAAATTATATATTTTTATCTCTATTAAACTATATATTTTACAAAATTTTTCATTTAATTTTTGCACTTGTTATTTTAAATAAATGATTCATTAAAACAACAAATCCCTTTTCTCATGAATAAAAAAAAATTTTAAGACTCTAATTTTTAACCTCGATTAAACTCCAACTTTGTAATAAGGCACTGGACATGAAACGTTTGTTGGTATTTAATATTAAACTAGGAGATATATTAATTCTAATGAACTATTTAAGAATCCTGGTTATTATTCAAGTTAATTTGGGATTAATAATCAATATAATTTATAATAACATATTTATGCTCATTTTGATGTTGTAACTAAATATGTAAAACACGAATGAACAAGATCAAATTTATACAAAATTAAAAACATTTAGTAACGTCAAGCTAAGAAGTTAAAATGAAAAGAGACTTTTTAATTTTGTAAGATAGAAGACGCCAAATATTCACATATAATGACTTTTAATGAATAAAATTAAAAAATTCTATTACTCAATTTCAATCTGACTAGGGACATGATTTCCTTTACCTATAGATAGAATATTAAAATGTTCATAAATGTTAGTTTGAGCTGGATGGTTGACTTTACCTATAGCAAGAAAGATAAAATATGCATTGAATTAGTTTGGACTAGCTTATATCATACCAGTGACAGCTTTAATTCAGAAAGTTATTAATATATATTTATTGGTAATATTTGGTAATTTAACAAAAACTTATAATACCGGGCGCTACGTATGAGAATAAATTCTTAAGAAGTAAGTTTCAGGAAATCCTAATTTTTATTCTCACAGTAACAATTAGTAAACAAATATTATTTAGATATCAGAAACTAGAAATTAGAAGTAATATCGTGATAAAATGTACTAAACTTCAATTAAGCAAGTGTTTCATATGAACAACAAACTTTCGACTAGACGTATTTATCCAAAAAATGCTATGGAAGTTTCCACGTCGAATACAAACATTACCCTATATCTTATAATGGCCTATAAAGGGCATTTTAAAAATCTACTGAGATCGTCAATCTTGGCATAGGTGTCGGTGCATTTATTTTGTTTTCTTTTCGTAGGGTGGATATTCCCACAGACCAGAACCCGCTCCCCTAATGTCTGTTAACTTACCCATATCACTAAAAATATAAACATTTTTGGTAAGTATATTGCTTTTGTAAAGCGACTCCCGCTTAGAAAAACCTTTACCGAAATCACTGAGGGGGAAACATCCAACATTTTTATGATAAGAGTAGAGGAACGTAAAAATTTCATAAGAAAAACTTTATATTACAAAAATTAGAGATGTATTTTTATGTTTTTGCAAACTTCAACCCATAAATAATTTGCAAATGTTTTTGAAAAGCTTCTATATCTCAGGCAATTATCATGGCAGAAGCCTGAAATTTAATTACAAATGAAACACGTATTTCACCTTGTTTATCATAATTTCAACTCGAAACCAAGACATTAAAAAGTACAACAGTTTGTGTACTTACTTTTCATTTTAAGTAGTAAAAGACCTGTTTCAGCATTTTTCAAAATTTTAACCCCAAACCAGGTTATTAAAATATGTGATATTTTTAAGGAAAATTATAGGTTCATAACTTTAATAAACCATATATTCAACGATAAAACTGTAATTAGTTTGCTTGATATATTTCGTTATAATGTATTCTTTAAATAAGTCCCCAACTTTAATTATTTTCAAAATGATTCAATCCACTTAAGCTAGAGTATTGATATTAATAGGCCTTTTGCTCTTTGCAAGCAAACCGACGCAAATCAAAATGCGGCCTTAAGGAAATTATTCGAATTACTTAAAACAAAGTTTATTTTAAATCTCCAGTAAACTACTTTTATCAAAATTATTGACAGATCTAATGTTATTAAATGTCTTGGCAAAGGAGTAAGGGTTAAGAAAATATAATTTTTAGGTTTCTTCTTCTTTAATTACATGTTTCGTAGACAGCATGGCTTAGTGTTTTAAGCACTAAAGTAATGTCAATATTCATACAAAATAAAATTAATCCTCATTCAAAGTAGTATAACATTTAAATTTACTGTTTTATTCAATTTCTGTTTTGTTGAACATAGAGATCGGGAATCGAAATCTGCTCATCGGCAATCATGAATCCCGGACAGAGGTAAAATGGACGTTGACATAGTATGTTCTTTAAAGATTTTTAACCACATTCTTTCACATTAGTATTTTATTTCACCTAATTTGAAATTGGTATGAACGTATTTCACTTAATCTGATTTTCTCTTCAATATTTGTCCATAATAAGTATAAGGAATAGAATTAGATAGTTATTTTCTGATTACAATTTAAAAAAAAATTCAGTGTATTTACAATCATAACTTTTGTAATTCCTATTATTCATTTTGTTTAACGGTTATGTGTCAAAAATATAAAATGACACACTTATAAACTCATACGTTTTTTATTTAAGAGTCTGCGGAGTCACAGTCTTAGTCATCAATTAAAATTTTGGTTAATTATAGGAAAAGGTAGCTTAATAATAAAAAACAAATGCGAAAAGTTGCGTTTTAATCTAAAGAAATTAAGGGTGGGAGGAGGGTTGTGCGCATTACTGTTTGGACAACGGAAGACATAATTTTTTTCTCATTAATATTTCGTGCGTAATAGGATTAAACTTGTTAAAGTGTTGGCTCGAATACATTTAATTTCTTTTTTCTTCACTTAATTAAATTAAAAATCTATCAAATTTTTTGGAAAACTTTTTGTTATAAAATAAAGAAAACCATCAATGATGGTTGTGATGTCTATATTGACCAATAATAATTACTTTAACTGAGAGTTTCTTGTTTCAATGTAAATTACAACTGAAATACTCATGATAACGAATGATTAGTGATTTAAATAAATTATTTTGAATAAAGTAAATAAAAAACGGTTTATTCGTTTTTTTTTTTTTATCAAAATATTACATCTCTAATATAGCGCGGTACATACAAACGCTGTAGACTCGAGAGTTGTGCGTGTATCATACGCGGGATATATGCACTTCACATATGTTTCCATATATGTATGTATATACGCATTCACATAATTTTTAATAACACTATTCACCTAAACAAAATTCCCACCGACCGGTTTTTAAAAACATTTCAGAATTTTTTTTCTTTTTCCTTATAAATGAAAATGTAAAAAAAATATAGTTAATACCCGAAAATACAAACCAAAAAGGATATTTTTTTCAAATTTAGTTTATTTTAAAAATACGGAACAAATCCATAGGGTCTTATCTAAAATTAATATTTTTAATTTATTGTCTCTTTCATTTTGTGTAATTTTTCTCTTAGAAACAATTAATAAAAATTTTGTGCGAAAGTTTATATATTCCAAGTCAGCCTATATATACGTATACATAACATGCACACCTTTGTTCCTGCATAGGTATTTAATCTTTCTGAATTTTTTATAAAGTAGTTTAAAAGTTTATCGTAATAAGCACAGTAAAATGAACCTAGATAAATAATATTGAAATATTCTTTTAATTTACGAAACCGTTTTTTTATGAGCAGATAATACATACGGCTTTTAGACCTGGCCTCAAACCGTCTTTGAAATAATTACATAAAAGTAAATTATGAAAGCATTTTAAAGTTGTTTTTATCACAAGTAATGTTAGCTAGTAATATAACCTGTTTCATAATTTGATATACGATATTCATTGTCGATGAATAACGAGTTGGATGCAAAAAAACAATTATCAGTAACTTAAGTAGATAAGATTTATTTTTGTATTTTTTTACTATTATTATTCATCCTTAAACACATTTAGGGTTTTTCACCTATCTGCAATTATGAATATCGTAACTTGTAGCAGTTTTATTATCTCCGCTAACTAAATATGCTGACTGAGGCAGCAATGACGGATGATAAATGACGATAAAAGACAAACACAGAAAGACATCAAAACGATGTTTATAATTGTAAAAGTAACATGATTTGGTCAATGGTAGCAATGCTAATAGTAACAGGCGCAGACTGTTCGAATTTTTGCCCCAAATCGAATTTAATGGTTTTTCTAATGGTGTTAGTAGTCACGACCAAAAACATTATATGTTCTTTTGTTTATGACTATTTCAATAATCAAGTATAAAATATATAAAGAACAATGTATATATATATATATATATATATATATATATATACATATATATATATATCGTTGTATTTAATATTTATTTTTATATAATTAAATAGTAAATTAAAAAAATACCCAATATTCCCAAAATTTCATTATAAGTATTTCGTAAAAAACTACAAAGGAACTTGGAGTTTAAGAAATGAAAGTATTATATATTTTTACTCTACGAATTTTTTTTTATAAAGTTCTTAATATTTAGACGACATGTGTACGCTTGAGTTCGTTCATTCGTCGTTTCATTACTTTGAAACCCGTTTCAGAAGTATGATTCTAAATAAGCTTTGAACTTTTCTACCCTTATGGCAATAATATTTACCTAAGTAAGGCTCTTTATGAAGCAGTTCTTATGAAAGACGAAATTGTATACATTGATCGAGATCTTATGAGCGTTACGAAACATCTCATATGAACTTGATTTCGTACGTTTTTCTAAAGTATTCTGTGAGTTGCTTGTCGTTATTGGCAATATAGCAAAAATATATGTATTTAAAGAAGTATATCTTATAAAATTAGACGTTTGTTATAAGTTCATTCTTATCTTAAATAATTAAATGGAAATTCAAAAATTCTTCAATTACAAAAAAATAAATTATTTGTTTACTATTTTATTTTTATTCAGAATTACTCTGCTACTAATAAAATATAACAGTTAAAGTTTAAAAAGAAATAAACTTTTAATTACGCATGTAGCCATAAAGTAAAAGGAAAAGAAGAAAATATTTTTAAGAAGAAGTGCATACATTTATTTTTAAGAATGTAGAGTACTTTTCGGTATCTAAGAAAGCTTCAGTTTTTTTTATAATGTCAATTTATTTTTTTTAAATTCATTGCTTTAATGCGTTGGTCAGTCAGCCTCAAGCAAATTTTTTAGTCAGAAAAAGAGATATTTTCAACTGCGTTTCACTTGTGTTTACGCTTATAATGTTTATCTACACTAATAAAGTTCCTTATTAAAGTGTAGGTAAAAAATTATTGACTAAATAATATCTTACATTGAATTTTTAAAATTTTTTAACAACCCCTTATCAATTTTCAGGTTGCTTTTAAATGACCTAATTTCCATATAGTTCATGAAGAGCTTTAGAAGTCTAAATTTGTTTCTTGCCATTGTTTCAGCATATGCAGTGACCCACATTCTTATGCTAAATTGCATTGCATAATCGGCGTTTATAGTACATAGTTTACTCTAATGTTGAGGTCATGTGTCATAATATAGTGAATTTCATCTTTACTGGAAGTGTTTGTCTGTTTTTCTATCAGAACTTTGTATGGAGTAGTTTTTTGTACTTGTACCAAATATCAGCCAAAAACAGTTGACAACAGTCCCTATTATTAGTATAAGGTTCACCATTGACACTACCATTTCGAAATTTTCGGTGTCAGCTACACAAATTACGATTTTCTTCTCTGAACCGGACATCAGCAGATTAGAAAAAACGGTTGAGATAAAATAATTACATAGATATAGGGAATTTTCAGTTTGAGGATAACTTCATTTTTGTATCCAAGAAGACAAAGTTTAGTTACATTTATGTAATTTACTCATTTAAATGACATGTACTGATATCCGGCAACGAAAAAAATATTTGCCGAATTTCCAATAACAACGAAATGTCCTACGAAGTATTTTGGGTGGTATCCGTATTAATGGAGTATGACAAAGAATAACTAATTTTCAACTTTAAAAAGTACTATGTACTATAGCATGATGTAATACAGTTTACAATGATCAAAAGAAGAAAGCCACTATGGAGGAAATTTTTCAATTCAAGCAATTATACTCCATACGAAAAGAAAAAGCAAGTATGAGATAGGATAATGGCTTCGAAAGACTTTAAAATCCTTAAAACATAGAATTGGAGAGCTATGACCAGGAACAGTTCACTTTGTTGCAAACTACTGGAGTATTTCAAAACTCACCTGCTATCGTGCTATTGGAGAAGAAGAAGGAAGGACCAATGCTTTCTGGTACCAATGTTAATGAGTATCTTTATTTTATCTGCTTATATTTCACGCCTTAATTATTTCCTGTGCGCATTTAACAATGAGCATTCTATTCAACTATTAAAGTTTAAAAATTATTATTGCATCTTTGTGTTATTTGTGTGTATTTATAAGATGCTGAAGCACACAAAAATAAAGATAGTTCAATAATAAGAGACAATATTTTCCTAATTCCTTTTGAAATAGGATATTTTATAAGTATATTTTGCATTTTATATAAAAATAAATGTCAATATTTACGTAACTCTTTTAATATAAATTAACTAAACGTAAGGTTAAATTATTGCAATAGATTGGTGCAACATCTGTACATATTTTAAGCATACATCTGTACATAAACCATCAAAAAGGCGTACAAATTGACGTACCTTTCTTGATATATGCAACTCTATCCAGTGTTTTTAATTTAAAAATACATTATTTTACAATATTTAGACCGAAATTTAATTTCCTATTTTATTAATAATACTAAGGAATGAAGATATGAACCATCTACCTGGTATATTATTTAGCAAACAAAATATTTCACTTTTACTTCGTACAATAAAAAAGAACACAAAATGTAAGTAATTTTATTTGAAATGAACACAACTTAGAACAAAAGATTAAGGCAGTAATCTTTGAGAAAATAATGAAACATTTTAATTGTCAAGATCACATGCCTGATCTATTTTTTTTTTTACCATAACCATATAGTTTTTAAATACGTATTTCAGAATTTCTTTACTATCATAACGTAATCACTTTTAAAAGAGGGAGGTGTTACTTAGTAATAAACATCTATTAAATCATATCTGACCTTGATTTTTTTTAATTTTCTCAAATGTGTGGAATTTAATGATAACTTGTGATATTTATTTAAAATTATTTTTATTATTGCCTTCAACATTTTGCCCTTATATATTTCCTTTTAAAATTTCTACAGACAAAATTACTTTTTAAAATTTTGATTTCATTATTATTCGGAAAATAGATCAAAGGTTCCGTCACTCACATTGAATTAAGTCAGTGATATCAATTTCCAATTATCTTGGAACTGTGATTTTAAGTACCCCATTTCGACGCAAATCAAGCAAATTTGTATAGCCAAGCTTTTGCTTATTTATTATATATACAAGCTTTTGCATATTTATAATATATTGATAAATAAGCATCCCAAGCCGGTTAAGATAAAGTTACATTTTTTGATACGAGAAACTGTTTACGTCTTAAGTAATCACGTTTCTTCCGAAATTAATTAAGGTATACCCGAAAAAATAACAATAATGAGATCACAATTAATAAAGTTTCATATATTATAACACATTCGATAACATGTTTTGGGTGCGTTCTTCAATTATTCATGATTATTAGCAAACTATTTCAGCATTAATTTGAGATACAAGAACTCACGCAAATCCTTCCAAATTTCTTGGCTTGCCTTGCATAATTAAGTTGGAGATATTTTCGAAATGCTTTCTACGAATTTATGTTTTTAGAGACTTATAAATTTATTAATATTAACTATATGTTTAAAATGAACATATAACTTTTTTAGGAAGAAAAAACTTTTAATCTTTATAGAAAGAGAGGGAACGCTAATACATAAATTGATTATTTTTCATTAAATTCACCTCAATTTTAGTCCAATAAAACGTTTTCTTAACAAGTTGAGGTAAAGAGCAATTGCTCTTCACCACGTATCTTTTAAAACTAATCAATATTTATATCCATTACGACACTTTAGAATATGTGACAATAATTTTCTATTTGCAGATAAAAGAACGTTTACAAATGTAATGCATACTTTGAGGACGGGCCTCTTTCATATTTAATTTATATTTAAATATGTATCGATATTACGGCAATCAATATATCTTAAAACCATATCGCTTTATTACAACTGATAAAAAATATTTTTGAAGTGAAACCTCTTTGGGCGTAATGAGAGTAAAGTGTTAACGTGGCAACGTTTTTGTGCAATATTTTAGTAAAGTTCGAATATAATGAAGATGGAAACCACATTATGGCAAATCAAGATAAGACAAGAGGAAAAGAATGATGAAAAATCAGGTATTTAGCTAACAACAGAGAGTGGTAGATGAACAAGATAGGAAACAAACAAAAATGGCGCTCATTATTGCTATCAGTCGATGTATGCGTTATATGTGTCAAAAGTAAACTACAAACATTGTATCGATTTATTTATTTATTTATGATTAATTTATTAATAGTTTTGTATCTACCTCACTCATTACAAACCTGACAACATAAGTATTTAATTTATTTATAAATCCTCAACGAACCGTACATATTATTCTTGTAATTATAATTCACAACGAGAGTCATATTTCGACTTCCTTAAGCCACATTTAGCTACGTTCTGGTACTGTCATCGCACAACCGTCTATGCAAATTTATTTGAAGATTTTATTACATTTCAACTTTTTTAATTACATTTTTAAATTTTTCTCAGCGCATAGCATTAAAATTTTCTTATCTGAATTTAGTAAAATCTATAGACTTACACGTATATAAGTATGTTTAAATCGATTTATTTATTCTGCCCTTAAGCACGTTTCAAACTTTGAAATGTATGCATGCGCATGCGCTATATATATTTCAACATATTTGTAGTTAATTAATATATATATATATATTTTTCTCTCCCACTCGATGTGCTGTTTTACGTCTTACCATATACTTACAAATCGATGTTTATATTGCCAAAGAAATCTCAGTTCTCTCACGGGTATTGATTTGAACTCGAATTGTTTTTACCTGATAATCTTGACATGGAAGTAAAAGATTGTAGCAAAAATATAATATATGACATAGGTCTGTTAAATACGAATCGATGTTTTAAATATTCCTTCTAATGTGATAGAGAACCAGGTAACTAGGTTTGAAAGTCAACTTTCAACAAAATTTTTTTCGAAGAAGTTACAAGTAAAAAATATTTTAGTGCCGACGATGTAAGGTTAAAATATTATAAAAGTTAATATGCTGTAGAATTATTGAATATCATAGGAAAAATTTGAAATCACTTTATGTGCTAAAGATTATAAAGCAATAATTCGACAAATGGTCGTTGACTTAAATTTGCTTAAGTCTTAAATGAATAGCAAGTTAAGTCTTTCCAAATGCTTGAGGAGCTAGGAGGCCTAAAATAAATTCATTCAAATGGCGTGTTTATACTAGAAAGTTATGGTACAATGTTTTAGTCTCATAAAACCCTGAAAGTTATGAAACAACCACGTGACTTTTCGGGGTATTACATATTCCTCAGCATATTTTTAAATAGAATTCTTGATAACTTGCACAAATGTTTTATTTTGACTAATCACTGAAGTAGAAACCAAGAGTTTTCCTAACCTTATATCATAAGTGAGCTAGAACGATGTAGGTGCAAATAAATAACATTATCTAGCAAATGACAGTTTCACAAACATAGTAATTCGAACAGAAAAATTAAAAAAATGATCAAAGCAATTTACTTATTAAAATGAAATTACATTAAAATGACGATTGTGATGTTTTTTTATTAACAATTTTAGTATGGTTTACATGAAAATGTCTTGACGAAAAAATTTAAAACTGCAATAATTTTTACATTTTTTAATATGATTTCTGTTAATAATTGTCATCATAATACGTATCAACTCATGAATAGTAATGGGGCAAATATGACACATTAACAAAAAAAAATTATAAGGTATGTTATAGTTTTATTATCTTGTAATATTAAAGTTATAAGCATTAAGTATTTGTTTTAATGAGATATTAATTGTAGTTGACAAATACTTTTTCATAATAATGGAAAAAAAATTATGTAACGCTTTGTTGCATATGACAAATGCAAGAAATTATGGTGGCAGTATTATTTTTTTTGGAAATTGTATGAATAATATTTTTAAAACGTCATATTGCATTTGGTTCATAAATACTATTGATATGTAAAAACAGAAATTTAAAAACTTTTATAGCAAGGAGTCAAAAATATGAAGAGGACCACAGGCAATCCCAAAACCCTAACAGTGATTACCGATTTTGCTATTTTTAAAGAAAACTCTCACTGCCGCAACGTGTACTTTTATTACTACCGATACTGGGTTGACTTTAAAAAAAACTAATATTTCCTTACGAATAACAAGCACTTTCGAACCAAAATATTGTTTTGTATATAAAGGCTGTTTTTAGAGGTCATAATAATGGCCATGGTATCGTAGAGATAATTATATGCCATTTGTGTTTAAATACCATTTCAGGAATATGGGTGTCACGGCTGGTTTGAATGATACGCAACCTTGAAGTTCAATTCCCAACCAGTTTTTCGAGCAGTTGGGGGGTATATTGGTAATAACACTATATACCAGCAAATGTTGTCTTCAAAGTTGTCCAACGTCTATGGTTTATTAGCACGGACTAGTAACTTCATATATTTCCACAGAAATCCATGGGTGTGATATCAAACGATCTTAAAGGCCAATTCACAAGGGCAATACGCAAAATTATGCGCTCATCGAATGTTTCCCGTAATAAATCAATTGTATCGCGTAATGTATGGCATGTTGCACCGTCTTGTTGAAACCAAAACTCTTCAATATTAACGCCATTCAATTGGGGAACGAAAAAGTTAGTAATAATGGATCTAAGGTGCTCTCCATTGATTGTAGTGTTCTTGCCGGCATCATCTTTGAAGAAATACGGGTTAATGATTCCCCCAGTCTATAAAACAAATCAAACAGTGACATTTTGTTGATATAACGGCGTCTCAATAATGGCATATAGATTTAGCTAGATGCAAACTTATTCCAGAGAAATTTGTAAATAGAATATTTTCGACGGGTGCGTCACATTTAGTTTTTTCTGATACAATTTCTCGAAATTTAAGTATTTTAATTGTAGCTAATTTAACGTTAATGTTTGCAAATATATACGCTATGTATATAAAAGCCGCATTTTTTAATAGAATAAATGGACTTTTTCATAGCCACAGTTAACTAACGGCTCGTTTATTTAATAAAAGTAGCATGGTTATTTAATAAAAATTATGGCAATCCAAATTAACTATAGTAATTCATCATATTGAATTATTTGTTTGAGCGTTCGATTCCTTTATTTCATTTAATAAAAGAGAGAAAAAAGTCCTCACGACAAAACAAGTTATAAATTTTCAAGCATCTCTCTCGTTTAAATAACTTCCTTCGTTCTCGTGTACATTTACTCTGTAAGGAAATGTTTTTAAAAATGATCTGTTAACTAATGCTGTGCTAACTAGTTTTAATTTTTCGATTTATTTCATTGAATTATGAATGCTTTATTGTTAGAAACACACACACTACACTAGCCGTTGAGTAATGAATATGTATTCTGTTATCGCTTAACCCACTAGCATTAAAAAGCTTCTATAAAACAAATTTAGTACGTGATTTGGTTCAGTTTTAAAGTCAAATAATTGTTTGCTTATATTCGTCTAAAAGTATGATGAAAACCTTTTAATTTATAGCTTGGGCATTTGATAAGTTTAAAAACAGTATCTATTTTAAATATCAGTTGCTTCCTTTCCTATTATGTACGGTAATTAATTCCTGCGCACTTTAAGATATACTTTTTGACAACTTTATGGTAGTCTGTATAACGAGCCAGTTTTGAAACTAAACATTCAAATGTCAGTTGACTTGTTAAAAAAACAATATTCAAATGTCAGTCGAATTACAAAAGATACTGCACTTATTTATTGCTTAGTTATATCTGGGATTGATTTCAAGTGGTGGTGGATATTTTGGCAAAACTCTTTGACTTGATAGTAAGGTGTAAGTAATGAATAATTTTTAAGTAAGGATGATTATGAAATCCTTTTAATGAAAACTTTTATATATTTTATTGTATATAACAGTTATCTGCTAAGTACTTGGGTTGAATTAAAACCTATCGTTTTGCTATTAACTTAATATTTACACAGTAAACATTTTATGTCGGATCAACGTCCAAATTAGAGAGAATTTAAAATTTGCGGCGTGAAATAAAATTAATATATTAAAAAAAATAATCATCACAATTTAACATGGCTGTTAATACTGAGTTTTTATAACTACAACAAATTTAACATTAACATTTGCTAGTATATTTATGCAAAATTTGTTACAATCATTTTTCCAAAAGAAGTAATGTTCTTTGCTTCAATACTAGTACATCTGAGAGTAAATAATTATTACTATAATATTCCTAAGATAGGTTATCGTGTCTTACTATATATCTAATAAACAATATTTAATATTTTTCATAACCTAGCTATATAAAATATTATAAAATACTAAGTGAAATTTTTTTACAAAAAAAATAATTTTCCAAGTATACTTACATTAATGTTTACTGTACATTGAATTATAGGAGTAATTTTCCAAAGAACGATCCAAAAGGTCTTAGAGAAACTGAGAATTTAAAGCGTGCAACGCGCCATCTCATAAATATACTCATTGAATTAATTTTAAATTACCTTCCCGACTGTGTAATTGAGTAGAATCGTCTCAAAATAATTTGCCGCCGCCTCGCGCTTATGACGCTTTCGAATCTTTAAAACGGAACATGAGAACAACGCAGTTTAATTCTCGAATTAGCATTATATTACTTGGTATTTTAATTTTGGTAAAACATTAAAAAAAAATTACTTCGTAATTTTGGGGTTGTGCGATGTCCATTGACTTCATGAAATGAGACGTTTTTAAACGTGTGAAGACATTTTTGTAGCACCGAAATCAGAATAGCTTCTTCCTAAATATCCTTTTTTTTCGAAATCAGGATAGCTTCTTCCTAAATATCCTATTTTTTTAGAATTCTAGTAACATTGAGTTATTTATATTTTTACTTTTTATGTTTTAGTGTAAATATTAATAAGCTGAGTGATGAAACAATTATGACTCACTCAAAAACCCAAATATTAACTCAAAAAAATCAGCTAGAAATTAATGGTTGTTCCATTTATCAGAATTCTAAAAAAATATAGAAAAAACAGAACCCTTACGAAATCACTAAAATGTCTATCTCTCAGTCCGTCTGTCACAGCTACTTTCCTCAGAAACTACGTGACTTAGAAAATTCAAATTTGTCATCATAATATTTTTTATAATATGACATAATTTGTATATACTAGCTAACTTTTTAAAATATTTATTTAAAAATTAAGAAGAGTTAAATGATAAGTGCTCCACTCATCATGTTTTTCTTTAAATTGAATACATCATGAGAGGTGAAAAATATGCAAAAAGAGGCACTTATTTAAGAAAGGACTGAATCAAAAGTCTTCGAAAAACAGGCTACATAAACACCGTTGCAAATGTCCTAGATCTTACATTTTTTTCAAATATCAAATACGCACCACGTAAAGATATACCAAGTGAAATATTTGGTTTATTCAAAACTAATATTTGTAAAAAACTGAATAACAATACTAAGTAACCTTAAATATTACAAGTACCGGAATATGTAAGAAACCCCTATATTTCTATTCGGGTCTGATAAGTTTTTTTTTCATTACGTTGATAAGGTGATTGATAAAAATTTTGAGTTGTTCAAGAACTCAAATCTTTAAAATTATTTTTTGGAACTGTAATAGCTAGTTGAAACACGGTAGTCCAGCAGTTGCTTTTTTCTAGGTAGAGATGATCATGATGTTTCAAGTGTAAGTGATTTCAACGATCAATGACAGATGATATAAAGAATCTGATGTAATTAAATAAATTTAAAAAAATTAACATAGGAGGCCAGAATCCTAATTTGAACAAATGAAAGTAGAAACACCAAAAAAATTAAGAGAATCGTTCTGGCCACTTCCATGTACTTCAGACTTAGAGGCAGACGCGAAAAAAATTACACATTTTTCTTTTAAATTTTAAGTCAAAAGCCAAGAAAAAGTCACTCGGAGGAAAATACTTGACAAGGTTCATCACCGTTTGTAATTCCGTTGAAGTTGAAGAAATTTTTTATTATAATTTTAACATACGTAACGTCATCCTGAAATGCTAAAAAACAATTAATGCACAATTTCCAAAAACATGACAATTTTTTTTGAATTCTTAACAAATGATTGTACATAATACAGAATATCTTCTACAGTAGAACAATATGTGTCTGTAATAGACGGCAATCTTCCATAATTGGTTTAAACTGACCTGTAATCACAACTTTTAAACCATAATTTTGTCTTTATGAATTTCGTTTAAGTATACAAAATTCTGGAAATTTTATGGAAATCATGGTAAAAATTGGTATGTTTATCACGCGCAACATTTTTGAATTAATCAATACTCAAAAAAGTTAAAGAAGTTAATAAACGTGAATATGTATATGTGGGTGTGTGTGTGTGCATCTGTGTATGAATATATATATATATATATATATATATATATATATATATATATATGTATATATATATATATATATATATATGTATATATACATATGTATGTATATATATATATATATATATGTATATAATTTGGATGTTCGTATCGATACACTGCAGTATATAAGGTTATTTTATTAAAATTGAAAGCAAGTCCGACTCCAAATAATTTATTTGCCGTTCGTCGAATTTGTTTATTTATCGACATAATCAATATCCAGTCGGCGCGAGGGATCTGAAGATTTGTGAGCGCTTTCAAATCCATTTCCGTTAGATAATTCTCAGTGGGAGAGTCTTTTGAGATTTTCTCCACTACCGCGGCGTACAAAAAAAGATTTGTATGACAAGAAAACTTTTTGCGGCCGAAATCCCAAAGATGAAATTCAATACGTTGGTCCCTATCCGATGTATATTGAAAACGACGTGAAATCATTGAATTAAATTTAATATTCTTTTTTTTAATCGTAAGTTTTACGTTGGCATTTTTTATGTTGTTTTGAAAATAATGTTCATTTTGGGTAATCTGATAGTAATAATCTAATACGTACGAGATACAAGTAACTTGGAATTCCATATTATGGATAATATTTATAATTTTATACCTAGTTAGTTACAACCCCAGATACCATTATAAATTAATATTTTTGCACGCAAAGGCAATATACCTTAATATGATTTATATTCAAACTTTAATAAATTTTATTGCATTTTTAATAGAGGTATAAATTGTGTTTTCGTCTTTGCCGTTCGTGGAAAAAAAAGGTAGGACCCCACTGACTCTTCCCATTTAGCTTAAAATTATTAAAAAATGACATTTTCGTTGTTTCAGTTTCGTTAATTTTCCATATTTATATGTTATGGTATGTATAACATTTCTATTCTTGCATAAAATCAATCTTCATGCTAGGAATGATTATGTTTAATTATCATCCTTTGTTTCTAGTTATTAAGAATCTAATGAACTTGCCTTGGAAATAGATGTTTATGATTTTTAACTGACATATTGTAACGAATAATAAAATCTGAATTAAGGAAATGTTCATAAAGTGTTTGTATTTCAGAACTTAATTTGGATAATTATTTTATTTTTACAGAAAAATACATAAACGTTCATGTACTTCAATTTAAGTGAAGACGATGACATTAGCCTTCAATAATAATAAGCTTGCTGAGTTAAGATTCGAATCGTGTTAAATGTAAAGGATTCTTATTTATACTGGAATGATATTCTCCAGATTACACTAATTTGTAGTAAATTAATTTGTGTAATTGTATAAGTATATTCTAAAACTAAAAATTTACAAGAATTACAAATCATCATAAAATTATAGTTTCCTCAAATGTTTTTATTTAGAGAAGTAGAAAACTGTGATGTGAATGTACGATGAAATGTTGCATTCAGTCTGTGGCAATACCATTAGCAGATGAGGTTAAAATTTAGGTAATTTATATCGATGACAAATAACTTAGTATTTACTCGTAAAGCTAGTCGGGCCTTAGATTATTACATACAAAAAAGGGATGCTGAGTCAGATGGAAAATAATTATAATATCAAACATTGGAAATGATCACAAGAATGTGTCATCAGCATTTTATTTATTCATTAACACTAAAAAGAGTGTTTCTCAGACTCTATTAATTAAAAAAGTCAATACAGCTCACAATCTTGAATGCTATTTATTATCAAAATAGTAAGCTAACTTAAATTGTTTGAACAAGATGAGTTTCATATAACACTGTTATCAACACTTATTTTATTAACTAGCACCGCTGTCAGTTTAGAAAATAAATGCAAGATGAATAAACTTTCACGTCAACTGAAAAATTTAAAAAAATAAAAGTTTGGACATGGAATATAAAAAATATAATTAAGAAGATTAAACCAAAAATCTTGTAATTAAAAACTGAGAAAGAAATAATTTTATACACTATGGAGAACTCCATTTATACTATAAGTAATATTTTCAAGTTATATATACTACATTTTTGAGATTTATTAGATCTGTCTAGAATTGTGTGATTCAGAATAACGTGGATTATTTTAATTTTATAACTCATATCTACGTTGTTTACTTTTCGTTTTTCATTTTCATTATTATAACTTTAACATAATGCGGAATGTACAAACGCTGTAAACCCGAGGGTTGTGCGCGTATCATACGCGAGTGATACTCACTTTACGTATGCACATACATGTTCACACAACGGTAAAGAGCATTAAACGTGTCTTGTTACTGACCGGTTTTTACAAATCATGATCTTCGTTTTTGATATTTTTAGCACAAATATAAATATAAAAAAATATTTATGATAACCGAATATACAAACCCTAAAAAGGTATTTTAGAAATTGATTCCGGATTAAGACTGTCATTTACTTGGAATAAAAATGCTAATGTTGTATTTAATATATTGTGCTTTTAAAATTTATTGCATTTTTGTTTTAAGTAACTTCTTTATATGTAATAAAGGAATTGACAAGCAAAAAAAAATTTTAAAATAAAATTTCGTTGTATATTCCAAGTCCTCTCTGCGCGTGTACATAGCGTGCAAACATTCCAGCGTGCTATCCTCCGTGATACGTATTCAAGTTTGCGGTGGTTCAAACTCGACATTTTTTGTGATATTTTCGTGGAACAATTTAAAGATTCATGGTGACCCCTTACACCTGAACCTTAAAGTGAAATTACTTACGATATTTTTCCTTTAACTAAAGTAGTTGTCACGAATATTCCGAAGTTAAATAATGAACAAAAGAAAGTACGAAGTATTATTGCTTCTCATTACGCGCACCTGTTTTTCCTCGATGCTTCTGGTGGCATGGGCACAAAATATTGATCACCCTGTTACTTGCCAAAGTCAGAAGTGAGAGAAACACCGCTAGTGTCGTTTCTTTCTCAGGAATCGTACCTATATTTATAGATGGAGGCAAAACGACCCACTTTGATTTCAATTCACCTCTTAATGTGAATCGTTCTGAGTCTCAACATTATAATATATGTAAACAGAGTGACATGACTCATGAACTTTGGGAAGCTAAAATTGTCATTTAAGGTGAATGCATTATGGCTCATAAGGCTCTTCCGGAATTTACAGGGTGCAACCGTTATTAGGGTGGAGTAATTGTTAATTTGCCCGTTGATTTTAAACAAACCTTATCTTTTGTATTACGTGAGACACTTGGAGATAAAAATAACTTCTGTTTAAAGTCTTAAGTTGTATGGCCTGAGTGAATACGTTTTGAGAGTCAATATATGTGCACATATTGTGACATGTGACATAAGAGCAGCGAAATTTTCAGAATTAATTACCTAAATTAATCACTATCTATAACACTATTTTCAAAACTAATTAACGAAATTCCGGAAGAAAAGGGGAGAATTCATATTGTGAGTTACGTTTACCGTGTTGTGGCAAATATGACCTATTGACTGAAAAAATACACCCTAACGTTCAATAGGTTGGAGTAGATTACACTTCGTGGTTAAAGGAAAGAGCTATTCTTACTCCAACAAACCACTTTTTCACTAGCTTTAAAATTTTCTATTTGAGAAATTTCTAACTGAATATTCGAAAAATTAATCTGTACACACAAAAATACAGACAGAAAATGCGGCCCATCATATTAGAGGTTTTTCCTACATTTAATCCACCAGGAATATCTCCGTACGTTCAAGGTCTTAAAATTTGTGTACGAATTATGCTATTGCGTAATTTAAACCCTCTAAA
The DNA here is from genome assembly GCA_039881145.1 of Druceiella hillmani. Taxonomy (NCBI): domain Eukaryota; kingdom Metazoa; phylum Arthropoda; class Insecta; order Lepidoptera; family Hepialidae; genus Druceiella; species Druceiella hillmani. The sequence continues at coordinate 8,360,256 of JAYKKI010000068.1, forward strand.
ACTGTGTAACCGTACCAGGCTACAGGAAAAACTCTATATAAAAATGTTATTGAAACCACGATTTTTATTCGCAGACATGAGGGAGATCATCCAAAAAATTCTTCTGATTCCTTTGGATTATAACTTTGAATTCAAACGTTAACAATTTTCCGTAAGAATTTGTTGCAATATAACTATTAATAAATCACAGGAACGAAGTTTTAAAGTGGATGCAAGGACTCAAAAGTGACTGTTTCCCTCATGGTAATGAGGGAATTGTGTAACACGCTCAAGAGTCATTTCAGCTGACAACCTGATAATTCTTCAATTAAACAGAACAAAAATAAAGAATAGTATTTACAGGGAAATATTAAGCATTTAAGTTAATATTTTTGACTCCTTTAATAAACACTTAAGAAATACCTAAACATTTTCGTAAATATTAAATGAAAATACGTATAAACTCGTTTTTGGTATTTTTGTCTTAGTTTTAACATAATTAAAATTCCTGACAAATGTAACATATACCTACGTTGAAAGTCATATAAAATCATATTAAAATTTCCTGCAATATATTTATGAAGTTTTACGTATTAAAATTTATGTTTCGAAGCATCGCCTCACTGAAAACTTCTTGATGTATTAAACTTAATTAGTTTTTGATGGAAATGTGTCAAAAAGTAACTTCATAACAGTATGTATTAATGCTTTGTTTATAAATAGCAAAAAATGGTACAAGGGTTCCCTTTTTATTTGTTATCGAACATGCAAGGACTCTTTTTTTCCTATTTCGTATATTCACTTGTCGTGTATATTTTTACACGGACTTGCAATATAGAAAATCTACCGTGGGTTTGGACGTAACTGGACTATTGAGCCTATGCATTGTTCATTTAATCATATAATTAATGATTTTAGAACCATTATTGTTATACACAAAAGAAATTTTGATTTTTTTGGGAACATATCAGTTATTCATTTCAACATTTTTGAAAATAATATTAAATGCCTAAATTTCCTGCATAAAGAACAAAAGGTAGATACCAATTCTTCCTAATCCATTGCTAGATACAAATATTATAAGACTGTTCAAATGCTTCCATGAATAAATTCATACTATTCAATTTCCAATTGCTTCATCAAGCAGTTTTATTTCTTACATGGGAAAATTCTAAGCATTTGAAATATTGCATAAAAATATTTAGGCAAATGATGCGTTCCTTCTTTTACAAAGTGACTGAACTTGTATATAAACAGCTAACCAGTGAATAAAGTTTATCTTTCAGTAATAGATTAAAACAATATTTTATTTGTTTTATACGATAGCAATAATAAATTATTCTTGTACATTATTTCAATGAAAATTTTAATAATGTTTATTTGCTTATACGATTATTTATATGAGCTTCATAGAATACGATCTAACAGTTACGAACGTTATTCTTTCAAATTACCGTGCACCCTAAATATATAATTTTTATTGAACCCATATGCAAATAATATGGGATACATATATACACATGCAAATAATATGGGTACATATATACATATGGTACATATAATCGTTACAAAGTTTTCCTTAATATTATCTCACTTATACATTATAAAATTATTGAAAATTTAGAATCTAAATATATAGTTAAGTAATTCTTATATGTATAGACATGCTCAGCGATGCAAATGAATATGGCGAGTAGAATATAAATCTATAGACCCATATTTATAACTAAAATATCAGTTTAACTACGCATGTATCATTTGTACGTCAAATTAATGTTACAAAAGATAACCAATTTTTCTTAGTCAACTTTTGAGCCTAATAATAATAATCTGTCTTAAGGGAAAAAAGAAGTTATGAATTTCACTCAAAAAGGTTCACCGATATAGCGTACTTCTATAAAGATTGACATAAGTTGATCACTTATAACCCTCGTAAATTATCTAAATGTATTGTTTTATTTTCCTCGTATTTAGATTAATATTACCCTTTAATTTTTTATTGTAACATAATTAATGAAGTTTTACTTTAAGACATTAAATAATTGACAATGCCACATATAGACGTGGCCGTTTTGAAACTGTTGCTACAGTTATTGTGACGACTCTACCTAAATTTTACATACGCACCGAATGCTTACATGTAAGCAATGCGTGTGGCATTGAATGTATAAATATTGTAGTAAGATTTCGTGTAGAAAAAAAACATTCACGGATAACAAACAAGTTTCAATAATCATAATTTAGTTATACTTTATCCTCTTTTCTCGTAAACAATAATAATATATCTTACACGGTAATTTGTTTATTCACTAATTTGATACGCAACTTTGCTTATTATTTGTGTTTTATAATTGGCTTTTAATTCTTTTAAATATTATCTACCGTTGTAGTAGCACAATACCAAAAATTACTCCGGAAAACCTTAAAGTAATTGAATTTAAAGTTACTGTTTTTTTAAGTCTTTGTTTCGTTTACTACAGCCATTTTCTATCCTGTTATCATAAACAACATTGCTTACAACTCAGAAGAGACGTTGCGCTTATAAAGTTTACTCCAGCTATTGGGAGAGCCTGTGTCTCGTATTATTGAGTAAATTTACGTTTTCGTACCTTACCATTTCCTGTGCTCAGGTAATGGTAACTTTTTTGCTATACCACCCTCAAGAATCGAATTATATCGAAACTCTTCAGTTTCCTGCAATATTCCTGATTGCGATCGGACATAACAGTGATTTGTTTATATTGAGTGAAAGTAAAATTTGTCGAAATGCATCCTTACCTTTTGTAGTTCTTGTGTGTTTTTACTTTTAAATTTATTTTATAAGTTTAGATGTTGTAAAGTCACTCATTTTTTGGCATTGGGAATTGGCTATATCATAATATTAGCTATATATAAAATTTATAATATTCAGCTAACACGTGTCCTATTATGTTCGTGCGTTCGTCCTTGCGTCACTTCGAAGCCTACTTCCGAAGCATGATTCGGCATAAAATTTCGATATTTTCAACTTGGTATATGTACGTCTATCCTATATATTGACTAACCAAGGCCTTTATGGCACAGTTTTTATGAAAGAAGAAATCGAATACACTGATTGTGATCTAATGTGCATTACGAAACATCTCATATGAATTTTATTCCGTATTTTTTCTAAAGCGCTTTGTGAGATATTATTATTGGCAATATAACAAAATTTATTATACATATTTAAAGAAGTTAATCTTATTAAATTGAATATTACGGTACATATGACAAATATTAAAATATTGATTATATCAACGTGTAGATAATTTTCGTCTTAAGTAAGTGAGAATCCTGAAATGATAATTTATCAGTAAATAAAAAAGAAAGAAATTGTAAAACTTTATTCTTTCGTGTTTCCAGAATATTTTTTCCAGTAAAGATTAAAAGAATCAAGATTTGATTAAAACAATTAGAATCATGTATGCAATTAAAACGTAAAAGGAAAAATAAGAAACTTTTTTTATGAAGTATGACCACATTTACTTCAAAAATATAGTTTAGGTATCGAAATCTAAGTTAGTGTTTCTTTATTTATTAAATCCAATCCATTTCCTTTGTATTTGTTGACTCATGTGTATATCGGCGTTATTGAATCAGCAGTAAGCAAAATTTTAGCATAGAAAAACTATGTTTTCTTTGTGTTACACAAGGAAAAACTTACAAATTTTTTCTATAATAATTAAGATTCTTATCAAAATATAGGTACTAAATTATCAACTAAATAGTGTAATATCTAAATTTTATTTAAATTCTTAAAATTACCTACCTATTTTTATGAATTACTCATATATAGGATGAATGGTAACAAGACTTTTAAGCAGCTCAATAGGTTTCTTGTCCTTATTTCAGTTTGTGATCGGGATACATTCTCATAGCAAATAGCCTTGCGCCACAGGAATTAGTCTCATGGCCTAATGATAAGATCATGTATCAGACTGGTACTTGGCCAAGAAATGTTGGCAGAATTATTGTTGACATATTTACTAAAATCTTTAGTAGACTATTCCTAATTTCGTTAATACATGAGCTACAACGATTTTTATTTTTGAGAATATTACAAAATAATGGTTGTGAAAGAAGGGGATGAGAGTGGGGGTGAGTTAGATCAAGGGGAACATATCCTAGTGGACTGACTTATCTATTATATATTACTTATTTTACATTTGGTTTATATAATTTCTTAAACATTTATTGTGTATTAATGAAAAAAGTCTTAACAGGTGTGTGCATTATCTGTGAAGACTCACTACTAACGTAATAACTTCAGCTACTATTTCGGCACTTTGCTGCCCGCGTTAGATACATTTAAGTTACGATATGTTTTTTGGGTTAATCTGGTATCACCTGACTAGAGAAAGTGATTGAGTTTAAATAGTGAAATGGATGTCGGGAGTAATCGGTCTGAGGATAATTAGATTTTAGTAACACAGAAAATAACATTTATTTACATTTATACACAAAAATCTAGAAATATAATACTCTATCTGGTATGCTTACATTAAAAATATAATATCTCACAAAACTTCACCCAAATTGAATTTCCTGCAATAAATAATAATAAAAAAAGACCAGAGATATATCATATATATTATATACAAATATTTTCTCTAGTTTTATAAGCAGTGGAAATACAATTGACATTATTTCTTTCAAAACCAGTAAATTCAAATAATTAAATTTTCTGGGATATTAAAGTAACACAGTAACTCAGTAAGTTGTTCAACAGGATAGTGACATAATGGCTATATGAAATTTATGTAGTAATATCGTCAAGGCTTTGCTTTGGTACCTTAAATTGAGTATTCAGAGAAATTTTTGTCCTAATTTACGAAAAGCTAAATTTTGCAAAAGCAAAATCAGTTTCTGGGAAAAATAATTGTATCTATTTTTAGACCGTTTTTTATTCCGAAATTTATTTAAACCATTTTATCAGTTTTTAAATACTCTTTCTTTTTAGCACTAAAAATATTTAAGATTTTATTAATGATTATGATAAAAATAAAACAATCTATGAAGTCTTTATATTTAAAACAGTAAACCCTTAGATAATAACGAAATATTTTAATTGTTGTTACCAAATAACTAACTTAATACATTATACCCATTTAGAGAAATTCTTCTACTGTTAGAATCCTAATGATACTGCGTACGAGTATGTATTTCATCATTTTATTTCTGCCCTAACGTAATCACGTTTGAAAGTAATGGGTGTTAAAAAAACATTAAAAATCCTTTAAATCGTATTTGAACTAGAATTTTTAATTTTTTTATGTGTTAGTAAATAAATCTCAACTTGAGGTATTTTATTGAAGGTAATTTCTAATATCTTCAAAAATTATGCTGTAATACAATAAATATAGTAGAAATACTTTTAAAAAATATCCATTTTAGAAGAAGATACATTTCTACCCCTAAAATGGTAACAACATATTAAAGGTTCGTCAAAAAGGTTCGTAAAGTTAAAAACATATTAAAGGTTCTTTTACGCCGATTGTAAACTTAAGTCTGTGATATCAATTTTTAGTTATCTTCGAGCGATTTTACGTAACCCTATATCGGTAAAATACAATCTTGTTTATATAGCCTCAAGGCACAGAAGCTTGCGCTTATTCGGTGTAGATCGATGAATAAAAATTCAGAGCTGATTAAAAATCACTTACAACTTTTTTCAAATATAACATTGCTTCACGTGTGAAGTAATTATGATTTATTCTAATTGAATGAATAGTTACGTAACAAAGTAACACTTAGTAGTAAAAATGGATTTAATATTTTCGTTCTGTAAAAATTATATTTTTTACTCTTTAAAATGTCACTAACATTTGATTACTAATTTGTCCCCGTACACATCGTTATATCTTTTAATTAAACGAATCATAGTTTTCTCCAGTTTTACTTGTGTGGAAAGCTTCAAATATTACCGTACTATCGTTTTTGAAAACTTGATATAAATGCGTACGTGGTATTTTATGAATTTACTCTACTCCCATATATTTTAAAGAAAAATTTCATATTCTTCTCTTTTTATTTCTAAAATAAAATGAGATCTTTTTGTCCTATCTGAGTGTCTGGTTGTCTTCAAACTTGTCTTAGAAGTATACGTATACACACATAAATATGTGTATATATATATATATATATATATATATATATATATATATATATATATATATATATATATATATACTTATTGAGAACAGGTGATCTTTATTACTGTGAGTTGCTTCAAATTGATTTAAGAATTTAATAAATAAAGCAATAATAAATCCTCGACGAAGTATACGTCATTATTCTTAGGCGCATTCTACAATTATCCATGATTACTTGTTAACTTTTTCAGCATTGATTTCAATTACAAGACCTCACCCGGATCCTTGGTGAGATATTGGCTTACAATCAAATTCATTAATTAAAGGTCTTATACGATCTTGTGTTTTTCCTTAAATATTAAAGTAGATATTTTAAGGAAGGGAAAAATTGTAACCATTACAGAAAAGGTAAAAACGTAAAAACCTCAAAAGATCAAATATTCATAAAATTCGCCTTAGTCATGGAGGAAAACACCTCTTACTTACCAAGTCCAGAACGACCACGCTTGATCAGGTACCTTATAAAATTAATCAGTAAATAGATCAATGACGACACTTGTTTCGATATTCGTAAAATTAATATTTGTAAAAAATATGATACCTTTTTAATTATTATAAATAATAAAAAATAAGTTTTATTTGATAACATTGCAACTCACCATGGTAAAACATACCAACATCCTTTAATGAAAACATTACATGTAAAAATTATTTTAATGCCAATAATATAAAATTCGGTTTTTGCAAGGATATATGTGCTATAGAATTAATGAATATTACAGGAAAAATATGAAGGCATTTAAATAAATAAAGCTAAGGAATATAGAGCAATGTTCCCTAAAAGGTTATTTGCATCAGTCTTAAAGGAGTAGCAAGCTAAATATTTCCAAAAACCCGAGACGCTAAGAGATTAAAACTAAATTTACAATTGAAAGCCATGGTACGTTTTAAGTCATAAAACCCCTAAAACGGATAAAGTAACCATATGTTCCTTAAAGGGTTTAGATTATTTCTCAGCATGCTTTTAAATAGAAATCTTGATAATTAGCACAAATTCTGTTTTATTTTGACTTATTATTGAAACAGAAATTAACAGTTTTCATAAGCTTGTAAATAAGCGAATACGATATAAGTATAAACTAAATAGCATCATTTAACGAGTCGCCATTTCACAAACACAGAAACACCCACAGAAAAATAATATAAATGATAATTTTATTGACATGATATTAATTAAATACTTTAATGTATCTAATTGATACACATGACAGACTTATTGGTACGAAATCTCTTACAGCCAACCATAAAACCAGTCCAGCCGCGTTCGACGAACGGCCGGGATTCGAGCCCGGCTCCTCGCGTTGCGCCGCATCGTCAAAGGCCATATTCCTTGTAATCAATCCAACACATGACGGCGACGACATACACTTTAAAATGACGTTCTTAATATTTCTCTTTAATAAAAAAAATTGGTATGGTTTAACTGAAAATGTTTTATCAAATAAATTTAAAAATACAACGGTTTTTATATTTTTTTAAATATATTTTAGAAAATAAGTCTTATAATACGTTTCAAATATTGAAAGAAAACGCGGCAAGTGTGACCCATAAAGGAATGTTTGATTCTTAATACTTTGTAATAATGAAGTTATAAAGATGAAATATTTGCTTTAAAGAGGTATTGATTGTAGATGATAAGTACTTTTTAACAGTAATCGAAAACCAAAATTAAATACTTGTGTCTGCCGAATTTGGGTATAAATATTAAGTTTTGTATAAATGATGTGAATGATATTTATAAATATATTAAATATAAGTGATTACCTATTCTGCCATATCCCAAAAATACCCACACTACCGCCAGTTATACTTTTATCTTATTATTGCCGACTCTAGGTTGATCTTCAACGAACATATATTTTTTATCGAAAGATTAATTATTTTTAATCCAAAAATAATGTTTGTTCTACATTTACATTACCGGAGTGTTGATCCATTTCTAAAAGAAAGTTTAGAAAGGTATCATATAGTTATTACACTAGAATTGTTATTTTTGGTCTATAATCTGGTAAATGAGCAAAAAATTACGTCTTCGAATAAAAACTTTTTTTCTTTGAAAGATAATGAAATTGAGCAGTTTATATTTTGTTGGCTTTGTTGGTGATCAAAATAACAGGTTAATATTTGGGATGTTTGAATCAAAATGCTAAAGAGATAAGATAAAACAGATATAGAAAAATGGTAATACTATGATTAAAATATTAAAATATTAATGCTTTAATTTTTCTAGAATGATAATGAGCAACGCAAAAATGGCAACAAAGAAGAATTGCAACCATCGATTTAAAGAAAGCGAGGCAATATAATTGAAAAAGATCAATATAGAATCAAATTAATTAATAAAATAAAATGAAATGTGTGTAGGTACTACAAAACGAACAACTTTTAAAAATTTTCTTTGCGATTTCTATAACTTGTCGTTCTAATTATTTTCGTTGTGGAATAAAGTGAAGTGAAAAGCAATTAAAAGGACCAAAGTTTCTGAATTAGTTCAGAAGTGAATGTATGCTTTGCGATTAATTTGGTAATGATTTACTAATTATTCGTGATTATTGGACGATTTATGGCCGGTTTCCGAATACCTTTTATGGAATGGATATTAATTTCACAACTGTTTTGTATGAAGAATTTCAAACAAAAGAGTTATGGGATAGATATATATTCGATAAAAAGTACTCAGAAGCCGGCCATCAGTCAGATTAACAAGTGTTAAATATGTCGTCTGTAATTATTTGAAATTGGATTTAAGAAATAAATTAATATCATTTCAGCACAATTTTAACAAACTTTAATGCACAGAACGAACATACAATACGAAGAAAACTAATAAAAGAAAACAATACGTTCAAAGCGCTGAAACATATTGTTAGTTTTCAAAACCTAAAATTTACGATGGTTTTTATAGTTAATTGAAGACAGGAATTATTGAGATGTATTTAACAACTAACTACTCTGGCAAGCATAGTGTGTTGTTTTATTCACATCTAATAATTTTTAATAGTAAATTAAGTTCTACATGACCCACATTTTTTCGAGAAATTTGTAAAAATTTGAGTAATTTAGAATACATAACCTAAACGTCAATTAATTCAAAAACATTTTTGTGGAATCTTTTTAACTTGGGTGCTACATTAAAATTTTTTAAAGGCATAATTTCTGTTTATTTACTTTTATAAATTATGACTAATTACTTTTATCTGTATAAAAGATTAATTATTTATAAGAATGAATGAAATAGTTTTACGGCCATAGTTAATTAATAACTTACCTATTTAATAAACGTGGTAATTGTATAAACTCTTTTCCTCATGAAATAATTCGTTTGGTCGTTCGATTCATTAGTTTGATCCATAAATGAAGAGAAAAAGCATTTTCACAAAAAACTAGAGGGATTAGCTCTAAAGCTTTTGACTGTTTTAATTAACTTGCTTCGTTCTCGTCCAAATCGGATGAAACGCTTTGTCTTTCAGATTAAAAAGTGCAAGTTTCAATAAATGAAAATTCTCTTGTTGTTTTTATACGAATTTTGTAATTTTCTTTGCAAAGAAAAATTAGGTAATTGATACTTGGTTTTTCAATTTATTTTACTGAATGTTTAATCCTTTATTATTACAACTGCGTATACCTTAAGAGTTCAGGAATAATTGTTTATCTCACTTGATGTTTTAATCACTTGTGTAATCTATGAAATCCAAACACTTTTATAAAAAAAACTTTGATAAATTAATTATTTCAGCTATTGGCGTCGAATAATTATTTCTTTGTGTCCTTCTGGGAATATGACGATAATTATTAAATTTTAATTTAATGTTATAATATAGCCTGTTTTTCTAATATGAGTTATTTTAGTTCTGATCATATATGGTAATTTGCTTCTTCGCCCCTTAATATGTTCTTTTTGACAACTATGGGATGATTCGAATAATGATTTTGACGTTAAATTTTATAATTAAACGTGGTCTTACAATTTATTTGTCGTTGGTGCATAAAAGCCCTAGATTTTTTATCTGCTATGAACAAGTAGCCTACATTCCCAGACTATACTGAGGGCAGTACTGAACGGAAGCAAATTTACTTGGAGAAGGCAAGTCTGTAGTAATATTTTTATTTTTGAATTCACTGAATAAACACGAATTGACTGTTGATTATAAGACGTGAATAATTACAATTATTTAACACAAAATTTTGTTTAAATAATTGTATTTTTATTTATTTTTCGAAAGAGTACACGTATTTTAGCATTAGTATTAATAAATCCGGAAGTAAAAGTTGTTCTTAGGAAATACCTAAGATGAATCATTGAATTATATATATATATATATATATATATATATATATAATATATATATATATATATATATATATATATATATATATATATATATATATATATGTATATTGTACAACCTAATTACATAAGATCATATAAATCGCTAAATAAGAATTTTTAATAAAAAACCCCCATTTTCCAAAAACATTTTGATTAATATTTTACTTACCTACCGTATATCGAATTACATGAGCAATTTCCCAAATAGTGATCTAATAAATCTTTCAGATGCTAAAAAATTAATGCATACAGAGCGGCATCTCGTAAATATAATCATTCATTTAATTTGAAATTACTTTCTCGCCTGTAAAATTAAATGGAATCCCATCAAAATATTTTCCACTAGCGAGCGCAAAATTTTCCGAATCTTTGAAACAGAATATGAAAATATCGCACCTTAGTTCGAGAATCAGTATTACATTCAGTTATTTGGTAAAATGTTAAGCAAATGTCACTTTGTAAATTGGCGGTTACAGTTTTTTTCATTGACTCCATAAATAATATTAGTTATTCATGAAATATAAAATGTGAGAGACTTAAAAAAATCATGAAACAAATGTACTATTTATTAGGTGTCTCAAATTGAAATACTGAAAAAATTATAAATCACTCACATGTCTGCCTGTTAGTTCATCTGTTACATCTCATTATTGAAGTGAATACTTAAACTTTACCACATTAATTTAACTTTTAAAGCTATTTATTTGAGAATTAAAAAAGGCTTAAATAAATTAGTCATTATTTCTTTTAAATTCCATGTATCCGGTAACAACTGGAAGACTCTTTTATTGCACAAGAAAAACATTGTTTTTTCATAATTTTAAATTACCTGTTTCATGATTCTTAATTGTCTATTTCCGCATATGTGTATTATATTATGAAAATGTTATAAAATTGTGCAAAAATATTCTCTTATTTTTGATATTACCGAATCAAATTCTTGTAAAGATAGATTACAGAAAATAACTATCGATTATAATAGATCTAACATTTTAAAAATTATGCGCCAAGTTTTTTTGCCCGCAAAGGTATAGTAAGCAATACGTTGTTAAACATTAATATGTTTAAACAGGTTAATATTAATACTAAGTAAACTTAAATGTTTATAAATACCTAAATGTAGTTTGTAATTTGTAGTTCTTTTCGTACCTATAGGTTTTTTTATTCTTTATATTTTTGATAAAAATATTATGAGTTATTGAATAGCTTCAATCATAATTTTTATAAAAATAAACTATCATTACCTTTTCCATATTCGTTAATCTCTTCTGTCATTTTGTTATTAAACCCTTTAGAAACTTTCTTTCTTATTTCTATTAATGACATTTCGAAGAATGTGACGGTGACTGCAATTTTCTGCATAGGAATAATATTTCGTTAAGATACAATAATTACAGCAGCTGCTGTTTCCTAGAGAGCGGCGACTATAATGCCCTGATATTTTGTAGTTTACACGATGACATTTTAAATTATATTGTACTAAGGTGCATTCATGTTGGTCTTCATCATAAGCAAACTTTAACTATGCACAATATACTCATTCATCGTTAGTTTCGTGAGTATTATTAATCAGAATGACGTTGTTTAAAAACTCATGTGCAGTTTAAATTAGGACAGATAAATTTATAAATAACTTGGAAATTTCGAAAGCTGAATTCTGTAAAGCATTTTTAGTATCTTGTTTTATGAAACGCGGGGAAGAAAACCAAATATGAACTACAGAAACCTTACAAAGAAAATTATGTAATTAAATAAATTAAAATAATAGATGTAAAGAATATAGAGAGCTGGAAAACCAATTTGAATGAATGAGAGTAGAAATAACAAAAGAAGCGAAAGAATTGTTCCAGCCACTTCGACATACTTCAGACTTAAAGGCAGATATCACTTGAGATGGACTGACTGCCTTGAAAATCATTTACATAATTTTCATAAAAATCGATAAGGCAGCAGTCAAGAACAAGTCACCCTCGTCACTAGTTTTGATAACTTTGAAGAAGAAGAAATTTTGGTGTGGCGTAGGCGTGTAAAACCGGGTGGATAAATCTATCCCAAAATAATATTTAAACTAATCAAAAACAGTATTTCTCTAGATTCAAAGTTGATAACCATCGCCGACTAGAATAGTTAGCGTTCACATCAAAATGTATTAATATCCGTTATTTCATCGGTTTATCCACAGAAATGAAATGTCAATACATACGAAATTTCTGCACGAAGCAGATCTCTGCACTCCCAGGAACTCTTTAAAAATAAGAGCCGGGAACTTCTAAGGCCCTAAGAAAATTCCAAACAGGATGACATTCGCGTCGATCAGAGTAATTCTTGAGAACTCCTCTAATTGTGTTCTAACTCTAAAATGCAATATTACTGAAATCAAGTAAGGTTTTGGACACAACGGCTATATACAACACAATAACGGATGATTTAATAAATATATTGATAGTTACATTCAAATTAAGCCACACGAGTCTGAAATAATTTAATTTTTTTAATAACTCAACTTCTTGACACATTTACAAACTCCTTGTAAATACAATTATATGAAAAAGAAAATCACCAGTAAGAATGTGTAAATATTATCCTGCGGTTATCGAATACAGGAGAGGAATTTGATTCAACCTTAACTCAATCGAATTTATTTAATATCACGACTTGTTTCAACGGAAGCTCAAAGAAGTACAAAAATGAAAAAAAACTAGTATCAAAATATGTTGCTCTGTAAAAATATCTAATACGAGTGAATATATTTGATAAAAGTCAGAAAATGTGCAACTGTTTTGACAGACATTTCGAAAGACATTAAACAATCTAGATTAACTTGAATTCGTAAATCTAATTCTCTTTATTTGCATTAGTATTTATCTAATACTTTTTATATGCAAAATATAACGAAATAGCTTGTTTCAAATTTTAAAAATAAAGTATAAATAAAAGTTGCTAGTGCCGTCTTTAACTCGATGAGAAACGGCAAAATATGCAAATGGCATTGTATTGAATTCACTTTTTCGACAATAAAGTAATGATAATTTGCGGCCCTAATTAAGTTATTTTAAAGAAAATTAATAATAAAATTATTATTCTCAACTCTTATTCTAAAAACATTTAAAACTTGTTATATTGCCTAAAAAAATTTATTATGATAATATTAATTTTAACAAAGTTTCAAAGATGTTAGTACATGGAAAGATTCATCCTATATTTCATAATTACATTTTCCGAGGACAAAATGGCTTTTGTCCTGGCAGATCATATCGTTGCGTGAGCAATTTATGTTGAATCTTCTTTGTTCCCATTTTGTTAAAGGACATATTTTAAACTTTACTTTGAGCTATCTACAAATAGGCGCTAACCATTTGGAAAATATTCAGAAAGAGCAATTTTTTCCAGGAGTCCTATTACCGTGTGATAAAATACGATTACAAAATTGTCTTCTTGAGAAAAGAAGACTAGCATACTCTTTTATCTTGTATGGTAAAAGATGATTTTGGTTCATTTATCCAGTAATTTATATCGTTCAAAATAAAAGCCTGTAATTCAGAAGTTTCTTTTTACAGACTCAGGTTTCTAGTGAGATCATTTAATTTATCTTGGTTGAAATTTTGAGGAATGGATTATATAGTATCATAACCACTGTTAACTTAATTAGTATCAGAAGGGTGATCAGATGAACGATACTCGTCCTTAAAGAGATGGTGAAACGTTCGTATTGGTATTTTCTCTTACTGTGTTTGATTATCTTGATTCAATTTCTGCGAGCGTCTTGCAGAGACTAAGCCAAACCAAATGTTACGGTTTTTTTATTTATTCTAGTAATATTCACTAGGAGAAATAAGAATCATGGAAATGGTTTCTGAGTTCTCTCGAAACTATCGGTAACCGAATTACAGACTTTTCTTTTCTTTTTCCCTGTAGCCTACAGTCGTAAACGTTCTGCACAAGTTTTACAGATCTGGCACGTTGCCCAGGTCAACAAACCTAATAGCAAAGTATTCACGAGAAGCTCCATTTACAAAGTCAGTAAAAGTTTTTCTGTTTATTTAACGTGTACCCTCTGCATATGTAGCAAGCCACATAAGGTTGGTCCACACAAATTCTATTTGAACAAAATTTATTCTTCTTAAGCAATATAAATACAAATATAAAAATCTAAACACAATCTATTTAGGTTAACTTTATAACAACTCTTTCCTGAAAACAAATATTACGAGATAGCAACGATCTACCCTGCAGGGCGAGAACTCACAAATTAACCTCAACTTTAGTTGAAACGTTGAAGGTCACTTCAGTTACCTAATAAACATTATCATATAGTGAATCTTTCTGGTAATAACTGCATCGCATACATATACAGAAACTGATACATATATATGTGATTTAGAGATGCACAAAAGGGAGTTAGATGTGCATATTTTTTATACTGATTACGTATTTAGATTCAATTTTCCAAGTATAGATACAATCAGTCCTCAAATCCCAGGTCACGAAATTGTTTTTATGTCTCTTATAAGACCTATAGGTCTTTGTTATTTATTACAATCGGACAATTTGTGTCTTTATGGCAAATAGCGATCCGACCACTCAAAATATTTTGAACTAACCGTTAGTAGCAACATTTAAACCATAATTACGGCTTTATGAGTTTCATTCTAAATACAAAAAGTCTACAGATTACATACAAATTATTGTAAATTTTTTTATGTATTTTATACATGGTACCTAAAATTCATTAATACTGAAAAAATTAAAGAAGTCGATAGTTTATACATATCTTCATATTTGTTTTAATTAATTCAAACCATACAAAACATTAATATTTTGAATATTCTTTCCAATACACTGCAGTATCAATGTAAGCTTATTTTATTATGATTGAATGCAAATACTTCTATAAATAATTTATTTGCCGTTCGTCGAATTTGTTTTCTGGCATACATTATCAATATCCAGTCGGCGCAAGGGATCTGAAGATTTGTACGCGCTTTCAAATCCGTTTCCCTTAGATAATACTCAGTCGGATCATCTTTTGAAGTTTCATTCCCACGCACGGTATACGTAGAAAATATATCTGCTTACACAAACAACTTTTTTCGGCACGAATCCGGAAGAAAAATCGAGTAGGTTGATCATTATCGCACGGATATTGAAAACGGTGTGGACAAATTTCATGGACATGTTAACGTTTACTTTTATTTATGTATACGTTGTTTAAAAATGAATTTATTTTGGGTAATATAATAATCTAATAAATAACTAAGAACTCTATTTTATAAAAAACATTTTACGAATATTTATAAATTTATATCCAATTAGCTAAAATACCAAATATCATAATAAAATGAGACTTTTAGAGAAAAAGGTAACATATCATTATGTAATTTTTCTTGATTTTCATCGTATCTTTTTAAAGTAGCATATTACGTATATGTTTAACAATGCCGTTTGTTGGGGAAGACGAGGAAGGGCAACTATATATAAGCGTGTAGCTCAAAATTATAAAATAATAATTTTTTCGGATCATTTTATTTATTTATTTTTTTACAAAAAAAAATTTCAAAATTTGTGTACTTCATTTATGGACGGTATAATTCAATAATACTAAATTTAGAGAGTGAAGATTCAAATCGTCTAAAAAGGTAAAGGACTTTAGGATTATTCCATTAGAAATATATTCTCCATATTAAACTAACCTATATTAATTTTCTATAATTGTTTTAGTGTAATCATACAAAATTAATCTACAAGCATTTAAAAATCATAAAATACTATATATTCCACAATTGTCTATATTCAGGGAAGTAGACATATCTGATACGAGTGTAGTATGAAATATCCCATCCAATTTATTTCGCTCATATTAGCAAATAACCTTAAAATTTAGGTAATTTATATTGGGCACAGAAAAATTGGTGCTACTCTCAAAGCTTTTCTTGCCTTATATGACACACATATATAGAGGCCGTAATTATGGTTAAAATAAAAAAATATAGAAATTTAGTTTAATTATATTATAACAATTATGATACGAATTGAACATAGATTTATTATTGTTTATTTATACAAGCATGTACCAATTAATGACAAAAAACTTTAATTTATGAGAATCACCTGATAAATGCAGAACAATATTATATCCAAGACTATTGCAAAATAAATGTAGGAACTATTCGATTAAAGAGATATTAAAAGGTAAGCTATTTCGCATAAAACAGAGAAATCACCTTCCAGAGGCAGACAAATAAACAGAAAAAAAAGTCATCTCCAAAACAGGATTCATCGCCAACCTAAAATCCTTTACGTAATATTTAGCTACGTGTTATAAGTAACGACTGCCAACTGTTACGATTCTTTAGTTAACTTTGACTTTGAAATTAGTTCAGTCCTTCTAGTAATTAATGCAACTTTTATATGGATAAAAATATTTAATAACAATTTATAAGCTTAAATATCTATAAAATTAAAAATATGGGAATAATATTTCAATTCAAACTTCAGCAAATAGCACTTATTTTTGAGATATGAATTGCCATAGTTCTATCATATTCGATAAATCGTTTCTATGCCCTTTAAAAATGGGTTTTGTTACAGCTGTGTGACGATTCACATAATAAATAGATTTTACAATTAAACATGGTCTCACACGTTATGTATCGCTGGCACATATAAAATAATAAGCTTTACAATACACCACTTTTCTAAATACACCAAAGATGTGTTTAGAAAAGGCAAATCGGTGGCAAATTTTTGAAAGAAATTATCAATTTAATAAAATAAATATTCAAGTGTCGGCCAGGTTAAAGAAAATATTAAACTTATTTATTGTTCAGTTATTTTTGAAACAGTATAGTCAGGGGTAGATATTTTGGCAATACACTTTGGCTTTGTATTCATGGTTAGTAATATATAATTATTAAATAAAGGATAGTAGTAAAATACTTATGTGATTTGTTTTCAAACTTTAAATAGTTTAACTTGTACTTGCTGAGTATTTAATATGGATCAAAACATATCTGTTGCTATTAACTTAGTATTTTATTTGAGATTAATATTTAAATTATATAGAAATACAAATTAGTTGCGTAAAATTAAATCCATAAATTTAAAAAAATTTACTTCAAAATTCAACATACCTATTTCAACCTATGCTAGTTAGGTCCAATATATTGAATTGGCATAATTAACAAGAATTGACTGTCAGTTAAGATAATTTTTTCAATTGCTTTATACAAAAAATTGTGATGGTTATTTTCATAAAAATGTAACCGTCTTTTTAATAAATTACTATTAGTAAGTAAATTACTATTAAAAGTGTTGTATTGTAAATTACTATTAAAATGATATATCTAAGATAACCAATCGCATTTAATTACAAATATAATAAAATATTACTTTAATTTTAATACCTAACTATACAAAATAACATAAATCACTGAAGGGCAATTTTTCATAAAAGATACTATTTTTCCAAGAACACTTTCATTAATATTTAAATTGCCTACCGCACATTAAATTATAAGTGTAATTTTCAAACAATGATCCAATAAATCTTCCAGAAGCTAAGAAGTTATTGCTTGCAAACGGATCTCATAATATAATCATTCCATTAATTTTAAATTACATTCTTGCCTGTAAATTAAATAGAAACCAGTGAAAATAAATTGCCACCGCCGTTTGCTTACAACGCTTTCGAATCTTTAAAACGGTATATATAGCAGCCTATTTCTCGAATTAACATTAAATTCCATTGTTTGACCGAACTTTTAAAAAAAATCACTGTGTAAATCGGTTCCCATCGACTCCATAAAATAAGCGGCTGAAAAAGCTTTTACGTAGCATTAAATTTTTAACTAGCCTCTTCTTGAAATTATTGTTAATATTTCAATAAATTTGGGGTTATTTATGTTTTTGATTTTCGTATTATTTTGTTTTTATATTAATATACCGATTGGTAAAGAAATTATGAGTTATTAAACGACTCATGTCTTAACTAAAAAAACTGCAAGAAATGATTGACTGTAAAATTTAATAGGGTTTCATATCTAAAACTCAAGCAAGGAAGTTTTATATGATCAGTAAAGTGTCTTCAAGCTTGAAATGTCACATAGAAATACGTCTTTTTGCCCGTTTTTAAAATATTCAGATAATAATTCAAAGAGCGGTAAATAAAATATTTAAAAACTTCTTTCTTTATTTTGTATATCATGTGGGATATCGTTGAAAATGGCTTGCTAGAAGGAGTATAAAAATATTTTATTACAATTCCAATTCCATATTTATAAACAAGTTCTAAAAATGTTCATAAATATGCCCCTTTCCAAAAATTATGAACCAAAAATTTGGTATTAAAAAAACAGATTACAGAGTTTCCCTGTATGCACAATGTTTTTATGTCTATAACAGATTTAGCAAATAATTTATTGATGGTGTTACAAAATAATATTTGTAAATAGCTTAATGAAAATAGTACCCGTAATATATGCCTAAATGTATACGAAACCCTCCTAGTGCAAATTATACTCGTGCTGGTGACAATTTTTTTATTTGTCATATTAAAAAATGCGGTGACAAAAAGATTATGAGTTAATTGAAACCTCAAACCTTAACTGTTCATAAAAAAATCAATTACCGTTTTTCATGCGTTCTTAATCTTGTATCAATTTTTATTAACCACTTATAAAACATTCTTGGATTAAGGCCATCTTCTTGTTCTTGTTCAGTTGCTTATTTATCATCGATGCCATTTCAAAGAATACGTCAATAAGGTGGCAACTGCAATTACCTGTATAAAGTAATATATTTTGAGATAGAGTTATCATCGCAGCTACTGTTTTGTAGATAGCGGTGATTGTAATGATTTGAGAGTTTGTGAGTTCTAGGACGACATTATCCAGAGCTGTATTCAAATTTGCCTTCGTCCTAAGCAATTGTGAAATTTTACTTTGTATCTAAATTTGAGATCAAATTTTATACGTATGTATGTATGTATATATATATATATATATAAATATATATATATATATATATATATATATATATTTATATGTGTGTGTGTGTGTGTATATATGTACATGTGTATATATATATATATATATATATATATATATATATATATATGTATATACCTACATACATAATCTAAACTCGTTTCTCCTGTAATTAATTGTGCGAGTATTATTAACATAAAACGGTATTGACTTAAAAACCGTTGCACACTTTAATTTGAGCCGAATAATTTGAAAAAACGGTTTTAATTGTAAAACAATTTTGAGAAGTATTTTTGTTACTTGGGTTAATGGAACGTGGTAGAGAATATCAAATCTTGAGCTATGTAGAAGCCATAAATAACTTGATAAAATTAGATATATAATTAAAAATACATCAAGCAGAACAAATCGGATACCTTTATTTATTTTTTGTTTATTAACTTATAAAAAATATCGTATCTAATTTAGAGATCCCCCCTAAGTGATGGACAGGTGGAAATAAAAAAGTACAAAAGTTTACTTTATAAATAATAACATAAATAAAAATTAATAAAAGAGAAGCTCACATTAATTCAGATAAAATACAAAACTAAGTAATTATCAAATTCAATTCTAAAACGGTCAATATAGCAGAAAAAAATATAAAAATTTGGCGTCTCTCCAGACACCTTGTTCGTGCGACAAGTGTATAAAAACTGGTGATATATTCGTGCGCATTCTAGGCAAACATGACTCGTCCTCTCACGTAATAGTCAGAAGCATAAAGGGTCACCAAACCTGAGACCAAGGGGTTTTTAATATCGTGATATAATAATTTTAAAAAATGCGTGATCAAACGCAATTCTCATCGGAATTGAAATGAAGTATATGCGACCATGCCTATTATAAAATCTGAAGGAAACAAATTAAGTTAATACCCATATATTTTTAATTTAAAAATCTATTGAACTTTTTTAATAATTTCTCCAACATAAATACGTAGGAGACCAGTTACTTGGTATCAAGGATACTGCGAGTTAAATAGTCAATAAGGTCACAATACACCCCCTACCGGGGAAATAATGGAAATGTCACATGAAAAATCCTAGCACCCTGTAAGATTTCTGAGATTTTTAAATAAGATGATTGTGAAATGTTAGATGATTGATAATAATTCTACGACAAGAAACTTTTTATTAAAATGATAAGTACGGTACCTCGTATAGTAATAGACACATTTTGTAAATATTTATAAATAAGAAGAATTTATGTAGAATTTTTTGAAAAGTTTGATATCTATTTAATTGGCAACAAAAAATTGCTGATATTTCTGATTATTTTCGACATTTAGACAATTGTAATGCTCGTCATTTGTTCAAACTAAACTTTTGCAATAATATTTAAACCATAACTACTTCTATAATAATTTCCTTCGTAAGAACATGATTTATACCAAGTTGACAAGAAACGATTTTAAAAAATCTTATGTATATTATTAGTCAAATCTAACAGTAATAAGAACTCAAGAAATAAACACTTTTCTCGACTAAGAAATAAATACTTACTATTTAAACTTTTCTCGACGAATCTAAACCGTGATAATTTAGATATGATTTGGGTTTTCGTATCGATATACTGTAATATCAATATAAACTTATTTTATTCGAATTGAATGCAAACACGAGTCCAAATCTATTTGCCGTTTGTGAAATTTAATATTTACCGACATATCCGATATTCAGTCAGTGTGAGAGATCTGAAAATTTGTGCGCGTGATCAAATTCGTTTTCGTTTGATAATTTTTAGTCAGAAAGTGTTTTGAGATCTATTCCACGCGGTATACATAAAAAAGATATTTGCTTATTTGGATAACTTTTTGCGGCGCGGATCTGGAAGACAAAATTGAGTAGCATGATCGCTATGGAAGAATGGGAGTTGAAGTGGATGTGGTCAAATTTAATAGCCTTCTATTTCAAATTTTCCGTTTTGGCGTTTGCACAGCATTTATTTTCGTTTATTTATATGTGTGTTAACAAGAATTAATTTTGAATAGATCTGTATTACACAGAGTCCATCAAAAAAAATTAAATATTTATATCTAATGCCAGGTATGTTAGATGTTTAAATAAATTAAGTGAGGTAAAAGTAACATATTTGTAACGAAAAGACTAACAAATTTTACGCACCGTATGAAATAAAAAAATTATAGACAATTATTCTATCTGCATTATAATATTAAAAAAATGGACATAAAATTATTTTTGTTTATTTACTCAAAGATTGACCAATGTAAAATGAAAACTAAAAGTTAAAGATGTTACTAATATCAAACAAATATGAAACAATATTCAAAGGATACTATCACAGAATAAATATAACAACTATTCGATTATAGATATATTAAAAAACACAGATATTACATATCGCCTCATACCAAGAAATCATTTTCCCGAGGAAGTCGAATAAACACAAAAAAGATCAAGATCCTAAACAGTATTCTTGAGAAAATTGAGAAACTCCAGGTTTCTCCAAAATAAATAAATTTCCGATCTGAAAATAAGAACAAAAAGTATATAACAAGACCAAATATACTGGAATATCATCGTCGATATATTTATTAATTAATTTTAAAATATGAGTGATCATGTGCAACTCTCAACTTACTAAGAAGGAATTTTATCTAGACAAGTGTCCAAGGTGAAATTAATGGAAAAAAAATGAGATTAAGATATGTTTCATATTCTCTCTTTTGGTGATAATGATGTCTATTCTTTTTCTTTCCTTTGTAATAAACATTATATTTTCAATTCGATTATTTTCTATCGAAATTATCTAGAATCACCAAAAAATAAAGGAGAAAGTCTTAAAAAATCTTCGGGAATTATGTCCAATGTTAATGTACAAGGTAGCCCCAATAAGTCACGCAGTGTTTCATAATACCAAATGGTTCTGAACCAGTTAGCGATTAATAATGAAACATCGATAATGCGTCAAAAAAATTATAGTATCAAGAATTAAATATTATTTGAAAAGTTTATTGCTCAGATTCAATTTATTAAAAGATTGAATATAAATCTAAAGCAGCTCTCAATAGTAAATAGTCTATATTGTCAAAAATAATCTAAAATAGTCTGAAAAACAACCGATGAAGTGATCTCCGTAACATCTGTTATATAAGCTGGCGCCTCAGCTTCATTAGAAGTTTTCTGCAAGGTAGCTAGATAGATACAGTGTCTATATAATATAATAATATATATTCACAACTTATATATGTAGACAGAGAAAAAATACCGATGAATCCAATTGGAAACTAAGCCTTTTGGAAACTTCTTTTCTGTGACATTCTTGAACGTATTTTGTAACATTCATTTTTTAAATACCAACAGTATAACTCTATAGTTTAAAACATCTTGTTGAAAACTTTTAACTTTCTTCTGATAACGATCCTCCATAGGTTTAATACCCTGGTGAAATTTTTCATCTTGTTCTTCAATAGGGTTCTCACGATATTCAGAAAAACCGTCTATATAGCTGTGTAAATAGTTTATCTTAATGTTTATATTACACCCAGAAGATTGAAAAGTGGTATGTATCTGGTTTACCAAGTCAACATACTTTTAAATTTTATGTTTCCTCAGAAAACTTCTACCAAAAACATCAAATGAAGTCCAGGCTTTTCGCTCAACCTTATTCATACTATTTACAAAATTAGGATCATTATTGTGTTGTTTTACTAACGGACCGTCGAATATTCTTGCTCCAAATTTATTCGTACATAATTGATTTATTTTGTTCTCCTACATGTGCGAAATATTATCCGTTCTTAAAAAAGCCTTACAAACTAATTCATAAAGCCTAACTTGGTATGCAGTTGAGGAAAGATAATTTTCTCTCGCTATACTGAACGGCCGTTAATGACATTCTTTTTTCCGACGTCCATGTTTTCTCTTAGACCACTCTCTTCTAAGCCAGTGATGTGTTTTATTTATGCTATGCCAGAGGCACAAAAATGTTGTGTGGTTACTTTGCTATCGAAGGATAAAGCTTACCACTATAAGTTGGCACAAATCAGTCTTTGAAGTTCAAAATACTTTATCTTCTCCAAGACCAAAGCTCTGGTGTTATATATATCTTTTATTTTCTTTGAATAAGCCATTGGTATTACACAATATTTGTTGTTACTGCGTAGAAATACATAAAAAAAACTTTGCTTTGAGCTGTCTATAAATAGGATCCAATAGCTTGGAAAATATTTACAAAAAGTAAACTTTTCCAGGAGTCCTCCATTTTTCTTATAAATGATTGTCTTTTTACGATAAGAAGAGTGGGATGTCATATTATCTTACATGGTAAAAGGTAATTTTGGGTTCCTTGGACCAGTAAATTTTTGTCGTTTAATCTGGAAGTGTGTAATTTAGAAGCTTTTTTGACAGTTTGAAATCTCTACTCAGGTGATTTAACTCATCCTAATTGAAATGTTGAGGAATTGATTACATCTTCGCATAATCACTGTTTACTTCATTACTATCTGATTGGTGATCAGATAAACAATACTCGTTTCTCAGTGATAGTGAAAAGTTGATATCAATCCTTTTGAGTGCGTCCGATTATCCTGATTTGGTCGCTGAAGGCGTCTTGCATAGATTATATAAGGATTGTCCACTTACTACGGTTGTTTAAATAAATCCCAGTATATATTTATTAAGGAGAAATAACAGTAATTGAAATAGTTTTTGGGTTCTCTCCAAACTGTCGGTAGACCAAAGTTCAGAGTTTTTCTTTTTCCCGTAGTCCAAAGTCATAATTTTTCCCGGGAGACCACAATAAATATTCTACACAAGTTTTGCAGACCTGACGGGTTGCCCAGGTTACCAAGCCTAATAACAAACTATCCAAGATAAAATTAATTAAAAAAAATAATTCACCAATAGTCTTTCTATTTTTTGTTAACGTGTATTCTCTGAATATCTAGCAAACCACATCAGAGTGTTATACACAACTGTTAATTAAACTCATTTTATTGTTATTGGACAACATAAATATAATAATCGAAATAAAAGGTATTAAGGTTAACTTCATAACAACTATTTCTTGAACACGACCGAGGCCAACTTCGATCTACCCAGCAAGGCGAGAACTCACAAATTAACCTCAACTTTAGCTGAAGCGTTGAGGATCACTTCGGTTACCGGACAGACATTATCATCTAGTAAATTTTCCTGAAACAAACTGCACGACAAACTAATAATAGGGCAAATATGCATGATGTATATTTTGTACAAAACTGCACGTTAAAACACCGGTCTAAAAAGAGAGCAGATAGAGAAAAACTGATTTCACAATTAGATTCAGCGTCCCCAATAAAGATAAAAACAGTTTTTTTTATTCTTTTGTAGGTATGCATTTTCCATGACCATGGAATAATTTGTATCTTTGTAATAAATAGCGACCCGATCTGTCACAATAATTTTAAATTAACCATTAGTAACAACATACTTTAAACAACTAAAATTATGGCTTTGTTAACTTCGTTGTAAATAAAACAATTTATAAATTACATATAAATGATTGTGAAATTACTTTTATAGACTAATTAAAATCTAAAATCCGACAATATTGAAAAATTTAAGAAGTTTATAGTCCACATATAGCTTTATATTTATTTTAAAAAATTAAAAATATATACAACACATACATTTTGAATATTAATATCAATATACCGCAGTATCATTATTAGCACATTTTATTGGGATTGAATGCAATTACGACTCCAAATCATTTATTTGCAGACTTTATAAATATTCAGACGGCGCGAGGGATGTGAAAATTTGGGCGTGCTTTCATATCCGTTTCCCTTGAATAATTCTCAGTGGGAGATTCTTTTGAGGTATCCTTCTCACACGCGGCGTGCGTAGAAAAGATATGTGCTTTTACTGAAAATGTTTGTGGCACGAATCCGGAAGATGAAATTGAATACGTTGATCGCTATCCGATATGGATATTGAAAACGGTGTGGACAAGTTTATTTGTAGTTTATTTTTTATTTAACTTAAATTTATTTTTCGTTTCCATTTAATTATATATATGTCATCTTAAGAATAATGTATTTTTGGGTACTGTAATATAAATAATGTAATAAATGTGAGGTATTAAACAACTGTAATTCTATATTACAGAGCCCAATTTGAAAATAAATTTAATTTTATAACCAATTTACCACAAAAGAAAAATTAAATTTTCAGGAATAAAAGCAATGTACCTTATAATATTTTCTTGAATTTTTTTTAAACTAGCACATTCCTTTTATTTTTAAATTGCCGTTCGTAGGGAAGACCAGGTGGTACAGCAGCCTATTCCCATGTTGCAAACAATTATTGAAAAATAACATTGCCAAGTCATTTTATTTATTTATTTTTATTTTAGTTGACAGAATTTCATTCAATAGATAAGATCAAATTTTATGTAGTCAATGAAAATACTATATTTAATTACCACGAACTTTATAAATGACTATATATCGATTAGAAGTGGGTTCCATAAAAATTCTTCATTTCTAGCCGATATATCTTATCGAATAATAAAATGTGACTAGCAACCACTGTGAAGAAATTTTCATTAAAATGGATATATTTCAGAATTTCATTTCAATAACTACATTACCTTTACAAAAATGTTATCAGAATTTATGAAATTCAACTTAAATCATGGCGATAAAATTATTCGATAATACAAAGCTTAGTAAGTAAAGATTCAAACCGTTCAAAATGTGAAGAAATTTGTATTAAAGACTGTTATTTTATTAGAGCGATATTTCCTATATTATACAAATTTATTTATAATTGTATAAGTATAATCAGAAATAATAAATCTATCAGCATTTTAAATCATATTGGTTGTAGAAAAAATTGTATTTGTCAAAGATGCTCGAGCTATATATATATGTATATATATATATATATATATATATTTGTAAAGAAAATACTAACAAATATTATGCAGTATGTAAAATAAAAAAATAAATCATCTAAAATTAATGTAAAATATGGAAGATTAGTTTAGTTACGTTATAACATTAATAACGTGAATTGGATGACAATTTATTTTTATTTTTAAAGCAGCACTTCGAGGAATTATTGATGATAATAACAACTATTATATATATATATATATATATATATATATAACTATTATATATAGCCACTATCATTAGTAAGCTATTTCTTATAGTCGTTATTTAACTGTGACATTTAAATTAGTCCAGTCATTCTAATTATTAATGCAATTTTTGTTTAGATGAAAGTAATTAGTCACAATGTATAAACTTAAATATCTAGAAATTATATATTAGAATAATTTGAAAATATGATGGCAATCTTTGAATTTAGAGCCCAGTTCTAATCATATAATTGCCTAAGATTTAATCATATTCGTCAATTAGTTTTTATGCCCTTTAAAGGCATTCCTTTTAACGAGTGTGTGATGATCCGTATAACGATTAAATTTTATAACGAAACATGGTCTCATATATTATGTGTTGCTGGCCCACATAAAATTATAAGTCTTAATTTTTCCATCTCCTCTGGGCGAATAACCCACATTCCTAAAAAAGACATTGGGTCGGTATTGGAAGAAAGCAAATTTGTTTGTAAAAAGAAAATCGATAGTAAATTTTTTTAAGAAATCATCAAGTCCATAAAAAATATTCAAATGTCAGCCAGGTTTGAGAAAATACTGCACTTATTTATTGCTCAATTATTTTCAGAGGTATTTAAAGTCGGTGGTATATATTTGGGTAATACGCTCTCTTGGTATCCATGTTGAAGATAAGTAATTAATAATTTTTAAATAATTACGTTTTAAATTGATAACAATTATATTAAGCAATTAGTAATTATTTTGTTAATGGTAGTTTGCAAAATCTTTTTCTGAAATCTTTTCGAAATTTAAAAGCGTGCAACGATTACCTGCTGAGTTGGATTAAAAGCTATTTTTTTGCTATTAACTCCGTAAATTTAAAGTGAAAATTTTATTCGAAAATAAATTTACGTTAGATAGAATTTAAAATTTTCTTCCTGAAATTAAATGCATAAATTAAAAAAAAATATTGTCAAAATTTAACTGGGCTATTTATATCTACAATGGTATAGTCTACCATATTGTGTAAACACAAATAATATGAATTGACTGTCACTTACTATAATGATTTCGATTACTTTCCTAAAAAAAATCCATCTCTTAGTTAGTTTCTTTATTTACTTTGTATCAAATAAAGCTCGCGTTTAATTATATATCAAGTAGAAAATTATTCAGTTATTTTCTAAACCTAACTATATAAAATAACATAAATCAGTGAGAATTTTTCATAAGACATTCATTATCCAAGAAAAATTTCATTAATTTTAACTTACCTGCTCTAAACAGAATTCTAAGAACAATTTTCAAAACACTGCTCTAATGAATCATTCAGAATATAAAAAATTAACGTGTGCATAAATATAACCATTCAATTACAATTTAAATCACTGTCTTGCCTGTGGAATTAAATACTATCCCTTAAAAACAATTTACCGCTGCCACACGCTCATGACGCTTTCGAATCTTGAAAACGGAATATGGAAACATCGCGGCTTAGTTTTCAAATTAATATTAAGTTCAGTTATTTGGTAAACATTTACAAAATTTCACTGTGTCAATGGGGAGTTACGGGGTTTCCACTGACTCCACATCAAAATAACAGACTTTCAAATATGAGATGACGTTTTCTTAGCAATATAATCCAAGTAGCGTCTTCTTGAAATTGTCATAAAAAGCCATAAAGAGATTATAATTTACTGAGATACCCAAATATTTACTGAAATACTGCGAGAAACGAACGCTACCCTTGTAAGTTTACTCTTGTGTCTGTTTGTCAATCCATTTATGGTGGTCGATTTTCACTGAAACAATGTAATGCTTTTAGCCCACATATTTTGCACTACCTAACTTTTTTGAAACATCCATAAGAAAATTAAAAAGAGTGTAAATAAAATAATTAACAAAATTGCGTTGTACTTTTGGATATCATGATGGCTAGATAGCATTTGAAATGGCTTCTTGTGAAGAATACAAAAATATTTTGTTTATAATTTTAAATAACTCGTTTAAAAATATATTTTAATAATGTGCATAAATAGGCCCTTATTCCGAAACTATTGAACCAAACATTTAAAAAAAATAGATTACAGGTAAATTATGCACCATGTTTTTCGCCTGGGAAAATTGATTATGCGGTATACTTGCGATGTGCAAAATAATATTTGTAAATGGCTTAATACAAATACTAATTACTCATAAATGTTTACAAATGCCTAAATATATGCCATACCTTCGTAATGTGAGTTCTACTAGTGCTTAAGAGTTTTTTTTTATTTGTCATACTAGTAAGTTAGTGACAAAAAATTGTGAGTTATTCAAATGTTCAAACCTTAATTTTTGCGTGCGTAGGAAGGAAATATATAAAAGACGCTCCCGCTGAGTATTATCCATTGGAAAGGAATTTGAAAGCGCGCCCAAATCTTCAGATCCCTCCAATAATTGTGTCGTTGATTTGTGTAGACTTGAAATAGTAAACTTTCTCCCCGGACGGCAAAGTGACGATACCAAGTATTTTTGATTCTTATGACATAGGGATAGCTAAAACAAAACACACCACTGGGTTAGAAATGATCGGCCTAACAGAGAAAACATGGATGTTGGGGAAAAGTATGTCATTAACGATTGCTTAGTGTGATGAGTGAAAATTATTTGCTATCACCGCCAATCAAGCTGGGCCTTATGAAATAGTTTGTAAGGCTTTTGTGAAAAATGGACCATGTTTTGCATATATATGTGAAAAATTCGGTACGGAATTTCAAGCAGGAATATTTAACGGTTCATGAGAAAGTCAACTCATAAATTATTTTGATTTAATCAATTCTATGAAGGAGGCTGAGCAAATAGTCTTGTTGTAGTCGGTAGACATTTTCTGGGGAAACTTAAAAGTGAAAACTACGTTAAACTGGTAAATGAGACAGTTAACGTTTTCCAATCCCTTGGGTGTAACCTGAACATTGAGATATACTATTTACACAGTTAGTTAGATCGTTTTTCTGAAAATTTAGGAGATAATAGTTAATAACAAAATGAAAGTTTTTACCAGGTTATTAAAACTACAGAGGACCGCTTTCAGAAAAACGTGAGAAAATTGAATTAGGATATTAAACTATGGAGAGCAGATTACTGCTGAAATTTAAATAGGGACTGTTCCAAAATATGTTCAAGAATGTGACGCAAAAGAAGTTTCGTTATTCTTAGTGACTAGGGAGTTTCATCGATGGCTTTTTTCTCTGTCTTTATATATATTTTGTACATAGGGTAAAGTGTACTTCACTAAAATATTTCATCTCAGAAATTTGAGCACCTAGCCAAAAACTTATGCCATATTTGAACTCAATGTATCATATGAAACCAGTTCCAAAAACCCCAGCACTAAGAAATCTATTGGCTTATGCTATAAGGAATGTCTACAATAATTTGTTGAGAATTCTAAAAAATTTCTGTACAATTTCTTAAATTTCATATCTTGCGTAAAACATATTACTAAAAATATGTAAATCGTCACAAATTTTTTTATTTTTAAGTCACTCAATTTATTAAATTTTTTAAAACTTCCATGTTACGCATGGTTCAACAAACACTGACAACAATTTTTTTATAACTAATATAAATTAATTAAATTTTAACTTTAACTGCTAATCGTAGTAGAAGAGAGTGGATGTAACATTTCATTGCAAAACTCACTTCAGATACATCTGGTTTTTTGAACATAATATTTATGATTGTACTTTAACAGTTGTAAATATACTTAATAAAAACTGGTATAATTTAGAAAACATTGTTCTAGTGATATAACAGTCTTTAATATAAAAACCGTCTATATTTTACATTGTTTGAATATAAACTTTCGAGGTTAGTAATATTAAATCATACTATTGTCACCTTTAATTAAATTTAAATAACTTTTCTGTAAAAGTAAAATGTTTGATCAATTTGTCAGCTAAAAACCACGAATGTCTACAAGACTTACTTTTAATATAATTAGGGCAATCCATAAAATACGTATTGACTAAAAACAAGGGAAGTGGATTATATATAATATTTTCATTCTCTATATAACATTTAGTCTTATACATTGAATGGAAATATAATATTCAACATAAAAGATTTAATAAGTGAAAGGACTCATCATTGTTACTTACAAATTAATTTTCGGACACATGGGCATAGGCGATAGTCCCAATTTGCCTTCCCCTACGAACGGCTATGTTGAAAAGATAAGTTATAACACCACTTAAAAAGAAACAATAAAAATGATTGAATATTTAGTATCAATTATATAAAGATAGACTCTTCATAATTAAAAATTTTTATTTAAAAATAATATCGGGCACTTGTACATAAATTTTTAATTTTTTTTTAAAATCTGTGTAATGTAAAGCCATCCAAAACGGTATTATTTTTTACACAACTTATAATTAAACAAAAATAAATGCAAACGCAAACGCGTATGCGTTTGAAAAAAATAAACGACGATTAATTTTTCCCCACATCGTTTCAATATCCATCTAATAGCGATCACAGTACTCAATTTCGTATTCCGAATCCGCGCCGCAAAAGTTTCTAAGCAAATATATTTTTGATGTGCACCGCATGGAATAGATCTGAAAATATTCTCCCACTGAGAATTATCAAACGAAAACGGATTTCAAAGCGCGCACAAATCTTCAGATCCATCGCGCCGACTGAATATCGATGATGTCGGTAAATAAACAAATCCGCAAACAGTAAATAGAAGATTTGGACCCATATTTTGCATTCAATTCAAATAAAAGAAACTTATATTTATACTGCAGTGTATCGATACGAGCATACAAATCATACCTAAGTAATCATGGTTTAGATTAATTGAGGAAAGTAGGGATATGCGTATAATCAAAGTCTTTTCTCTATTTCTTCAATATTTGTGAATGTTAGATTAAATAAACAATAAACATAAGATTTT
Source organism: Druceiella hillmani (assembly GCA_039881145.1). Classification (NCBI taxonomy): domain Eukaryota; kingdom Metazoa; phylum Arthropoda; class Insecta; order Lepidoptera; family Hepialidae; genus Druceiella; species Druceiella hillmani. The sequence continues at coordinate 8,391,780 of JAYKKI010000068.1, forward strand.
TTACAATAATTTTTTGCCAAATTTATAGAAGTCATATTTTTGCAAAGGAAATTCTTATAGAAATAATTATAATTTAAGTAATCTTGCGAATGTTTAGTTTAAACGAATGATGAAATAACCGTTCTTAAGAAAGGCCTGCTTTGATATTTTTACCAAACCGATAGCATTTCTAGTAAATTCTTGATTTCAAAAATGTATAGTGACCCTTACTTTCCAAAATATATTCACTTCTTTGTAAGATTTCCCGACTCAGCTGTTCTTAAATCCAATTCCAAGTTGGATGTAAACAATTACGTGCATGTAATAGTGTGGTCTTCATTTACCAAAGTACTTGAAACCGTTTTATATAGCGGCATTTATACTCTAGTTAAATACCAGGTGAACAACTTTCAGCACAGATTTCATTTTAAGAGATCTACTGTCGCTAATCTTATATAGTTTTGTGGATTATGTTACAAGGCAGCATGGAGGCTGATATATCTTCCGCTATAGCAAAATTTCTCTCCAGTTACTTTCGGGCTCAAAATTATTATGTTAAATTTGAAAATTTTCAATCCGAACCATATATTACTTAATCTGGAGCCAGTTAAGTTAGTAATTTAAACCCCCTTTTATTTCTCATTATGCTCATATTTTTCAACACCGCTGGTTGCCTTCTATATTTATTATTTGTTCTTCTGTAATTATCTTCTGCAATTATTATGCAAAAAATTATAAATTTTTTCAATGACCACACATTTAAAATTTTTGTTAAACTTGTGTCACTATTGAATGAAATATTTCATATAATTTATTGGCTTAATTTTTTTTTAATTATTACTTCAATCAATTGAATTAGTTTAACAGTAAATCCCTTATTTTAGGTTTAAAAGTAAAAATAATGAAGCCTTATTTCCGGTGTTTAGTTTTTAACAAGGAGATATGTTAATCCTAATTAATCAAAGCAAATATTTTAAGAAATACGTCCATATTCAATTTAATTAGAACTAATATCAATATGATTTATGTTCTTATGACCGTTTGGATGTCGTTTAATATTTAAATATATAAATGGTTGTAATATACGTGTACTCGTTTTTTAAATCTCAAAACGTCATTTTGAAATGTTAAAACGCTACCTTATGTGGAAATAAAAACGTTCCACAGATTTTGACAAAATAAACGATTTCCCAAAATCTAGCAAGTTTACAATAAATTATTGTAGAGATTGCTTATAATATAAGCCAACAGATATCTCAGTGCCGGGGTATTTGGAATTGGTTTCATATGATACACTGAGTTCAATTATGGCATAAGTTTATGCCTAGGTGCGCAAATTTCTGAGTTAAAATATTTTAGTAAAGTACACGTAAAATATTTAGAAATTATATATAAAGACAGAGGAAAAAGCAATTCATAAAACCCCTTAGTCACTGAGCATAACGAAAATTATTTTCCGTTACATTATTAGACGTATTTTGAAACCGTCCCTTTTTAAAGTTCGGCAATAATCTGCCCTCCGAAGTTCAATATCCAAGTGAAATTTTCTCACGTTTTTTGATGGTTAACATTTTCAAGGGATTTGAAAATGTTAACCATCTCATTTACGAGTTTAAAGTAATTTTCAGTTTTAAGTTTCACCAGAAAATTTCTACCGACTGCAACGAGACTTTTGCCCAGCCTCCTTCATAGAATTTACCAAATCAGGATTATTAATAGGCGACTTAGAGTTGACTTAGTTACGGACTCAAAGGTTGAGGAATTTATTACAACCTCTAATAATCACTTTCAACGTCATTAGTATCAGAAGGGTGATCTGATTGACAATACTCGTCCTTACAGAGGTGACGGAACTTTGTTGTCGATATTTTTTTCTGAAAACGTCTAATTTAGACTCTGCAATAGTCTTGTTGAGACTATACGAGGATAAGTCAACTTGCTATGGTTGTTTCGATTGATTACAGTAATATATGCTAAGGAGAAGTAACAGTCATGGAAATGGTTTTTGGATTCTATCCACACTATCCTAGGATTTAATTTCTGACTTTGTCTTTTCCTCGTAATCCACAGTCGTAAAAGTTCTGCATAAGTTTTACAGACATGACACGTTGCTCAGGTCAACAACCCTAATTCTAAAGTATCCAAGATAAGCTTTCTTTACAAAGCACACTACTAACTGTTTCCATTAATGGTTTTTTGTTTTGTTTTAACTTCTACTTGAACTCATTTTATCTTTATTCAACTACATAAACATAACAATCTAAACACAGAATTTTTAGGTTTATTTTATAATAACACTTTCCTGGACACAAATATTTTACGAGACCAACATTGATCTACCCTGCATGGCGAGAATTCAGAAATTAATCTCAACTTTAGTTGAAGCGTTAAAGATCACTTCAGTTACCGGCCAAACATTACCATCTGGACTACAATCATTTCTGGGAATAACTATACGGTAGACTGACAATAAGATAAACAAACAGGAACCGATCCTTGTGAATGTTATTTAAAACAGCAAAAAATGGAGTTAGAACTACATATCTTGTATACAACTGGACATTAAAAACACTGACCTTATTAGGTCAGTGTTTTTAATGTCCAGTTTTTTTAATGTCCAGTAACTGAATATTGGTAATGTCTCCAAATAAACAAATTCGCTGAAAGGCAAAGAAATTATTTGGAGTTGTATTTTCATTCAATCCCAATAAAATAAGCTTATATTGATACTGCAGTGTATTGATACGAATATCCAAAATGTTCATATTTTGTACAGTTTCAATTTATTAAAAGAAATACGATGAAACACAACATTGAAAAAACAAATTTGTACCCTAGGACTTTGGAACTGATTTTGTTTATATTTGGAACGCCGAATCTAAATACCAATCCGTTTTTCTCTATCTGCTCTACTTATTAGTAGAGACTACTTATTAGTAAGTCCTAGGGAACAAATTTGTTTTTTTATCTTGTAGGATTGTGTTATCTATAACAATTGGGCAATTTGTGCTATTGTACGTAAGTAATAGCGATCCAATCTCTCACAATACTTTTATACATAGTCCATATAAATCGTCATATTTCTTTTAATAAATTTAAACTGTAAAAAATATGAACATTTTGGATATTCGTATCAATACACTGCAGTATCAATATAAGCTTATTTTATTGGGATTGAATGAAAATACGACTCCAAATAATTTCTTTGCCTTTCGGCGAATTTGTTTATTTGAAGACATTATCAATATTCAGTCGGCGCGAGGGATCTGAAGATTTGGGCGCGCTTTCAAATTCGTTTCCTTTGGATAATACTCAGTGGGAGCGTCTTTTAAAGTTTCCTTACGCACGGTGTATGTAGAAAATATATTGCAACTTTTTGTGGCACGAATCCGGAAGATAAAATCGGGTACGTTGAATATTATCCGACGGATATTGAAACGAACGTTGTGAACACATTTTGTGGTAGTTCATTTTCTTTTTGAAATTATAAGTTTGGAGTTTTGCGTTTGTATTTATTTATATGTTGTTTAAAACATAATGTTCATTTTGAATAAAGTAGTAATAATAGAAACCCCTTTACGAATATTTATAAATTTAAATCCAATTAGCTATAAAAATACCGTTGTAGGGTCATTTGATTCATTTATTTTTTTACATTATCACATATCAGAATACCATTCGCTGCATAAAATCAAGTTTTACGTATTCAATGGAAATATCTGTGTTTGATTAACTTTTTTCATTTCTAGTTATTACTAATTTTATGAATTACTTTATCTCAATCAAAAGTGATTCCTGGGCACATCCTTTATATTTAGCCGACACAATATTTAGCCGACACATTGAATAAAAAAATATGCCTAGCAACCAATGTAAGGAAATATTCAATAAAATGTTTGTATTTCAAAACCTAATTTAAGTAACTATTTCATGTTTACAAAAAAATATAATAGTGTGTATACTTCATTTTAAGTAAGAACGATGACATTACAATTCGGTAATATTGCACTTAGTAAGTTAAGATAGAAATCGTGTAAAAATGTAAAGCACTTTTATATTAAAGAGTGGGATGACTTTTATATTACACAGAATGGTGATCTCTATATGAAATTAATTCTAAGAATAAGTTTATTTACAATTGTTTATGTATAATCAGAAAAAATAAATCTACTAGCATTTTAAATCATCACGGTATTAAATATTACTCGATTATTTATATTCAGAGAAGTAAACATCTCTGGGTGTAGCATGAAATGTTACATCCAATCTATTCCGCTACCATTAATGGGCAACTTTAACATTTAGACAAGATTGATAAAATAAACTGAATTGATTCATCAATATCCTTTGACTCAATAGGTTAATTAATCAATATTTGTATCATTCTTTATTTCACTTAAGCAAAAATCACAACAATGTACCATAAACAATACACCAACTTGACGTTTATGTATTATTATACATAGGCACATACATTTAAATATAAGTGCATATATGGGAATTAGATCGGTCGTAAAAGACATTCGTGTATTGAGAAACGGACAATCTTTGCTATACATTGCTGACATACGACGTCAACTTCACAGACCTATTCCCGCGCTAGAATAAAAAGTCATCTAATGATTTTCTCACAGAGCGAGTGGGATACTAAATGAATTTGATTGTTTGAGTTTAATAGGTCACTTTCATTTCGATCTCATTCAATCCGACAGAATCGGTCTATCGAAATGTATCGATCTTAAAGTATTTAAATCAATAGGTTGCAAATCTCGGCGAATAAGTCAATTGTTTTTGTTTTATTCGTAGATTGTTCGTAACATTAAAAAGCGATACGTATTTGTTAGTTAACTTATATTTTTTGAAATTTAATGAAACTCACCTTTCAATTTTATTATTTCCATTATTTTAATAAATCGAAGTGGTGAGTTTATTTTCAAATTCCCTAAAAAATAATAACTGAAATATTGCAGATTAGGTTTTTTACTTACTTTAGCAGATTTAGCTACCTTTTTTTAAATAATATTGTCACGTATTACAGAAACATTACAATCTATAACGCATAAAACACATAAATCACATTCACGGGGCAGATAAATAAACAAAATAAAGGGGCAGCTTCCAAAACAGAATTCATGGTCAAACTGAATTGTGTTCTTAAGCCACTGCCATTAGTTAACTGTTACGAGTCATTAGTTAACTGTGACTTTGAAATTAGCCCAGTCATTCTAGTAATTAATGCTATTTTTATGTACGTAAATAAAGTCGCAATTTATAAACTTAAATATCTAGAAATTATATATCAGAGAAAATTTAAAATATGACAATATTGAGTCACAGTTAATTCAAAGCTCAGGTGTGGTTAAGTTTAAAAACAGCACCCATTTTTTTGAAATATGAGTTGCCTCAGTTGTTATTATATTCCGTAATTCATTTCTACGTAATTTAAATATGTTCTTTTTGACACGTATGTGGCGATCCAAATAATAACCAGCTTTTACAATTAAACGTGACCTCACACTTCATGTGTCACTGGTACACAAAAGACAATAACCTTTAGAATTGCCACCTCCTATGGACGATTAGCCCACATTAAACGCATAATTTGTCAAAATTGTCAAAATTTAACATGGCTATTTCAACGTACGCCATTTGGGTCCATTATACATAATTAACATGAATTGACTATCGGTAAATTTAATGTTTTCCTATGTTTTTACGAAACTTTGTTATAGTAATTTTCCTAAAAAACGTGACCGTCTTTTTAGTAAGTTTCAATATTAATAAAGCTAAAAGTAAATTATTATTACAATAACATATCTAAGAAGGTTTATTGCGTTTACTTATATAATGTATAGAACATTATTTAGTTTGTTTAATACCTAACTATATAAAATGACATAAATCACTAAGTGAGAATATTTCATGAAGTGCACTAATTTTCCAAGAATATTTTGATTAATATTTATCGTGACTACTGTACGTCGAATTATAAGTGCAATATTCCAAACACTGATCAGATGAATCTTTTAGAAGCTAAGAATTTAATGCGTGCAAAGCGGCATCTCATAAATATAATAATACAATTAATTTCAAAATATCTTCCGGCCTGTGTAATTAAACAGAATACCGTCAAAATAATTTCCTGGCGCAGCTTGCTTACGACGATTTGGAATCTTTCAAACTGAATATGAAAATATCGCAGGTTAATTCTCGAATTAATATTTTTAATTAATTTATAAATGGGTGTTACAGGATTTCCATTGACTCTCTAAAATAAGGGGTTTTAAAATGTTAAATAGCATTTTCTCAGCAACAAAATCTAAATAGCATCTTAATAAAATTATTACAAAAACTTCTAAAAATTTGGGGCTATTTATATTTTTTTAATCATATTTTTGTGCCTTTATATTAATAAGCTGAATGATAAAAAGATTATGAGTTATTGAAGGATGAAAATCTTAATTTAAAAAACTGTGAGAAATTAATGGTTATACCATTTAATTGGATTAACATAAAGCGTTACTAAACCTAAAACCGAGGGATTATCCATAAAATTGTTTAATAATTTAAAAAAAAAGTTCCTTCGAATATGAAGCGAATTATACCTAACCACGCAACTTCCTTCGTATATGAAGCGAATCACCACCACGCTTATTATAAAATTTAAAGGAAAAAAATGAGGAAAGTATCGGTACATTTTTTTTATATAAAAGTGTAATAGACTTTTTTAATAATTTCTCTAAAATTTGCAAATAAGCGGCTTCATGTGAAGACTAGATAGCTGCATTGGTTTCAAGTGTACTACGTTCTAAAGAGTTAAACAAATTCATAATATCCCCCCATGTCAAGGAAATCGTGGGAGTATCGCATAACAAATCCTAGCATCCTGTAGGTGTTTTGGCAGGTTTAAATGGTATTATTGCAAAATATTAAATGATTATCCTTAATTACACTGAGATTCTGCACGGAAGATACACTTTCCCGGGCAGTTCTCCAAATTCCTTAACTCCTAATTCTGCATCAAGGGTACGCGTTGGCGAGATTACGTCATCTTTAGGGATTGGCTTGTATTAAATTGTAATTTGTTTCTCAGACTACATTGAAATACTGAGCAGATTTTACTTTGAAACAGCACACATTCAGATTATATCTTTATCCTCAAAAATAGTTTCAAATCATTGGAAAACTGCAGGTAAATAACAGTGCTAAAAACTGAAGGCAAATCATTGTTCATATAAGAAACAAGAGAGAATCTAAATTACTAACTTGGCTAGCTCCAGATTGAATATATGGCCTTGTTTGAAAATTACTATATTGAACAATATGTTTTCGAGCCTGAAAGTAACTGGTGAAAAATTTTACAAGGAAGGCATACCAGCCTCCAATAATTTCACTAGGAGAATATCATTTTTGACTCTATCAAATGCCTACTTAAAATCAAAATAGGCCATATCTATCCGTCGTCGACTGTTTTACTCCTTAGCAATACGATTAACAAAATTAGTAAAATTAGTAAGGGTAGACTTTTTAGAACGAAAATCGTTTGTCAGTGGCACTAAACATGATTATATATGCGGCGACATGAAATGGTTTCAAATACGTTGAAAAATGTAGATGATACTGTGATAGAGCTGTAATTATTTACTTCAGACTTAGGATAAATTTCGGAATTCAAGGATAATTTTATTATGAATGTAATCGGTTTGATGAAAATATCAGAGCAGGCTTTGATAAAGTACCGGGGTAAGCTATTTGGACCGAGAACCCGTTTTGACTGTGAGCTCAACTTCAGAATAGTTTATCCTTATGATATGCAAGTGAAATTCGCCGCCTGTATTGCAAAATTAAGTATCGGTTTATTGTTCAAGAACACTCATTTGAAATATTTCGCGAAAGCGCTTGCCGCTACCTCAAATACGTAATCCTTTCGTGCATTACTTAATTTCTATAAAAATAAATGAATAGAAAAAAAAATATTTTAAGCTACTTCGATGTGCTGAGGACCAAGACTGTGTTAAACTGCCTGGAAAAGTATTTATATTTATTCGTATGATAAAAAAAATTAAAAGGAACAACAAGTCTCATGTCCTGACGTCCCCAGAGTGACTTGTTGTACAGTTTGATAGGCCAGGGAACATCCCAGGATGTCACGTCATCGAAGCAGAAGAAAAAGTTATATTTATAATTATCACAAAACTTTTAATTTACGTGACAAGAACGGAAAATTGTCCAGGTGTGGCAATTTCTCGTCATTTGTTTAAACTAAGCACTTGCAACAATTTGTAAACCATTATTATTTCTACATTAATTTCCTTCGCAAAAACACGACTTCTACAAATTTGCAAGAAATGTTTGTAAACAATTAAGAAATACATTGTATATAAGCATATTTATAGTTTTTTCAATAAATCTACGTAAAAATTTAGATATGATTTAGATACTTGCATCGAAACACTGCAGTATCAATATAAGCTTATTTTATTAAAACTAAATGCAAAGACGACTCCGAATAAGTTGCTTGTCGTTCGTCGAATTTGTTTATTTACCGACGTTACCAATATTCAGTGGGCGCGACGGATCTGAAGATTTGTGCGCGCTTTGAAATCCGTTTTCATTTGATAATTCTCAGTAGGAGAGTTTTTTGAGATCTATTCCACGCAGTGTACATCAAAAAGATATTTGCTTATATAGAAAACTTTTGCGGCGCGAAACCGGAAGGTGAAATTGAGTAAGGTGATCGCTAGTAGATGGATATTGTAAATTGTCTTAGAAAATTTACGAGTCGTTTATTTTTTTTAAATCGTACGTGTTTGCATTCACATTACCGTTTACTTTAGTTTAATTATATGTTAAGTCAAAAATAATGTCAATGTTGGACACCACAAATATAATAATCTAATACATGTAGAGCTTTAAATAACTTGGAACTTTATATTATACAGGTCCTTTTAGGAATATTTAAACATTTATATCCAATTAGCTATAATTCGATATGCTATTTTAAACCGAGAAGAATAAAAATTAAAACAAGACTTAAGAAATAAAAAAAATATATATTTATATAATTGACGATAAATCTTTAAAATTTTTATCGTACCTCTTTAAAGACGTATATAACTTATTTGTTAAACGTAGTCGTTCGTAGAAAAAGACGAGGCGGGACAAGTGCCTATTCCCATATAACCCAAAATTATAAAAAGCGAGTTTGTCAGGTCACACAATTTATTTAATTTGGTATGTTAGATATCATTCACTGTGTAACACCAAGGATTATGCAGTGAATGGAAATACCATAATTAATTACCTTTTTCTGATTCTAGTCATTCGAATTGTATGGACTACTTTATCTACGTTGAAAGTAAATCTTGTTGACAACCATGGTTTTAGTAGATGTATTGTCCGGAATAATAAAATATTACCAGTAACCTCTGTAAGGAAATGTTTACTGAAATGCCTGTATTTCAGAACTTGACTTGAACAAATATTTTATCTTTACAGAAAAATTAGCAATTTTTATTTATAATTTATATATAGTAATCTATATATTCGTGACCAGGAGTCACGAATATATAGATTACTATATTAAGAGAAGTAGATATATCTGATGTGAGTATGCCGTAAAATTTTTCGTGCAATCTGTTCCGCTAACATTAGCAAAAACATTTAAAATTTAGTTAAATTATATTAGTTGTAAAAATTGTATTTTTATAATTTTTTGGTTTCTAGCTTTTTATTTCCTTGATTATAAACATTACGTGTTAAATTTTGATATTTAACAGTCATTATGGATGAATTATCTAGTATTTCGAGAAATAGAGCAGAAAATCTAATAAAACCTATGGGAAATATCTTCAATTTCAATGTAAAATGTGTAACGCGTAAAAGTTATGCTGAATCAGATAGTAAATAATTACGAAATGAGAGAGTATTCGTTCAAGAATAGGTCATCATCGAGTACTCATTAATACTAGCAAAAAGTACAGCTTCGTGAGTGCTTGCGAATTTTAAGGCGCTTTCATTACAATAATGCTATCAGGATGCGTTTGGGGCTGACACGCTTCTACAGTGCTTCGGGCATGTTTGAGGACGCTCGTGTGGACTACATAGCCCACAAAGCTCCAGAGCAATGAAAAACTAAAAAATAAAGAGCAGTATTTTTCAGTTAACCATGATAATTTCGCTTTGATTTAAATAGGGTAATATTCACAAACATTTCTTAAGCTTCATAATCAAGGTCGGAGTCAGGTCTTCTGAGTCCGACCTTAATTATGAAGCGACCTTGATTATGAATCCGACCTTTCTGGATGGAGATGATCCTTTAGATTGTTGGATGGTTTAAAAGGTAAATACGTATCAACTCCTAATCTTGGTAAAACTATACAGATCAGAATTAGAATAGCATACCTATTCACTACTTTTTCGCGATAAAATCGAATAACCTGGGTGAAGCATTTTATATCGACGTTTTTGTCTCTACGGCTTAGAACCTAAGTACGTCCCTTTATAGTCAGTTACATCAAAATACCCTAGGTCACATAGTTTTTTTTCATTATCGCTTATATCCAGTGACAGTTTTCTTCAAATGATGTAACTATCAACAGGGCTTAAGTCCAAAATAAACACCTGTGTATTTTAAAAACTGATGGCGGTTCGAACTTTTTATCACAATGTTTCCCGTAGACATTATTATGAAAGTGTTGGCAGTATTGCACTTTGCATTAGTATTTTAATAAAAGGAGACAGCAACAAAGCCCTTTTCCCAAAAGTTGTTTATATATATGTATATATATATATATATATATATATATATATATATATATATATATATATATATATATATACACACATATATATATATGTATGTATATATATATATATATATATATATGTAAATATGTTATGCTTACATGGTAAATTCACATATTAATAATTTTACGAAAGAATTTTAATAGGATATAAATAATTACGTACTTCATCACATTTTAAAATTGCTCAATTAATATGTGATTGTAATTCAGTATTGAAGTTAGCCTTTTTTATAATAATTGAAATTCGAATAATCTGCCATTTGACAATTAGAAAAAAAAACAAAATAAAAATTTGGAAACATTTGAATATTTCTCTACCAATACGGTTAAGCAAATTTAAAATACAGTTAAGGCTAACGTTAATGTTAGCTACTTTTTGCTCTAAAAATTTGTATTTGATTAAAACCTTGAATTTTCCATACGAATATTTTCTCGCCTCCTACATTTTAACATATATGAGTTTTAATATTACTTAAAATAACACAGGAAAATCTTTTATTTAATGCTAATCTTTCTAATGATTTTGTATCTTAAAAACACGACATTTATTAAACCAATGGAAGTTTACTTTTCTCCAATATCTGATGTATCTGACCTTAAATATTGCGATTTGTGGATTGTAATTGTGAAACCTAATTGTAATGGGAAATGTTTCCTGGAAAAATTTGCGCTGTATGGTCCAAAAAAATTAAAAAACTTACATACCTAGAAAGAAATTCTGCAGCTGATGATTATCTGTCATAAAAAAACATTTTCAGAAAAAAATACCCACCAGAAATATGTAGAAATTTGTACATTGCATCGTTACTTCTCACTATATTCACAATGAATTTACCGTTAGATAAATTCATTGTGAATAATACATTTGAGAGACACGTCAAATAAGAAAAATTATCAATTATACCAACTTAATAGGAAATTGAGATGAACTGAAAGATTAAAGCTTATTAAACCTTAAAATATTTGTAAACTTTAATCTTCATCCCATTAAAAATTAATTAAAAAGATTAACTTAACTTCCAATTTTAATATCTACTATCTATCTTAAATAGGTATTTAACTATTCACATAGATTCACAATTTTGTAATTCAGCACCTTTATATATCTTATTTTATTCAATTTATGTAGTTTATTTAACCTCCACAACTTACTATCCGTTCATTTACATTATAAAAACATCCACGTATCACGTTTCGATTTTGTTAGTGAACATTTTTTCTAGAAATATTGCACATCTGCATGACCTAATAAATTTGTAACTTGCTAACAGATGGCGCTAGAAACCGTCTAGTCAATAAAAACATTTCGAATATGTTACTATGTCACATTTCGAATATATTATTCAACATTCTAGAAATAAGCTCATCTGTATGCGTGCTCCGTTCATTCTGTAATTTTTTAACATATGGCACTAGTAACCATAGGGTAGTATTACGCATCGTTGTTTTATATCTTTTTTATATAATTTATTAAAATGTTTAAATACAAAAATAACGATAGATAACCAATCTAGACATGGCCTTAAATTGTTAAATTTCCAATCTAGAGGTATGTTGGTTTCATCGTAAAGTGTACCAAACAAATTGCACGAGTTGTGAGCTCTTGTTAGAGCTGGCTTCACTCGCACTAATTAAAAAGTATATTCGCCAGATTACATTCGTTATAATAGTCAATATGTCCCTAAAGAAGCTCTCAGTCCTTAACACTGTTTATTGCCAAAAATAAGCTAAAATCGTATGAGAAAGAACCGATGAAATTTTTTACTTCCATCTATTATACCTATTTCCTTAATACTTCCATCTATTATACCTATCAACTGGAACTGAAGCTTGTTTAGAATATAGTATAGGTAGTTAGATACATATAGTTTCTACATATAATAATAAAAGTCAGTTATGGAATATAAAACAATGAAAATAAATCGCGTAAACCAAAATAATTTATGTCAATAATAAGAAACAAATGATTTTAAGCTACAGAAATAATTTAATTTTTACTATAAATTGTAGCCTATGGAATACAGCAAGTCGATAATTATAAATTTCTTCCATGACCATGATATCAAAATTTCGTTTCAGATGGTCTATTTGTGTCACTGTTGAATAAAATATTTCACATAATTTATTCGTTTAATTTTTTAAATTTATCACTTTAAGTAAATTCTTTATTATTAATCCCTTATTTTAGGGTTAACAATATGAATCCTGAAGCTTGTCATTTAAAACCCTATTTTAACACGAATTTTGAAATAAAGTACTGGCGATGAAGCGTTTGAGGTATATGAATTCTATTGCTGCGAAGCCAATGTTTTGGGATATTGGTTAATTAGAACTAATGATCAATATCATTTATGATAATATAATTATGTTGTTTTGTTTCCTAATATTTAATTTATTGTAAAATAGGTGTACTTGTTATTTTACTCCGCACCTTGAAAAAACAAAAGTGTTTTATTCTTGTGTTGGAAACAGCCACTGCGCTAAATCTACTGCACTGAAATTCTGTTTACTTTCCAGTTATTATAATTTTAAATATTAATAATAGTTAAATAATATATTCTTATTTGTATACATGCCGCCAGTGTGAAGGTCACTAAATCACTAAATAAGCATAACACACGATAACGTTAATTTTTTCTATGATGATATTTAGGTTCTACTAAATTTTAAAAAAATTATTTTATTTTCACTCAAAAGTTAAAACAAAAAATATTTCTTGTCTAACCGTTCACAAAAAAATTAAATACCCACGTAAAAGATTAGAGCTACGTTGGAAAAAGTGTTATTCTCATAGTAACAATTACTAAATATATATTATAGAGACATTAGAAGCTAAGCACTACATGCTACATTGTGATGAAATTCTCAGAGTTTCAATTCAGTAGGTATTTAATATGAAAAGCAAATATTCCACCAAAATTGTATCATACGAAATGTACTGCGGAATCTGCCACACCGAATAAAAATATTACACAATGAATCAGAATATTCTCAGAGGCCAAAAGGGGAGCGGGTATCTGTTACTGAGCGAAACCTTGCAGACATACTAACTAGCCATAACCAAATTTAATGACATTATAATATACATTACTTGATATTTTATTTTTTGTCAATCGTTGGATAGAAAATATGTTTTTGTTTTTCAGTAAAAATAAAATAATTTTCTTTTAATTTAGAAAAATTAAATGAAACTACGTGATTTAGTATTATTTCTACTTTCTTTGAGTTCTTTACCACGACCTTGGTTTCGTTGTATTACAACGTCTTCAGGTGGGGTATTAGCAAAGTTTGCTAATAGCCCACCTGAATCTTTGCTAATAACCCACCTGAAGATGTTGTAATACAACGAAACCTAGGTAATGATAAAGAACTCAAAAAAAGTAGAAATAATACTACATCACGTAGTTTCATTTAATTGTGAACAATGAATTGTGAATAATTTGTACAAAATTAACGCCAAATATATTCAAAATTTCGAAAAACTTAAATACCATCACAGAAAAAATCATCGCTAGTACCTTATTTCAAAATTCGTATTTAATCAGGATTATAAATGACAGAATTCAGGATTTTTATTTTTAACCCTACAATTAGGGATTTATTGTTATAATAAATCAATTACTTGAAATAATAATTCAACAAAATTAAGTGAATTAATTATATGAAATATTTTATCCGACAGTGATAAAAGTGGACCATCTGAAACGAAATTTATCATTTTAAGTCGATGTATTCCATTGAGTATAATTTATAGTATAAATGAAATTATTGATGTAGTATAACATTATTTGCTTCGTATTATTGACATAAATTAGTTTAGTTTACGCGATTTATTTTCAGTATGTTATTTTAACTTTTATTGTTATTACATACAGAAACTAAATGTATTTAGTTACCTTGTAGATATCTTCTAAACTAGGTTTGGTTCCAGTTCATAGGTGTAATAGACGGAAGTATCATGGAAAACACTTCATCGGTTTTTCTCAGACGATTTTAGCTCATTTTTGACAACAGGCAGTATTTAAGATTGAGAAATGCTTTGTTGACTCTGTAACGAATGGAATCTGAGCAATAAATTTTTAATATTAATGAATCCTTGATGACCTATTCTTGGGCGCATACCTGTGGGTATTCATAATTATTTACTATCTGGTTCAGCATTACTGCATATTATGAGACCCTATGTGTGTCTTGAATGTATTGGGCTTACGTTGCACATTAAAATTCGAGATATTTCCCAAAGGTTTTATTAATATTTGTTATCAAATAAATAAAAAAAAACTAGAAACCATTATCGCAAAAAGAGAAGAGTTAAAATATGTCATCAGATAATTTTTTCATTAATTTCGCCATAGACAATTTAAGTCGAGAGTTGCTCTTTGTTACCAATATTTTAAAATTACTCAATAAATATATCGATGATTGTCCTTCAGTATTGAACTTAATCTTTTTTTAGTTCTGGTTCTTATTTTTATATCGAAAGTGGATTTACTTTCTTTTAATCATGAAACAGTATTAGGTGGTATCCATCTCTCATATGCGCCCTGGCTTCTCTCTGTTTTCGAATGAATACTGTTCGGGATTTTGATCTTTTATTATGTTCATTTGACTGCTTGGGGAAGTTGATCTTTCTATATTAGGTGATATAATTTTCATTATATTATCTCTGTATCGAATAATTGTTATTTTTGTTCTCTGATGGCAGCCGCTGAAACCTTGTTGCTTGTTAAGTGATATTAATATGTTCAACTTTTGATTTTCATTTTAAATTGGTCAAGGTTCGAATAAATAAATAAAAGTACATTTATGTTCATTTCAATTTGTTACTTTTATTACGTAACTAAACTAATCTTTAATATTTTTTTTTATTTAGCAAGGTGCTCAAAGTTTGTAAGCCTCTTCGTTACCTTACTTATTTTACTTTACTTAACTTATATAAACATATATATTATATAAATTTCGATCAGTTTCAACAATCAATTTTTAAAGAGCATGTATGTCTTAGGCAGTTCCCTTAATACTAGCCTCAAATTTTACTTGAAATTTTAGTACAAGTAATGAAACGCGTATTTTTACATGTTTATTATAATTTCAACTAGAAACCAAATTATTACACGACATAATAATTTTTAGGTTTACTTTCGATAAGAAGTAGTAAAAAACCTGTTTGAAATATTTTCCAAATTTCCAGCTTAAACAGAATTTTAAGTAAGTTATATGATAAGAAAATTTGGCAAAAATAATTTTAATTTAATTGTGGTGGCTATTTAATTTTTATAAATTATTTACTCAGTTTTAAAATGCGGTTAATAGCTTGCTTGACACATTTTGTTATATTGTACTTTTTAAACAAATACCTGACATGCCCAATTTAAATTATTTTCAAAACGATGCAATCCGCAAAAGCCAGCGAACTGATTTGCTGAAGCTTCTTGCTCCTTGAAAATCAATGTGGGCATACTCTTAAGGAAAATATTCCGATGATCAAAAACAGGCGTTTATTTGAAAATCACTATTATCGTAAATCCGATATATTTAATATTAACGACGTACGTGAAATAAAAATATAATAAGTTTTATTATAAAATGAACATTGAAGTCGGGAATTAAATTTGCTAATCGAAAATATATATACTATCAACCGTTGCAAGAATCGGGATTAGCAGCAATAAGAAAGTTAATATCATATTTTATTCAAAGAAAGCAAACGTAGAAAAATGTCACGTGATTTTATATGAAAATTTTATGTCCTTCAGTTTGAGCTTGATCATAATATATATTGCTTATTTTGTTTTTCATTTATTTTCATTTTATTATATGCCAAAACACAAAAGGCCTCAAAAAATTTCTAATTTTCTAATTATTATTTAAAAGTATTTCTGTTTTCCTGATATTATTCGTTTTAGTGTTTCGTACTGAAATGGTAAAAATGATACACTTAAAAAATGACTTCGATTTCTGATCATAAGCCTGTGGGTTTTAAGAATTGATAGTTTGAAAAAGAAAGTTGAAATTTTGGTTAATTGAAGGAAATGATAGTTCAATTATAAAAAAAGAAGAACAGAAATCGTGTTTATTTTTGGGAAATCAGGTTGAAAGGTTTGGATATTGTAGTTTATTAAATTAAAGTTAGTAAAGTGCAAGTTCAAAAATATGCTTTATTTTGTATAATATTCAGAAGTTTTATCCATAATGAAAAAAATTATTTTTCTCCCTCTTATTTGAAAATAACTCAGAAAAATTAAACAGAATAAAGAATGTTGATTATTTTTAATTTTTCTAGGCAAGTGGACGTTTATATTGACTAAAAACAATATTTTTCTTTACGTCGGTTTTTTCAATGATTTGTACTGAATTCCAACTGACGTTCTAATAGTAGTGGACGAAAAATTATTTTTTTGAATTTTTCATAATACGTGAAATATATTGGAAACTTTTCTTTTTATATTTTCACTATATATCACTTTATTGCATCGTTAACATATCATGGTTTGTTACATACTTAAGAGTTGTACGCGCATCACACGCAAGAGATGCAGCCTTCACGTATGCTTCGGTCCACGTATATACATACACATTGGTAAAGAATCGGGTTGTATGCGCATCATACGCGAGAAATGTAGCCTTCAGGTATGTTCCGATGCAAGTATATACATACACGATGATAAAGAATCGGGTTGTACGTACATCACACGGGAGAGATGCAGTCTTCATGTATACTGCAACGTACGTATATGTATATACAATGGTAAATAACAGTAATCGCGTAAGTTTAATTTCCTTACGCTCGTCTTGTTTTGAAAAACATGATCAAATTTTCTTTGTTTTTCATAACAATATTTAAATCACCAAAAATAAAACCCTGAAAATATATTACTTAAATTTACTCATGATAAAAATGTTGGCACTAAATGAATGTGTTATTCCCTGATATTTCGTCTATTTTGTTTATTGGCCTTTTTCATTTTATATAACATGCGTCTTAAAAATGTAATAAAAATAACTTCAAATTATGCACTAGAATTTGTTTTCTCCGATCTGAAGATAAAACTTATATAAATTTTTATGTTAGTTCAACCTGGATATTTTTTCTTAAATTTTCGTATAATACTTTAAGGGTCCGTTTTCATAAGCATAGCGAAATGTATTCATATATTTATAACTATGTTTTCATATATTTATAACTTTGAATATCTCAAACTTGGATACATGTTTGTAATTTATTGCTGTTTTAGTAGTTGTACTAAGGAATTAAATATTCAACAAGACAGCAGTACACCAAAGAATATAGACAAACATCTAAATTATGTTCATATATGCCGAAGAACTATAATAGGAACTCCGATCGCTTTGCTACCAGTAGGCAGAGCGTATGTCTGAATTTTTTTTCAACCTATTTTTCCAATTTCTTTACGGTAGTTTTATTATGTTATACATGGCCATGAATAGCAATATTATTTGTTCTTTGTGGTTGTTAATTTCAGAGTAACGCACAAAAAAAATGTATGAAAAATTTACTTATATTGCAAATTTAATTTTAGTTTCTTTTCGTTATAATAATTAATTACACAATATTTCTCGGAGTATGGTCTAATAGAAAATGTTGATTCATTTATTAAATTTGAATAATTTTTAACAGAAATGGATTAATAAATGCCTTCATAATAGCGCTTTCCCAAATAAACAAAAAGAACCTTAATATTTTCATTACGTCCGTACAGCTGTCTGTCCGTCTCTCTCTGTTACTTGCTTGTAGTTTCAAACCAATGTATGATGGTACATAGACTTAAGGCTGGTGGTCAAAATTAGATAATTAGGAATTAAAGCATCACATTCGTATTAAAACAATTATAATTAATAAAACATATTGCTTTTTACCTAATTTCTATATTGTACAAAATATTTATCAGTAATTTGATTACAAATGACAAGAAAAAGAAAATTAAAGTCAACGTAAAACATAGTAATTTCAATGTCTATATTAATTAAAATTAAACACAATTAATTACAAGATTGGCCTTAAATAAACTAACAGTGCTCCTATCCTACTATCCCTATACAGAAATTAGTTAATGAGAGTGATATTAAAATTGAGAAAAATCTCGGATTTAAAGTATAATAATATAACTATACTAGGATATTCTTAAAAAACGTTACAAGGTTTACTAAACTACTAACAATCTCAATAATTAGCTACTGAAAAAACCGTTTTTCTTTTAGTAAAGCTTCAGTAGGCTGGTAACGAAGGCATCTAACTATAACATTAATCTATTCAATAAATCGGTATTAGTAAGTTCCCGAGCCATTTTTCGACCATGGCCTCATCTAAATGCCTTCAAATTGTTATTAGCTTCAGCAATCTCCTCAGTTAATTTCCCCATAGATAGTAATGCATGCTTTGTAATTTAAGAGCCATGTATTAGTATTTTGTGGACGGAAGCTGGAAGATTGTATCCTTGATATTCTTGTATTAAAAGTGGTGCGGTTTCCACATTAACTTTACTACATGACTTTACATTGATGTTGTATCCCAAAGATAAAGCTTGCAAAATTGTCAATTAAATCCTTTGATTTAGGCTGCAATATCTGAATTCAAAAAGAATTGTCTTATGGTATTTCTGTCACATCGTGGTCTATATGCAATTAATCCTAATATTAAAAACCTACAATTAAACCTAATCGAGACATAAACTGACTTTCTAGGCACAATTTTTAATCAGCTTACTTTTTTACCATCACTGATTTAACCTGCTAAGGAAATTACTCGTTATGACTCATATTGACTCGTTATGACTCGTACCATCATCAAAACTCTATTTCTAAATTTAAGTTAATATTACTGATTCTGTTAGAATACTATTTAAAATAAATTTCTCACATTTTGAGATCCGCGAAGCTACGTGATCTAACAAACTTTGCAACTCTATCTCGGCTTTTCATTCCATCGCTACTATATTGCTATGATATCACTTTTTCTTTATTTTCAAAACACCCTGATACGATTGGAAAACTTTTCTAGAAGTCTTACTAGCAATAAAGTTTATTTTCAACAAATATTTATGTTTCGTAAGCACAAACTCCACAAAATGTAATAAAACTTCATCCGCACCAATATTTTTTGATGTTGACGCATACGAACTATTCAGTATTGAATTGCTGAATTGTTAACCTGACATAATTATGTTAACCCTATGTTTTGATTAACCTATGTTTTGATCTTTTGCTAAGAGCACTAAAATCCTTTCTTGGTTAGCTGTGACCAGAGGAAGGCGTAGTAGGTTTAGGACATTTCAGTTTTTGCTAATTCAATAAATTCAATAGCACTAAACTAGTCAACATGCTTTTAATATTTTTAATTTATTAAAACTCTCAAGTTTATATATCTCAACTGTATTTGTCGACACTTATACACAAATTATGCACACATTTATATAAAAGACTAGTGTCTATATTCACTACATTATCTGACAGAATTTATAAAATTCATTCATAGTTTTTTTTATTATGTCCTTTTACCCTTTTATTAAATCACATAACTCAAAGAAATAAGCCCTATTTAAGAAACATTTTGGTTAATTACTTGAGAAAGAAAACATTTAGTATAATAAACATTTTAAAAATCTCATAGAAGTGCTACGATAAATATGTGCTATGAGTTAACATAAAGAGCCATACCACCCATAGGATATATCAAGCTATGTTGACTCATGTATTTTACATTCGACTATACTTATATCAATCTGGGGAAACATATTATAACAAATGCGCATTGGTACTAAAAAGTGAAGAACCAAAAATAATAAATATTATGAAATTTTACCTCAAATTGTAATCAACCTTCTTAGTACTTTAATATTTCAAATACCAAAAAAGATATAAAATTAAAATACATTACACATTGCAATGTATATCTTGACCTTGGATTTCCATGTTACAAAACATGAATAAACAAACAAATACCAGTAAATTTTATTGCAAATATGACTCACTGATAAGCGCGCCGTAAAGCTTGAAGTAAACAAAACGCCATGCGCACAATTCGGAAGTCAAAATACAAGTGAAAAACAATTATTAGCGGTGATATTTATATATTTCCGGGTAGTTTCTTTATCGCACTAATTACTGAGGTACTTAGAAGTGAGAATTGAAAATATAAATTTTTCGATTTACGACCTATGAATGTAAACCACTGTGCAATATGAATTAAATTTCGCAAGTGTATACAGCAGAGAAACATATGAAATAGACATCTTGAAGTTCTTTTAGAAATATATATATATATATATATATTTATATATATACATGTATATATATATATATATATATATATATATATATATATATATATATATATATGTATATATATATATATATACACTCGACCGTGCACACATTTTTTTTTAATTTTTATACGTGTCTTCTGTGTTTACCTTAGAACTAGTGACAAAGGAAGTCCCAAAAATTGATCATTGAATGTCTGTCTTGTTTATTTAATAATTCCATTAACTATAATTGATTTGATAAATGACTCTAAAATATTGTAGAAACGTTGTTATTATACACGGAGGTTTTACAAAGAGAATGAATGACTCACTTAGGAATTTTCAAATATATTTATCTGTGTTAACCTATTTACCTACAATAAATTTTATGAAAATGTACTTATTTCATAAATTGAGTTCCATCCGCAAACCACCCTGGACAAATTAATAAGAGTATCCAGAAAGGCACAAATCGTTTGGCATTTCTAAAAATTAGTTGCGTGTTTTTTCACACTGATTTTAATTTTAACTTATACGAATATAAATAGTCTAGGGCAGAATCTACATGCAACTTCGGCTTTTCATTTGGATCATAATTAATAGAAAAAATCATTAAAAAAGTTTTCTTATGTAAAGGAATAAATTGTGATATTTACTACAAATAATTAAGATTTCTAGTCGCCGATTAATGAAACATTTTAATTTTGAGTAGGTACGGAATCCAGTCTACTTCCATAAGTAAGCAGGAGAGAAGGGACGGAGATGTAATTAAAATATAATTTACTTGTGTATGTACGTAAGTACCTGTCTTCTCATATTCTAACGTCTATACCGTCATACATCTTTTATTTACCTTTATATACTTACATACTTACTTACGTATTAATATTAAGTCACTTTACCTATTTGTTTTAACTACTTATCTACCTATCAACTAATAGCTTACTTGTTACATATCTTTACATGTACCCGATTATATTTAACTGCTTTTTTAATTTGTTATTTTCCCGCTTACATCCAGACAACTGAATTGAATCCAAACTAGTTACTCCTCATCAGTGAAAAGTTCATGTTACCAAATCTCGGCTCCATTCATTGAACCTCATTGAATCTGGATTTTATAAAAGGGTTAACTTATACCGCTCTTAACCATATCAACATTTTAGAGACTTTATTATTAGATTGTCATCAGACTTAGATCTTCCAAACTGAATCGTAGTAGCTGTGCTTTTCAGTATTAATGAATTCTACAGTGTCAGGTACATTTTGTAAAATTTACTTGGTAAAATTCTGGTAATTTTCTTTGATACCACAATAAAAATTATTATATAAAAGTTATTGAAATACTGATTTATGTAAATACTAAAACCGAGAACATAATATAAATTCAGATATTACATAATAATAATTTATTTCGTGCAGAGAATTACCATGAGTTTTATTTAGCATTTAAAGGATTATACATTACAAAGGATTATACACTGAATTGCGACAGCTGTACTCTTCCCTCTTGTAGGACTCAATGGTGTAAGTACAATTTCCATGGCCTAATTTTAACAAATTTTCTATGATACCACATTAAAATTATTTGACTAATGTCATAGATATGGATTAACATAACCTAAGAGATCGTACCACTACCGCATCAAACTGAGTAATTCGAATCTATTGTTAATTGACAGAGACTTTGCTTGAGACCCAAATTATTAATTTCAGGTTCTCAAATATCGCGATTTTAGGAGACAGTACACCGGCAGAATGACGACTGAGGAATAAGAACTCGGACTTTACCGAAAGAGTCTGAGCTTAGACACAGGATACTAATTGCGAAGCTCAGATCTTTAATTTTTATGATTTAAGCAGGCAATACCCCAAAGCATCAAGGCTGAGGAGTTTGATCCGGAAGTTTAGTGGTAAAAATTCCCCTTGATACTCAAAACACTAATTTACAAACAGCTTATCCTTAAATCGCACGCTTTTGGCAGACAACATTCGTATAGCAACAGGACTGAGGAGTTGCAACGCAGAGTACAATATCAGAGTTCCTACTTGAAAATAACTGATCCTTATGTCTCACGATTTAAGCAGGTAGTACCCTCGTGGCGTCAATAATTGTAAGTTAGAATATGGCGATCAGCGGCAGAGTCTCTACTTGGGTTCCACAAAACTATCTTT
Source organism: Druceiella hillmani (assembly GCA_039881145.1). Classification (NCBI taxonomy): domain Eukaryota; kingdom Metazoa; phylum Arthropoda; class Insecta; order Lepidoptera; family Hepialidae; genus Druceiella; species Druceiella hillmani. Next base: position 8,415,004 of record JAYKKI010000068.1, read on the forward strand.
AAAACAGCAGGTTCTCATGTCTCACGATTTAGGCCGTGAAACAAGATAACTAATGAGTTTAAACCCGATGTTCAATGATAGTCTCTTCTTGACATCAAAAATTCTAACTTGAAGTTTCTCAATTTAGGCTAGTAATTCTTCTGCAGCAAATTGACTAAGAGGTCAAACTAAATTTCAATATCAGAGTTTCTGTTTGAGACCCATAATAATAATTTAAAACAGCTGATTCTCAAGTTCCAGAATTAAAGCAAGTAGCACACTTACAACTTCATATCTTAGGAGTTCAAATCTATAATTAAATGGTAGAACCTCTTCTTATGACTCAAAATACTAACTTAACAGCAGCAGATTTTCAAGTTTCATATTTAATCAGGTAGTACAAAACTCAGGATGCAAAACCCGCAGCTCAGTAGAATCTCTGCTAGTTTAGGCAGACATTATTCCTGCAACATTAGGACTGAGCAGTTGGAATCCAAAATTTAATGATAGAGTATCTACTTAGTGAGTGTCTGTGTCAATGTTTTCTAGAATCAATGCCAATGAATACAACATATTTTATCCGCCCACATCATGCGCCTTAACTGTTTTCTGTACATATTTTACAATGCGCGTTCTTTTGATATATTTGTGTTTAGATATAAATTATTATTTCATCCATGTTTTGTTTATTTATAAGGGCTTATACGTACCTAAAGTAAGTCATTTAAATTATGAGAGTAAATAACATTTCGTGTTCAGTTTGAAAATAAATATCATTATTTATTTACATAGGTACTTAATTGCCTAAATATAATACTAAACCTAAATGGGATGTAAGGTTATTTCAGTAAATTGGAATGCAAGATATAAGGTTTTAACCGTGAACAAACAAAAAATGTTTAAAGTGAGGTACACACAAAAGTTTTGAAATATGCCACTCTATCCAGTATATTTAAATAAGAAATATATTATTTCACAAAATTTAAAACTAAATTGAATTTCCTATCTTATAAATAATACTAAAAAAGTAAATAGTTGTATATAATTCATTACCCCAATTTTGTAGCGTGACAAACAAGATATGTACAATTTTATATTATTTTACGTTTATTTCTTTCAAAACCAGTAAACTTAAATCAATTAAGTATTTTTGAAAATTAAGTAATACAATATTTGTAGGGAAGTTTTCAACGAAGTAGTGAAAATAATGACTGCATGCATATGATATTTTTGTAATAGAATTGCCAACTCTTTCCATTGTTAAGTTATATTAATTATATGGAGATTATTTTCTAATTTACGGAAAACTGGATCCCGTACGAGTAAAATTAGTTTTTGGAAAAAATATTTATATGTATTTTTAGACTACTTTGTTTCCAAAATTAATTTGAACCATTTTAGGTGACAATGTACCATGTCTATATTTTTGAAATAAAGGAACCTAAAACCAAATTTCATAAGTGTTTAAGATAATAATCTTTGAGTAAATAATGAAATATTTTAATTGGTATTACCAAATACCTAATCTAATTTTTCTTCTGCTGAAGCCTAACCATATTGCGCATAAAAATGTGTTTGATAATTTTTTTTATCATAAACTTTAAAAGAAATGGGTGTAAAAATATTGTAAATCCGGAAAATCATATTCAACTTTGAATTTTTTTACTTGAAGAAGTTAACGGAAATTTGTAGTATTTTATTTAAAATAACTTTTCTAATATTTTCAAAATTTTGTTGTAATATTTCTTCTTCTAAAATCGCAACAGAAAATATTCTTTGAGTGTTTTTATTTCACCGTCATTAAAAAAAAATCTCGATCAGAGGCTTTCTTACATCGTTTAAAGATTTAAGTCTATGATATGAATTTTCACCCTTCTTTGAACTGCGATTTCAAGTACTGCGCGATACAAGGAAATTTATATAGCCTCAAGGCACACAAGCTTGCATTTTTGTCTTGTAAATAGATGAGTAATAACTCAGTCAGTGAAGAATGAGATAAATTTTCTATACACGAGAATTTATTTAATTGTTATTTTATTAAGTGTTATTTTAATGAAAATTTATATGTGTGTTAATTAAAATGCAATTATTATTCGCAACTATATTTCATAAAAATAATATTTAATTATTTGTTCTTTTTTATTTAAAATATCACTAGTACTTAAATACTAATTTGTTCGCCTTCAAGTGTTCTGATTGGAAAAATCCTGTTGTTCTGCACCATTGTAAAACCCTCACCGTGGTAATGGAATTTTTTTTTTAAATTTGATACAAATGCCAACCCAGTATTTCAAACATTCAGTAACTTGTCGAATTGGAGGGTGAAAACTATAGCAGATTTTCGTGAAACACATCGGAATCGGTGGCTATGTGTGTATGTACACACACACGCACACACACGCACACGCTCGCACACACGCACACACGCACACGCACACACGCACGCACACACGCTCACGCACGCGCTCGCACAAGCACACACCCACACACGCACGTACACATGCGCACACTCACATACGCACACGCACGCACAGACGCACAAGAACGCTTACACGCACACACGCAGACAAGCACACACGCCCACACGCACACGCGCTCTGACACGCGCATGCACGCACACACGTGAACGCGCACTCACGCACTCATGCGCATGCACACGCATCCGAACACGCACACGCACACGCCACACACACGCACATACACACCCACACGCACACCCGCACGCACACCCACACGCACACCCACACGCACACCCACACGCACACCCACACGTACACACACATATCTAAGGAACACGTGACTTTCATAATAACTAGGCAAAAATGTAAGGAACACGTGAATTTCATAATAACCAGTAAAAAAAAATTATGTAAATATTTTTCAAATTTTTTTAGTGTAGTTAAACAATTTTCATCATACCCTCACATTTTTTATTTCGATTTTTGACCCAAATATTCTGTGATTCATATAATTCGTAATCGTAAAATTTGATTTTTCCGGCAGATTGTTCAGTTTATTGAATATTTGTCTTTTCTTTTTGAAGGAACGTAATTACTCGTGGTACTCATGTATCGTGAAATGTATCAAAAACTCTGCCAACTATTGTTATAAGAAAATTGGAAAAATAAAATTATCAACAGTTTCTTCCACAATCATATATTTATGCATTTCACTTTCTCCCAAATAGTTTATTTATTTAAATGGATATAAATTTAAGTTAAACTTTGCATGCTGGTTTTCACGTCTTTAAGTAAGAAAAAAAGAAGACAATTCTTCTGATTGATCCTTTCAAATCGTTAAAATGCAAGAAGAGAAGCCAGACCATTTAATACGATTGAAATTGGGATTAGTCATTTACGATTAAAAAGTTTCTGTAATATGATTTATTTTTTTGAAAATTAATATGTGAAGAAATTTCTTTGTGACGGGCTCAATATAAGAGTCCTTGCATATGATATTGAGCTTCACCCGCGAAGTGAAAATTTTGAATTTTGTTCAAGAAAATTTAAATAGTTTTGTAAAATAGTCGAAAAAATTTATTTTTTGTTTTATTTCAAATTGAAGTTTGACATAAAGTAATGAAAATTGTATCTAATCATACCTTAATATGTATTTATAACCAAAAAAATATTTTAATGTGAATATTTATGTATTAAAATGAAACTATTCTCCAAATGGTTTATTTCTTCATTCAGATATTTGAAACAGACATTAGTCCTCTAGTTAATCATTCACTAAGGTGTATCTACCAATATATAGATATTAAACAAAGGTATTTTTTATATAATCTACTTAATAACTAGTAAAACAATTTAAAAATATTATTTTTGGATATTAATAAGAAATGAAGTAATAGTGTATTAAAAGAAGGTAAACATTTTTCTTTAATAAACCAATATTTCTTTATCAATTATTTAAAATTTTATTTCATTACAGCGAGACATTAAGAATTTATATAATATACAATAAAATCAGAAAACATTCTTAATTTACTGATGCATCAACGAACCATCAGCCTATAAATGAGAAAGTCAAGAATTAACATACAATAACATATACCAAAGTTAACATATTGCAGAGTGTATGCCATAACCAAAATAAACGACGGAAGACGGCAAAAGCATAATAGTGCAGCTTCCGCAAAAGTTCACCAAGATGTTTGTCAATATTTGCACTGCTAATGGATTTTTAAAACATCCCGGTATTTGTCAAATGTGAACATGCATATTAGTTGACGCGAAAGTTTCGCAGTATTTTCATTTAATAAAAATTCAGACACAGAACATTTACTTTATACTTTTCTAAGGCCATTTTCGAAAATAAAAGGGTTTGATGGTATTAATATAGCAACTGTTAATAATAAGAACAACGCCTATGATATTTGTCATTTGGACTAAATACTTATTAAGGATTTATACATTTTTATTAAAATGTTATTGAGTCCAACAGGTTAGAAAGCAAAATACACCACAATTATTACTAAAACAGGTAAGGCATGTACCGAAACAATTCGTTACATTATGTTACATAAATAAGTCCAGGTATCATCATTAAGTCGATAGAGAGAAAAGCCAACATAGGAGATAGATGGAGCGCTGGCTACACTATACGCATTAAGCAAGTAAAACTCTTTATTATTTTTTATCCTATTCTTTCGTAGGAATCTTTTTAATCTTGTTTTAAAAGTTTCAATGTTAATATACGTTTCATCAAAACATATTATCGATGACATTCATAATATGTATGCGTGGTGGTTGATGCACAATTAATTAGCGCTGTATTATCCTATATTAATAGCATACTATTTATGAGTTTTATTGAAATTAATGAAACAAAATAAACACAATCAATTACAAGATGTTCAAAAGTAAATTTTACAACTAATATTTGAAGTTATTTCAAACTATCTTTAATTAAATTTTTAATTTATTTGAACAACACCGCAAGTGTTTTCTTTTTGTGATTTAACTGAAAATACGATGAAACCCAATTTTGTAAGTTTAATAAACTTTGTACCAAAACATTAAAAATGAAAAAAAATTTAATTAGAATAAAAACGCGATAATTATTTTCTTTTATACTTTGTTTTTGTTTCAATGTCCCGAAATATTTGCCAACCCAGTTTATATTTTTATGTTTTTAAAAAAAATCATAATATTATAAATTAAGTAAAAGTCCATCATAAGTTAAACAATGATCATGCTGATCTTTAAATGATATTTTAGGTCCCTATGGTGTCGTTATGCTAGACAGTGCGAATTAAATGAAGCTAAGATAAGTATTGAAAAGTTTGCAAGTAAGTTTTTTTTATCGATCTTGTGCGTTTATATATCTGTAAAAGTTTTAATAGCATGATATTTTATTAACAGTACCCGAGTTACAGCTTCTCGTTTTATCCAAAATTGACGTAAGAAATGAAAAGACCAGTAAATTCATACAATAATTCTAGACATAATTTTAACAGCGTTATACATAAGAAGAAAAGCTACATTTCGTAACTGACTAACAATTTTAAGTAAATGTTTAATCTTTAAAGGCCAGAAAGTTAAAGGTCAAATGACTAAAGTAGGATTATACAAGCTTGAAACATTAAATTACGTTAGATGTCGACGTTCAGCAATAAGGGTTTATTATTTACATAAAATGAAGCTAATTTTTTTGAGATATTAATAAATTTTCATATTTCTTATTCTTCAGTGCCCAGTGCTTTGTGGAAAAGAAATATTACAAAGAAATGGTTTCATTAAATTAATTTTGTAAATCAACAGAGAAACGATTTGAATGATACCCACCAAATGAATCCAAGCAAGTCGTAATAACATACTCAAATACGTAAGAACGCGTAGCTGTGGCGCGCTTCGAGAAAAGATTTTTAATATTTCCCTCTCGATAAGGGCGAAATTGTATCCCGAGTACCCTCCAGCGCGCTAACGTGGCCGCAATCATGTTAAATGACTGACTTGTATTTCCGTCGATCGCCTTCCGGAAAGCACCTAGCAAATAATTGATACAGAAAAATTGTTTTTCTTTCCACAAGGAAAATTGAATCAGAAGGTTTTTACGAGCGAGTGATTTGAAAGACAGGAAGGCGAGCATGAATGTTTTACATGTACAGTTTCCATGAACATTTGATTTATATATAATTAAACAAACCGAACATTTCATATGCCTACATATACTTATATTATACATAAATAGTCCTGTATGTATATAAGATTCATTGTAGTGAGATTCATTATAGTGTTTTTGGTTTTTTAACCTTTGGGGCATATCCATTTTGTAATTAAAATAAAAATCATTTATAGAATAGACTATGCTATATTAGAAACAATTTTTTATTCACACAATATGGTATATCAATAGAACTAACATGAAAATTATAACTGACTATTTAGCAGTACGGAAACCGTTTTACTTTATTTATGTAACATTTATATATACGTTAAATAAACAACTTGTTTAAATTAAAAGTTAAATTGGTTTCCACGATTTTAGTCTGCAACAACTTCCTGTCACAATTATATTTTTAAATAAAATCTTCCAACTGTGAGACGAGTTCCAATTAAGAGGATCTCTTAACAACCAAAGTTAAATGAACTCTGGTCTTACATATTTTCATTCTTTAATTAGATAGAGTCTGAACTTAGCAAAAAACTTATTTACTCGTATTACACTTCGGAGTAACCTAGTAATTATTGTTGAAATATGGCATATTTGCAATATAGACCAGGTTATAGTTACACACAACCGTGGTAACATTAATAAACTGATTTTGGCAATTTTAATAAACTTTTTCATAATTTTTTTAGTTTTGAAGCAATTTTTATTAAATTATTTTTTCTTCTTGAAAACTGACGTCTCTGACCAATTATCAAACAGACAACGTAGTGACAACAATGCGGGTAAGTTCGAAACCTTTGCATACGAAATTAAAAAATACTTGTTAAACTGAAAATTCTGTTAACCCGGTAAAGCAGCCTTTAATATATCCTCACTAAAAAGATACGCTAAATTTATTTTAAGTGACGTCCGGGACGTCTTTTTAATTGTTTTCCATCGAAATCCTAATAATTTTATTGATTTCTTTAATTGATTAAAAAACTGATCACGATTAATTAAAATTACTTTCTATAAACTGACGTTTTCATTGACGTTTCTGGTTGGATTTTCATAATATTGGTTTATTATTAGCATTTGACAATTAATTTTGACGAACACAGAATGAATTTACGTATTTTTTTTGGGCGGAACTACGTTTTTCTCCATACTTGATATTAGACGGAAATTAGAAAAATTAATTATAGTTCAATTACGATTTAATTATAATTTATTTTTCTTTTAACTCGTGGGACATTATTATGATGGCTAGTTCAAGGCTCTTCTAACAATTATTCTTTAACTTAACAAACTTTTTCTTAACAAACAATACGATTTTTAAACTATCATGCAACTAATTTGATTGTTTTTTTCATCATCTATCATTACCTCATTGAAAATTTGTTTTCTTCATTAGTTAATGCACGTTCGTGACTCTCAGCAATTTGATACTGCCATTCATTGGTCATCAGGGCCTTCAACTGGTTAGGTGATCAGACATCCTCTCGCCTTCCGTACTAATTTATATTCTTAAGGCTTTATAAATGATGTTCCTCTTGTCAGACGAAATACATTAAAAAAACAAAGAATTTCTCTTACTTATTATTAATTAGGATAACAAGTACTTACCCAAAATTAACTAGGAGCCATAATTCACTAATCTACCAGAATTAATATTGAATCATTCTTTTAACCCCGGAACTTGTAAACATTTAAGAATCCATGAACTTCTTACCACCTCCCCTAATCGGTTCCAAGTCGGAAATAAAACAAAAATGTTTTCCATTTGAAATGCATCTTTATTTCTTATAGATACGTTTATTTTGCAGTTTCACTTAAGTGCGGTTCTTAAAATTCTTAAATTGATTTCTATTACAAGTGTCTAATGAACCTTTCTTCCAATGGATAAGAAACATAATATTCCAAGAATTATACAAGATAAAGCTCTTTACGTAGAATATTAATAAGTACACGCTCTTACATCTATGCCCATAGAAACATTGATTAATTGTTTTAATAAGACATTTGAATAAAAATTATCTCTTTACAACTTACGTTAAGAAAGAAGGCCGATTTTTCTTAAGCAGTTAGTTAATTTATTTAATAGTAACAAGTAAAGTACGTGTATAATTTTATGAGCTTATTAAGACTTAAAACATTACATGTTTGAAAAAATTGCTAATGAAAAAGAAGCAGTCTTTTCAAGGAATGCTTTTTACTACATTGTTTTCTATCGATTTTTATCATTTTAATGTTATTCTATGTGTTATGTTCTTACTATAAGTTTTTAAACTAATTCACTACAAAACAGTTTGAGAATATGAGTGTCAATTTTAAGAGATTTTTTTCTATTAATACATGCATCATATTTAGTGATTCAATCTAAACATTTTCAATATTAAATTATATGGAAAAAATTAAAATTGAACCTTGTAAATTTATGAAAGACACAAGCCAATTATGAGACACACTCTTTTCAACAAATTACATGGCCTTATTTCAAATCGCATTAATTTTGATTCACATATATTTTAATGAATTTAATTAAATCTCAAAATAAGCAAGAATATTTTGTAAATAAATTTAAAAAAATGTTTGTGAAATTTTCTTAAATAGTTTTGAATGACTATAATATATCATAAAATTAACTTCACCCAAAAACATAAAGGAGACGAAAATATAATCATAATCGCATTAGAATTAAGCCGTATGATAAATACAAAATTATTTCAACAATATTTTACACAGACATTGGAACAAATATAAGAATGTAAGTAAGTAAATACATATTTACATATTACAAGTTGCATAGAAAAATTTCCTATTTACACATTGATTTAGAAATCTCGCTTTATAAATATTAGATGAATAAATATAATTTTCGAATACATGTACTTTCTACATTATGAGCATGGTATTTACACATATTAATTCACTTGCCACATACCTGTTTTACTAAAAACAAATACAAATTAGTAGCACACAAACAGACAAGATTGATTATAGTAAGAGAACACATATTCGTTTGGAAAAAACATTTAAAATCGTAAGCAAGTGTAAACTTTTAAAACTGTAACAAGTAAAAGTATAAATAACAATAGAAAAGACACGAAAATTCTTGTATCAAACTACAATACTTACGGAAGATGAAAATATAAGATGAAGGAGTGAGGAAATTATAAAGAACTAGAGTGTCTAATGAACAGCAACATAAGTGATAATTTACTCCATTTTCAGAATCACTGGTACGAAGTAGGGAATCTTATTAATGCTCGTCCAATTTACTATGAACAATAAAATATGTTGGTTATCATTGTCCATTAAACGCACCGTTATAAAACAGCTAATAACTGTCTACGATAAGCAAACAATGCGTCGAAGACGTAATATTTCATGGGTAAATGAGAAATTTCATATAAATCAGTCGGATAAAATTACTATTCAGTCACGACTTCGTTCGCGTGGATAGTGGAAATGGGCTAGTTATTTATTTTTTATGCCTTTTTGCCTATTCCTTCTTTATTTATATTACGGATATAATTTTTAATTGGAAACAGCTCATATATATATATATATATATATATATATATATATATATATATATATATATATATATATATATATATATATATATATATATATATATATATTATGTTAATAGGTTTATTTGTTTGTAGGAGCAAAATATTTTGAATTTTTTGAGTTGCCACTCCGGACCATCTGGCCCATACTTGCATGCCAGAAAAGCATTCTAACCTAGAATCAAATCCAACCATTCTAAAAATTTGTCCAAGATTTATTATGGGAATAGAGTATAATTTTTCCAAGAACTGTAACCGCTTAAATGCAAAGGATACATCTATCCGAATCATAGGGATACGTTGAATATGTGCGTCTGCAACGCCCATCAGCCAATCAACACTCCGGCAGCCACAATTGCGACTGACTAGGGTGGTAGCCAGTGGTGCAATGATTGCTAGCGGATGAATGTACGGAAAGTGGTGGGGCAAATTTTACAACAAAAAGTTGTTTTTTTGAGACTCTTCATTTTATCTTTTAAAGCCACCCCTACACTCAAAATAATGATTCCGACTTGTGTTTTTTCAGTTAAGTCGCGACAAAAAATTACTTGCAAACTTTAACTTACCATGCCAAATAGACCACAAATCTTCGTGTGAAATATATAAATTTTATTAACTCCTTTTTTAGCAAATCTATCGCATAACATGTTATCGATATTATAATGCAACGTTGTTTTGACCTAGTTGCTAGTAAAATAAATTTCTACAGGGATTAAGCAGATTTCCAGATTATTTAAAACTAAAAAACTTTTAAATTTTACTCTTTCATTACGCTGTTATAAACACAGAAACTAACTCTTTTACCGTGCTATTTTTAATGTAATTTGCTTTTTAAAAGTTAAATCTTTTAATTGTAGGTCGACTTTTTTTAAATATTATTTTTAAAGTGACGAAACGCTTTTCTTTAATTAGTTACATATTTTAATTGAATATATCTTTAACAACGATTTGACAATTGTAATATTATTTTGTAACTGTAATATTATGTAGAACTTTAATAATGTAAAATTAACAATATTAGAAACGCCAAAAAATTAATTTCTAATATGTTAGCGACTCCTGAGCCAAAATGTATTTGTAACCAAAGTATGTTTTAAGAAAGGCGCAATTTTATTGCTATTTTTTTGTAAATTGAAATGAACTAAACAACGATTGCGTTTGATTATTATCATTTATTTATTCGCACCATTCTTTTATTTAGATAATTTTGTTAATTATCATCTTGTTCATCCTTCCAGCAGTGATTACGCCTCCTTTTTTCCCCTACCTGAATATTTATATCTTTTTTTCATAGGCTATTGACCCGTTTACTCATAAAATAATTCAAACGTAACAATTGTGAGGGAAATCCTACTCGGTATGTTACGTGCTACGTATATTACGACATCTAACTTGGCCCAAAACATATTAAGCCGCCGAATCTTGTCATTTCTCATCATGCCATTTTTAAGAAATATTTAGGGAAAAAATAATACTTTTCTTCTATATGAGGGAAATTTAATTATGAAAGTCGAGCAAACAAATTTTTTTATTTATTAAGTTAGAAGAATATGAAAACATTACAACATCCGTAAAAAATTCATACACTAAATCAAACTTGCCATTTTAGTTATTTAACCTACTATATTTAAATACGCATGTGTCTCTTTATTGAATGCTTATATGTTACGATATTATGAATTTGTTACAGTTTTTTACAATTATGAAGGTATTTTTTACAATTATAAGCTGATTCCCATGCTGTACATACTATACTAATTTTTTAAATGCTTTCCATAATCGATTATTCCACCAAACACGTAATAAAAATTTAATTTTGTCTCCATTTTTAAAAGAGGATTTAGAAACGTGCATTATAATTCATAATTTTCTATTGCGATATTTTTCATCAAAACATTAAAGTTTAAAATTTCCGTTCATTCTTTATCTTCCTAGATTGAGTCTAAATATATGCGTAATGTTTGTTAAAATGTTCGTCTACTGATAATCTTTTTTTGTATTTTGTGGCATTTCCGTAATTGGCAAGCTATATATTTGCATGTTGAAGGATTATTAATTCCTAACTGTGTTATTTTGCAATCTGAAAGAAATTAATGAAATAAATTAATCTTCTAATACCTTATCTTGTACCATTATTTATTTAAAGTACCATTGTACCATTGTACTATTTTTTATTTGTAGTGGCCTATGGAAACTTTGGTGGGTAAATTTTATTTTAAGTCTACCTTTTTCTTTTCTTTGAGTGTTAAAGATGAACTGCCTAATATAATATAATAAACTCGTAATTTATCGTGTATATAATGGTAATAAATTTATAATGTTAGCTATCCAAAAATAAATTTGAAAGTTTTCTTAACGGCTATAAAGACGCTTAGCATTAATTGCGAAGTAATTAAATTTCAATTAATTTCCCATCCATCAATTTCCATCCATGACTAAATCAGATGAAAAATTAAATGCTTGACCATAATACGGTTTACAGCTGCCTAAGAAGGTGGTGGCTTTGAATCTTTCAAATTACATTACGCGATGCAATAACATTTATTTTAATTATTTCTTCCACTTTAAGATCACCTTAAGTGGGACATGAAATTAATGCATGCGTACTTTAAAAAATCTGTGTAAATACCGCCATAGAATACAATGAAACTCTAATTCTAATTATAATAATAAGCAAAGCAGTATGTATTACTTAAAACTATTTTGCGTACAATCGATACCAAAACAAAGGTATTTAAAAATAGTAAAATTGAAAAAAAACCACGCGTTTAGATAACACTCACTTAAAAGCAGAAAATAATTGTCGAACCAGTTTTCACTATCTACTCAGTAAGGGTTTTAGTGTAAGCTTTGTTTTTTATTGAGTGTAATATTTTCATGTATTTGCTTGGAGCACTTCCTCTTGAAACCTAAATGAAATATTAAGCATTTTTATTCATTTAATATTAATTTGAAAATCAAAATCATTTATTTATGAGGAAATAATGATACAGTAATTAGAAGTGCATGAAATTTATATTTGTATACTCCATTATGTAGTTAGTTAAAGGTCAACGAAATGAAAGCGTTTTAAAAAACTTGGTTGTTCTACTCTTTGTAGGTTTATTTAGTTTTAACTTGACTACTATTCCGTTAATCACTTTCAATGGCTTAGTGGTTTTATGCATAAATTTTAAATAGATTCAAGTTTATCAACAAGAGACGAAGACAACATGCAAAACCTCTAGCAAAACCTGCATTTCATAATTATGTAAAATATATAAAAAAATTCAGATATTTAATTTTGTACTAAAATATTTAAATTTTATTTTCTAAAAAAAATTGTGATTCATTTGAGTGCTATTTAACTGAATGTGGTATATTGTTATTATCACAATTTTCATTCACGGGTAAAATGCTCATAATATTCCTAAGATATTCAATAATAACTCGGAAAGAGCACAAATATCTTTAATTTTATTTCCTTGTTTTTATTATTTGGTTTCTTCATGTATTTTACTAAGAAGTGATTTACAACAAGAACCTTATAAGTTATGATAAGAAGTGACGAAATAATATGTCGATAATAATTCGTTCTTTGTAGAAAATTATAAAATCATACTAATTTGCGATGAACAATAAATAAACAATTTCTAAATGTACACAAGACAAATGAAAAAGGAAATTCCTTATGTTAGATGTTAAGAATTAATATTAAATTAATTATAAAATTAAAAAAAAACACTTGTTAAAATGGTTTAATCAGAGAAAAATATACATAAAGAAAACAGAAATAAATTAATTAATTTTAAGTTGTTACACAAATACTAAAGAGAATATGTGTGTCAAGTATTATTGATTTATCAATAAAAATAGCGATTGTTATATCAGCGTTCTGGTGAATAGTTATTTTAATTATTCTTTCCCAAAAGAATACAAGTTATTTATAGGCTTTGGTTGCAAAGGACCAAATATCAAGTCCTGTGTTAATCGAATATGAATATAGTAAAGTTGGTTATCTTGTAAATTCGAAAAATACATTAGACATGATATTACCCTTTGGGGTTGGTCCCATCCCTTAATCCCACATATATATTAAACGAGTAGTAGTTATAGTTTTAGATATACGACGGAAAATAATGAGTGATACTATTTCATAATTTTCAATCTACTTTAGTACGAAACCACATGAAAGTATAGAAAAATAAGGACACAATTATATTAACGCTCAAATAAAGGAACATTAAAATTTATTTACAACATTATTAATACTACGAGTATTTATTTATTTTAATTATAATCAAAGATACTACATAAAACTATTTGTGTTATTGCATATTTAAATTTATAACAATAATCAAAACAATTATTGTATTACCCTAATGCATGTGTTGTACGCCTTCACATATTTCCTCATTGTTTAACATTTGTATTGTATTTCGAGAAATGTTCAAAAAGTGTTAAAGATTTTAATACATAATCATCGTTCTCCATTAATCAAAGTTTAATGATAACGTGTTTGTGAAATTAATTCCCTTAGTAACTAAATGACAAAAGCAGTCCATAATCAACAAAAAAATTATCATAGCAACTCATTAACTCAATATCCACATTTATTGGTTCGTAGTTGCTTGCGGTGATGTATAAACTTAAACTAGAAAAACAATTTTTTACCACGGTTTCATATACAGTGTAAACTTTTTCAAATAACAACAAAGAAATACACCATTACGAATAAAATTCAAATTCGGTCGAGAGGTTATTGACTGAATAATAATTCGAATTATACAGAAGACTTTTTGGGTGTGAAGGTAACTCTTTAGAAACATGACGAATTAAATATTTAATTACATTCACATTAAATGAATTATCCTATATCAATATTAAGGCGTACTCGTTTCCCCGTCGATAACTATTATATTTATTAATGCGTTGGTTTATTTATATTCTAAATATATTTTTATACAAGTATATTATTACAGCAAAAGTAAAATTATTATTGTGAATTAAATTAAGATAAAAATCAAACTAAAATTAAACTATCCTAAATAGTTTAATATAAATTTAGATAAGTTCAACATATCGTAGTAGCAGGGAAATTTCATTTTAAAAATAAATAAACTTCCTATAATTCAGTAACGAGAAAGGGTTCCAGTTCACATTTTTTAAACACTTAAAACTATTTTGAATTATTTAAGGTTTCTACGTGGCATAATTTGTCTCTTCATCTCTCATAATAAAACCTTATTTGCAAGAAGCATTAGTTTATGTAACTGTATTTTTTGATAAAATTAAAAGTGTTTTTCGGACATTTAATTTTATCGAGTATAACAGCACCTTTTTTAAATAAATACCAGAGAATTGACAGTTTATCTTAAATAAAATCGTTAATAAGCTTTTAACGATATATTCATTACATCCGTGTCATACAATATGAAGTATATTAATATCAAAATCCTCGGTTACTGTTTGAAATTACAATTTGGTTTAATCCGTCATATTCTCGGTGATACAATAAATAGCAAATTTCGACTTTAAATAATTTTTTTCTTTTACCGCCAAGTACGATTTAAAACTCAGACCTTAAAAAAATTTAAAAAAAAGAATATTTATTTTTTCCACATATAACTTCCTGAATAATGAAAAAAATTTGCTATTTTTAAAACCTGTATAGTGTGATAAGAATTTTATGAGATATTTTCCGTAAAAATTAAAACCTCCGAATATTTCAGCAATATCATCCGGAAAATTTTGTAACAAATTTCCGCTACAATATGGGCTGAAATATTTTAAATTAAATCGGGTATCAAAATATTATTAAGTGATGATATTTTCACAATTAAATGAAACTACGTGATGTAGTATTATTTCTACTATCTTTAATTTCTTTACCACGACCTAGGTTTCGTTGTATTACAACATCTTCAGGTGGGATATTAGCTAAGATGGGATATTTGCTAATAACAGGTGGGATATTTGCTAATATCCCACCTGAAGATGTTGTAATACAACGAAACCTAGGTCGTGGTAAAGAAATTAAAGATAGTAGAAATAATACTACATCACGTAGTTTCATTTAATTGTGAATAATGAATTTCGACAAAATTAACGCCAAATATATTCAATATTTGATGATATTTTGTTAAAAGCAGCTGTATACACTACATATATATATATATATATATATGTATATATATATATATATATATATATATATATATATATACATATATATATATATATATATATATATATATGCATAAATTATTTGTATTACGCATGTTTAATTTTTTAGATGTGAAAATAGGGATTTACAGTTTATTTTCTCAAAGACTACTCGTATGTTTATATTCAGTGGCAAAGCATTAGAATTCGTTTTTCAAGAAATTATACTCTATGTATTTATTTTTATTTATCTACTTTAGCCTTATTTAATATTAAAATATTTTAAAACAGCAGTTAAATCTAAAACGTACTTTTTAACACTTAATAAACATCACAGGGTTAAAAACGATTTCGTTTTTCACCATAGTGCTACGTAAATAATTCCAAATAATCCATTTTTATAATATATCGCTCAAATGAAGAATTGAAAGTGTTATTCGTAGAAATGGCTAAACCTTTACATATTTATTGCTTTATTTCCGGTATTCTCTATTTTCAGTTGGCTTGTCAAAGCACTTAAATCACCCAAAAAGGTTAACATATTTAAGCAAGTGTTCGTGATAAGATATTGATTTTATTTCGCTATTAATTTAAATGACTGATAAGATAATGATTTTATTTTGTTATTAACAACGGAAATTATATATTTATAAAGGAAAATACGTTATTCTCTATTTTATCAATTTGAATAAGTTCGTAGGTAGCCACTACAATAATAGCTATAAAATTTCAAATTTATAAAATTATGAACAGTCGGTGTTTTATTTACTGACGGTAAAACGATATACCTAAAACCACGAGAGGTGATCAAAAATTAATGACAATCGGATATTTCAAGTGGTGCTAAAAATTTAAAAAATTTGCGATAGCTTGCTTCTATTCTCATTAGTTATAGTTAAAAAAGAAGATAGATCCTGGATAGTCAGATAAATCCTGAATCAACTTGGTATATCCAGGGATGGTAATTTCCAGGGATCCTCATCCCTGGAAAACACAAGCCGCAAGATTAGCGCAAAAGGCTATAGCATCCATATTTTGAGATGGCGAAGGAATTGTAACGGTAGATTATTTGGAAAATGAAATCACTATTTCATAATCTTAATACGCAAACAAAATCAGAAAATTGCGGAAGCTATCAAAGAAAAGAAGAAGAAAAAACTTCAAGATGGAGTACTTTATTAACGAAACAACGCACAAGCACACAAAACCGAAATCACGATGGCTACCATTCGAAAAACGGGTTTCAAATTACTCGAACACCCACCCGATTCTCTAGATCTGGCCCTCAGTAACTTCTCTACCCTCGGCTTGAAGAGCAACACAGAGGTATGAAATTTGAAGAAATTAGTGAGGTGATGGCTGCTGCAGAATTATTTTGGGAGAGTCAAGATCAAGACTTTTTTTCAAAATAAATCCGTATACTAGAGAAAAGATGGACTACATGTACTATCCTCTTACGAGATTATATTGAAAATTAAATAAAATTTAAACTGAAAAACATTATTTTTTATATCGATTCCAATTATTTTTTGAACACCCCTCGTGTTTAGTGACATGTGAAATAAATTATACTTACTGATTTTACGTCTCGAAACATACGGAAAACTATTAAACAATATTTTAATCCGAAACACTATAAGACTAATCGAATACATCTATTATACAAATAAAACATTTATAATTTTTCTTTCAATGGGAAGATAATAGTGAATATGTAAATTGGTAAGGATATGAAATTGTACTGACGAAGAAATATATATTTTTTTGTTTATAAAAGATGTACATTTGTTTCTCGACTAAATTAAGTAAAAGTATCTAATTCAAATTAAATTTACTTTATTAAACTAATAAAACACAATTGGCAAGCAGCTTACAAAGACTTGTCTCTCGGTATATAAATCGAGAATAGGGAAAATATTTACGCTATATACAAAATTTTCCTTATCATTATTTTTTTTCTTTGATTTGTAATAAAAGTATCTCTCATTTCATTTTAATTAAAAGTAAAGCCTCGAAGCATCGAATCAATAACTTTAATTATAATATTTATTTTTGTATACACAATGATTTTTGTCTCTCGTCAATATTTTTTCCTTATTCATTTTCTTTCATATATTTAAAGCCTGAATTGTGAGAGAACTCACTCGTTTACGCAGCTGTATGTTGCTCCGATGCCGAAGTCTTTGAGGGCGTCCTCGATATGTTTGACTTGCTGTTCTGTTGGATCAGTGTGAGGATGTTGGTATTGCTTTAGAAAATAACACGTGCCAGGGATGTCTTTTGGGAACGAACTCGGCAGACAAGACTTGTCTCGAGGTTCCATCTCGAAGCCTGGGAATTTGATCAGCCACCTGTCGGGGAAAGAATAATATGTATTATAGTTTTATAATTAATCAAATAAAATATGGAAAATATTATAAAAATAAATTTAAACTGCTCTGACATTAATTCTATCTGTAGCTGAAATTCTGACCGTATTAGTTACCACCAGCATTACAAATTATTTATATTAGTGTTATAATTATATATACAAAATTACACAAGAATGTACATTGTAATGTCCTTTACTATAGGAGTGAGAGAGAAAATAGAAACTCAAGTAATTACTAGTTAATCTACTCAATACTCCAAGGACAAGTTTTGATTGAACCGTAAAGGATATTTAAATTAAATTTAATATTATAGTTAATTGGTTTATATGATTTAAACGTAAACTACAAATTGCATGCTAATATAATATTACTAGAATTATAAACTCCTTATTATTTTATTTGTAGTAAAAGGTAAAATTTTCATTTCCGGGTCTGTTACAGAGTAAATAATTAACTTTTTGACGCTTTTTTAGAAACACAAAGAAATATGAAAATTCCATTTTGATTTTATTAAAATTGTTTTGTTTTATTAAATAGTGTATCTATATTTAATTGCAATATTTGTAACAGTTTTATCAAAAACCTTTTAAACCTTTATGTATGTAAAATATTCCAATATAATGTTAATGTAAATATAAATATATATATATATATATATATATATATATATATACATATATATATATATTAATGTAATTAGAAGAAACTCAAATTACACTCACTCGTAAGTAGTGGGACTGACGTTGATCTTAAGCGGTTCGGAACCAGATTCGAACTTGTTGGCGAGCGTGACGTTGTGGCCGAACAAACAGTACTTCAGCATCGTCTTTCCAACCACACCCGCGAGTACTGTGCCAGTATGAAGACCAATCCTCATCTATTCACAGAAATATAATTGCTCCTTAGTAAATAAATAAAAATATCACAATTTATTTTAATACATAATGTTAATGTTGAATCACTTCTTGAATAATTACCGAATTTCAGATAATGTAAAAAAAATAATTTATTTATTTGTCGATATTTCCGTGGAAAGAAGATAGAGTAAAACTATTTTAAACCTTAAGATGTAATTTTTATTATCTCCTTACATTCGTTTTCAATATTTTTAGATAACTATTTAAACATTTTTATTTTGAAAATTAACTAAAATAGAAAAAAGTTTAATAGCTATAGAATAAGAATAGGGAAAATAATAATAACATATTCCTTCATTTACAATAAGAAATAGATTAGTATGGATAAATATAAGGATATAAAATGACTAGAGGTACTAATAGATTAATATGGATAAAGAGAAATATATTGTGTTGTAATTATCATTAATTTTTCCAGATCTCTACAGATTACAATCTGCGAATTCGAACGAGGTCGACTAATTCGGTTTTAAATGTATTAGATACAAGACCGATTAGGTGGATTTATTTATATATTTCAAATATAAACGTTAACACAACATTGTTACCAAATTTCGTTAAGATAACTTGCAAAGTTTAGGCAGTAGAAGTTTATGAAACAGATAGAAAGTCATATCGAAGAAGGAAAATAGGAAATTTGATTAAACAAACATTTTGCTTGTAGGAATTGCGTAAGCCGAAACATTTTCTAAGAAAATGGAGTTATACAAGTGAAAGCAACTATTATTGATAAAACTACTTAACATTTATAGAAAAGCGCCAACAAACAAAAAATATTAAAAATATATCGTTTTATTTTTAATTTGAATGAATTTGTACATTCGACTTTAATATTTTAATAAATTTTACTTTTATATTCATTCGTTGCGCGGAAAATACAACTTCAATATTTTTGTCTATGGTTATCTTTAAATATATACCAACGAACTACCACGGTAAGATTTTCCAGAATATACAGAATTATTCAAATATTAGTTACAATCAAATGATATTCTTTTTTTTAAAGGAGATTCAAAACAGAGATTGGATTCTTAACGGCAAAATACAATATAAACGGGAAATATCACTATTCTTTACTCCAAAGCTATAGAAACATATAATTGGAATTAAATCCACTTATTTTGTCAACTGTATTTATTCGCGAGAGCTTTGTTTTATATTATATTCCTGTTTCTATTTGTCACTATTCTACGTCATTAAGAATGGTAAAATATTCGACTTCCAATCTGCTCTCCTGTATCAAACACTGAAGAACTGAGGTTCTACCATACTTTGTAACTTTAATATGACCATTGACTTTGTGCAGTATTTGATAAAATATTTAGTCATTGTGAATATGTCTATTTGGGAAAATGATGAAAAATATACTGTATTTTTTATTCGCATATCTAGAGAACGTTACAATGGCTACAACTATTTAATTATACAGAACTTTATCAATAACATAACTATATATATATTAATTCAAGCAGGCATTTTTTACAGTACTTAACTACTTATAGGTTCATGGATTTCAGTCGAGAACTTATTTGCCCCATCGGTTCTATGATAAATATTACCTGCGCATTTGCACTTAAGTTTGCTTTTGTTAAGCGCTATTTCAACCATTTTTTTTTCTATTAAACTTCCTCATTTTAGATTTTATCCTTCGGAGACATTTTGAGCACAGCACTTTCCATTATTTACTAAGCAACTTTAAAATTATGTGTCAGGCTTTCTATCATTATCTACATTTCAGAGCCATAGGCAATTAAAATGCAATAATTACAAACTAACGTATTTAGTGACTGCGTAATTGATGACACATAGATTTTACATGATTTTTAAATGCTTATAAAAGTTGTTTCCACATAGCTGAATCATTTATCCCACACCAAAACTTCGTGCTAATATTACCGCGCTTCACCAGACTTGCTGCGATTTGTGAGTTGAACATGACTACTATAGTCTTTGACACTGGTCTAAAAGAATGGTCCAACGCACATCATCTTTGTCAACTCCTGCAACGTCTTTGCCAGAATTACGATATCGTCAGCAATCTCAGGCGGAAGATCTTGCTATTTGTATTGTTCCTCGGTCTTTTCCAATCTAAAGCCTTGAAGATATATTTCAATGTGATTATGAATTGCTTAGAGATCTAGCATCTCTCTGTAGACTCCTCGTTGGGTAGGTCTCGTCTCCTGATTCTGTGCTTAAATTATCATTATAGAGACTACATGTAGACGTCTCAAACTGTGCTACACCGCCAATAATTTTGGTTGCGTTGAGGTGAAAATTTTAAAAGAATCGAAGCTTTCTTAAAGTCCACAAAAGCCAGATGCCGTAGCTAGTTATACCTTTTAGTTTTCTGTAAAATCTATCACAGAATGTGGATGTTACTGTACAATTACCCCAGTTATTTTGAAGGTTGGAATTATCATATCTTTGAGCGAGATGGTTATTGATAATAATAGAGAACAAGATTTGGATATGGTCTAAGGATACGATCGGTCAGTATTTTTAAGGTGTTTATGCTTTCCTGTTTTTAAAATAAATACGACCATACTTTTAGTCATGGTTACTTAGAAACTATACCATTGAAGCAAAGGCATTAGATAATCCGAGGCAGAATTTGATGATATAATAATTCTGTTACACACAAGTAAAGAAAATTAGTAAAACAAAGAGGAAAGCAAAAGTCAAAATTCAACAAGACCCGTATTTTGATCAGAGAAAGAAGTTGAAGCATTTATAAAATTAAATTGTTCATCGGCTATTTTGAAACATTATCATCTACCTGTTGAAATTTTATCGGGTATGTAATGTCAGGGGATATATTTCCCATGCTAATTTACACAGTCGCAAAAATTCACATTTATTTTAAATTTCCTCAAACAGCTCGATGATCCAGACACTAGAGTTCGTCCTAAAACAAAGTTTGTTCCGATATCCAATCTCAATTTTTATCAATTTACAAGACTGAAATCTATTGCATAATTGGTCAGCCGCTTATTAATTTCAGAGTTAGATACACATTTATAATGTACATGCCTAATAAACCCAACAAGTAAGGCGTGAAAGTAGCATTGACTTGGGATGCAAGCAGAAAATATAGACTTAGAGTTAACTTGATTTGAATTAGACATAAATATTAATGCAAAACTTAATATGAGTATTATGAGATTCATAGGAACAATAAAGAGATCGAATCGATACTACGAATGGCTGGTTTAAGAATGGCGATCTTTGGTAAGAAAATTATTACTACAAATTATTGTAATAATTTTTTTATAAGCGAAAGTTATCGTGACTATTAAAAAGAACAAATGTTAGAATCTACCTGAATATTTTAATAAATAAAAATAATTTTAAACAACCCTAAAATGACTACCGTACCTTACAATCCAGTAAAAAATAAAATAGTGATTTCAATACATTTACAGCAAGCAGAAATATTACTTAAAGCCTGACATGATATATGCTTTAAATTATTCAAAATAAAGAAGTTGACATATCAATTGATTTTGGGAAACATAAATTATAGTACAATTACAGTGCTGGTATCAACTCTCATGTTACTTATTTAATTTTCTAAAAGAATAATTAACGCCAAAACATATAAGAAAATAAAGGTCAGTTCAAGAAAAGCCAATGACAAGTATCTATCACTTAAATTACGTAATTATTTAAGAATCAAAGGGGAAGTACATCATCACTCACAATAAGGTCGTGTTGCTATTTGCAATGAATACGAACAGAAAGTAAGTGAAAAATATTTATATTGCATTTGTTTTTTTTCCTGTAATTGAAAATTTTGTTTCCTTTTCTTTAAGAACATTATGCAAAATTTCAATTTTTGTTAAATGTTTTTTGTGTACGTTTAAAACTAAGAAAAATTAGTTTAAATATAGCTTACATACTTATATAATTTTGAAATATTTTTTATTTTACAACATAACTAATGTTATAAGTAGATATAATTTAACTCCTGCTTATCACAGCGTAAACATTGTCTTCAAGTAGGGTAAGAAAAAGATTCAATACATAGTTATTAAAATAGCAGAAAACCATAATTTTAATGTATCTCGAAAGGAAAAAACTACCGAGTCATACTTTTCAACCGTCGATCGATTTTACAAAATTAGGTACCGATGTAAATTTTAATATAATTGTAACGCTAAACTAATTTTTGTTTGTAAATAAAGAGTATATTTTAAACAATGGAAAAATTAACGAGTGGGAAAACATCAGTGAGCACTTTTTTGTTTATTTTTTAATTCCAAATTGAAGAAAATAATTGAAGAGCTGTTTCCAGATAATATCGCCCGATGAATGTCATATAAAAATTAATAACACTTTTCGTCCGTCATATTTCCCTAAAGAAGTTTTTGTATAACCTTTACCTACACTTCTAAATACTCAATTTTTCCATAATTATAGGTTAAGTATTTTGGGAAATAAGGAGGCCGTATTTTTTTACATTTTTCTCAGTATGTCTCTTAAGCTATAATGCCTAAAACTCTTATAAGTACATTTTTTTATTAATTATAAATAGCCCGTTCAGATGACACCCTATATTGTATATGGATTTAATTTTTTTTTAATATATTTTGCGCTCCCCAAAAATTACTGAATGAAGATTTTTAAGTTTAAGCTTACCCTTGATATGGACGCATTAACATTTTTATTACCATGCATGATTTTTCAAGTTTCTGGGTTAAGCTGTTTCTGAGAAAAACTTTTATGACCGTCTTACGGACATATATATGAGTAAACTTATAATGGTTCCATTTTTTCATATAATGTACGGATTCCTAAAAAAAAGCAATTCCAAACTCAGATGCAAAATACGTTCACGTCATGCCAGTCTTTCATTACTCACAGATGAAAATGGGGCTTCAATATCAATATCACTTCCGGGAAATTTGCCGTTATTTTGAAATATTTGATATGAAACCGCGATTGGTGAAAATATTTCTGCGAAAATGAACCACTTCGTGATTTAAATTCCTAGAAATGTAAATAAAAACTGTTTACTAGTTTTATGTTCATCTTTACATCTTTTGAATTCCTATTCATAAATACTCCAGTTATCTAATTTAATGTATCTATTTGATACATATTGCGGACTTATTGCTGCAAGAGCCATTTATTACAGTCAACCATAACACCAGTCTAGTCCCGTTCGACGAACGACCGGAAATCTAACCAAGGTTCCCTCGGTGCGCCGCGTCGTCAAAGGCCTCGTGATTAACCCAACACCCCACAGCAACGACACCCTACAGTCTTGTAAAAATTTATGTTTATTATTATTATTGCGATTTATGTTTATTATTATTATTAAATTTATTACCCTTTCCTTCCTCCTTAACATGATAAAACAACGGATTTTCCCAAATCTGTGAAGGTAAATGAATATCACTCTCTCGCACACCATGAAACATTATTATTACTTTGATTCTCAAAGCTGAAAAACGAAAAAATTTCCAAGCTGAGAAAACAGCAATATTTTCCTAAGAAGCTATAAATGTGAAATCAATAAAGAATAGGTGCACGAGTGTAATTATATATATCAGAGACCAGTAATTTTTGTCACGGTTAAGATTATAATAGCATGGACTAATATAATCTTAACCGTGACAAAAATTACTGGTCTCCGTTCTTATAGTTACCATCCAACATATAATATTCTCTATAGATATTAAGATACTACTTGATGGGATACACAGAAATATCATAAAATTTAAGCGTTTTCTGACACGTAATTTTTTCTATTACACGTAATTTAAAATGGGAATACCATTATCTTGTATAAAAAACAGTTTTTAGTGAACAAATTAATTCTCTGGTGATTAAAAAATTTCTTAAGACAGCCTAATTTTGATACTGTAAAATATACATGTATATAGAATATAAAAATTTAATACCACAAGATAGTTTTACGCTAAATAATATTTTGCAGCTATTATAGAATGGTTGAATGCCACCTATATCATCTTATGTGAAGTAGCATTCATTTTAAAATGTCTCGATGTCCTAACAACTTAGCAATTTTCTTTCTGCAAAAACATTAATTGACACAAAACCAACACGTTTATCAACCGTTAACTTACTATGAAAATCCGTCTGTCAAAAATCTGCTACTGAAAAGTATAATTTCTTTGAAAAGAGATTTACATACTCACAAGAAAGTAAGTTACACTAGTCAAGATAGAATCAAAATGGCCTTGTTTTGACTAAGTCGAGTCTTTGACAAGAGTCTTTAAGTCGAGTCTAAGAGAGCTTTATTTTGACTAAGTTGAATCGCTCACAGGTTTTTCTGCCACCGCCGTTCTGAAGACAGAACTGTGTAGAAAAAACTTAGTAATGATACCACAAAAATTCTTAAATAGGAACACCATTTAGAGGCAGGATGAGCGCGATGGTAAAGAAATTTGAACTGTAGTCAATTTTTATTAGGTCTGGACATTTTTAGTAAATCAATGTAGAATCTAAAGATAAAGCCATGAAAAATAAATCAAATAATTATAATTTTCATTCAAAAGGTCAGGACAAAAGTTTACTGAAAACTTCGACCCCGCCTCATAGTAATCCTGGAATTATCTAACCAAATAGGACGTTGAGCACAGCGTCTCAACAAACACCACATGTGATCCGCAAAAATCTATAACAATACCTGTCTTCGAGTTTCGCAAATCCAAACGGGCTGAAAGTAACTACAAATGAACCAATTCTTACGGCTCATCCGCCGATATAATATTATTAAAGCGGCTTCGTCTTCACGCTCAGAGCCTTTATTTGTTGACTCAATTTGATTTCGGCTCTTCAAATAGGAGAGCGTTAGCTGACGCCGTAAAAAGGGATATTACCTTAATTGAATCACCCACGGGAGATGGAGAATTTAGTGAGGCACATATTTGTGTTTCAGGGTTGTCGCCGTTTAGATGTAATGGGTCGATATGTATTGCGACTACGCTTTCCATCCCATTTGCAATGGCTTTAGTCTCGGATGATACTTTAGATATAATGTTAGATAGCAAAAAATATAGCTATAATGCCAGTTATGTAAATATATACGGCCAATCTATAAATATCAGTACCAATTTTTATTGAATTATATACCATCGTGAACTACCGCCAATTATGAGGAATATACAAAAGGATGAAAGTATATATATGCATATATATTTATATATATATATATATATATATATATATATATATATATATATATATATATATATATATATAATATATTATCGATATTTACGGAAGCAAAGTCATATTTGTAACTACGAACCCTAAATAGGTAACCCCAACTGCACTTTAAAATAAATGAGTTATTTTTTTATTCAAAATAACAATATACTGATATAATTTTTATGATACATGCAATTATGATCGTTTACTGAAGCCCAAAACTTTGCGCTCAGTGTCTTCTTCAAAATAATAGTTCGTAATTTATATAGCAAACGTAATGTAGAGTTTCTGCAAGTGTCTTCGAGAGTAAAAATATTAGTAGGCATATAAGATATTATATTTATATTTAACGAAAGCCATAAATGTAGTTAAATGATAGCTAAATTTTCTTTTAATGTGCTCCCTCACCGGGAGCATTCGCCTGTAATGTAACGTTACAGATTCGAGCATTACATTAGTGAGAGAGGAAAACCGAGCATTAGCGTGCGCAATCTGTAATAATACAATCTGTAATATTTTGATACAACTTGTAACATTAATGCGCACCACTTGTACTCGATCGTGTCGCTAACGCGGTGGCAGTGAAATGAACGCACGTGGTAGTGTTATTGTGTTTTGAGGTTGAATTTAAATAATGGCCTAGGACAAAGAAAAGACCCTATTATTTATAGAAAAATATAGTGAAATCAAGGAATTACGGGACTCTTAGTTTAATATTACATTACAGACGAATGATCGTCAATCAGGAATGCAGTATTGTAACGTAATGCTCAAAATCGAATCTGAAATGTTACATTACAGGCGAATGCTCCCGGTGAGGAAGCACCTTTACATATTTTTTTCGTTCGTCGAGCAAAGTTTGTCCAGTGTTCTGGTTGGCTAAGAAATATCCCTCGTAGCAATAAGTTACACTTTTGACCCAACTGTCATTCCTTACGCAGTGAGACCAGCTTTAAAACGATATATTAATTTAGGTTATCATATTCTTATCATAATATTTTCAACATAAAGACTATTTTGTGAGCACCAGTGAATATATACACTGGTATTATAAAAACTTATAATACATTTAAAACTTATATTATATTTTATAATACATTAATTACTTTTTGTCTAAGTTTCTTGGCAAACGAAAATAATCACCTATATGTTCTTAGTTTTAGTTTAATAAATGTCATAACTTTAAAAAAATATGCGTGAATATATATATATATATATATATATATATATATATATATATATATATATATATATATATATATATATAGTAAATAAAAAACAAAAGACAATTTCTTCACCCAAAAATTGTTGAAAGCATTATAAAAAGTGAGAGTATTCTTTTCTCTGATTACAAATTAAATAGAACGTGTAGACAATAATTTACTTATTAATCTTTACTGAAACGCATATTTCTATGAATGCGTAAATAAATAAATATCCAAAAATTATTCAAACGTCTGCCTACTTACCTTGATAGGATTTCCTTCGTGAGTAAAGTGCCTAGCACACGTCTCCACCATTCGCAATGCCATCCATGCGATCTGGGGTGCATGTGTGGTAATACGCCGGTGCAGCCCACTCGCCACGCAATATGCGTCGCCAATTGTTTCCACCTAGGAAATAATCCTTTTCTAAAATATTGGTTTAATATATTCATTCTCATCAGGGTCTAGAATACTCTTACACCTCTTCGAGAAAATTATATACTAGTGATATTTATTTAAGATAATATATTTAAAAAAAAAATACAATAAAAGTATTGAATACTTCCCACAAATGACTTTCGTCCCGCGTCTAAAATTATATCGGGAACACAAGACTACCGTATACATAAAATATTTTCAAAATAGCTGTCTCGTGTGTAGACCGTAGTGTGATATTAAAAAATGGAAGGATGTAAAATATACATTATTTTAATGAAATTACAGTGTCTGACGGTATGAAATATATACTTGAAAAATATTTAATGGAAAAATAAGGAAAAATAAATTAGAGCGATAACGAAAGTTTAACGGTGCTGCAATGGCGTAACATTTTGAAGATAAAATAAAGTTTTTTTATAAATTAGATCTTTTCCTTAGGGCTATAATTTCTCAACTTTAAGGAAAGGTAATTCACGGTGTTAAAAGATTTGCGATATGGTAGGGAAGAATTATTATAGTTATCTCCACGGACGAATTTAGGAGATTTCTCTAATTATCTTACTACATACGTATAGTTAAAATATATAATGTGCCGTTACAACTACTTGCCATGAAATATGTCGCATTTATAGTCTTCATCTAGTATATAAAATTAATTTATTGGTAACAGTATACACGATAAATAATTTTTTCTTTAAAGTTCGAAAAATGTTTTTTGTAAAAAACTCCGCGTGATAGTATTACAAAAAATATTATCCTTAAATTATTTATAATCATATAATACACATAATGATCACATTTCTTAAAAAATAAGAAATTGTACAACGCAATTCACCAACGACAGTCTAAAAACTTATGAATATTAGCTTTAATTAGTGAACTTTTAAGTAACATCTTCTTAAAACATATATATATATATATATATATATATACACACACACACATATATATATATATATATATATACATATACGTATAAATATATAGATACATATATATATATATATATATATATATATATATATATATATATATATATGTTTTAAGAAGATGTTACTTAAAAGTATGTTATAGTTATAATAGGACCGATCCAAATATTTCTACCGACTTATCTTGCCATAAATAATATTAAACTCAATATAATGACAATATTAATTTTCTAACTCTGTAGAATTCAATATTTTATTAGCTTCAGCTTATAAAAACTTCCGATATATTAACCGTTTGGATTCGTAATTGATATTGCTTAGGAAATTTTTTTTAACTTCTTTGAAACTATTAGAAACTTAAATCGCAACTATGGCCCGTATGCAAGTGATTTATAAGGGATATCCCTGCTGAATCTGTTATCGTTCATGGAGCATAAGAAAAAAACAATCAATTAAACTTACTAGATTCCAAGTTATCTGCATAAACACAGTACAGTTTAAATTTTTTAATCTAAAAATACAACAATATTTACTTATGATTTTATTATTATTTTGGTGATTAAATGCTATAGACAACTCGTTTACGGAAAACTGATTATTATACTGCTTTATACAACCTAGTTGCTTTACCAGATTTTATTTCATGTCTACCTGTTATGTATTTCTTAAGACCTACCTTGTACCAAACATACTTCTTAATTTTATGAAATGTTAAAGACTGAAATAGATGGTTCTTGTTATGATAAGACCGCTATTTGTTAATTTTATAGCGTATTTCAATATATTCTTTTTCATCTAAATATAGATAAAAGGACACGATATTATTAAAAATGTTATCGCCATGGTATGTTGGACCACAATGCATACGGTCTTTGATAGCGGGATGCACCACAAAGATCTAAGTTCAATTCCCTGCCGCTCATCGATCGAAGCTTGACCAGTGTTCTGGTTGGTTGAGAATAAGAAATAAGAAGAAATAGCCCTTGTAGCAGTAAGTTCTCCATATGTGTCAATTACATACATCAAAGTACATAAATAATCAAATTACCGTGTCCTCGAACTATTTATAGTTGCAAAATCGTAAAGACGCGAAACAAAACTACATTTATTTATTTTATATATACCTATAACATATTGCAGATTACGTGAATGCATTTTTGTACTAAATTAAAAGTATAAAAACATTTATAATAATCACAAATCCTCTATGAATTCATCTGTTACAAATACATAGAAAATTAAAATTACAAATGAATTAGAAAAAAATATTTTATTACTTTTTGCAATTTCAATTTTACTCCGATGCTACAAAACTGTAATAATTTTTACATTCCAAACCCAAACGTAGGTAGAGGTGTTAAAAAATTTAAAACAATAAATTAAGCATTTAATATTAATATTCTTTTCGATGATTTCGTAGTTATTTGTTAGTCCATCTGCTGGAGGAAACTCGGTATTATTTACAGTTTAATTATTGTTTAACACCTCAGCTTATCGTTACCTGGGTTATTTTAAATCCATCATTTGTGTTTGGAACCTAAAAGCCTCTCGCGATCTTAATCTTAATTTCATTCTTAAGGCTTCACGCAGGCGAAACTATCGACCAAAAAAAACTTTTATATAACTCCATACTTAACATGTAATTCCACTATATAACATGGTTATGAAATTTAATTTTGTCTTCTCCATATCTAATATCGGTTTGATAATAATAAGAGCACGTAAATAATATAATCATTCACCCCGAGACATACGGGGCTACGTTTGCAACCGAAACTTGAAACATTGTTCGTGGAATGCTGGTGACAGGGATAGACCTATCTTCATTGTATCGACCGTTGCCGCAGCTCGATGCCTGTTTTGTCTAGACCGCAAGTTAAACATATATGCCAATTTCAGCGAGGGGAATGAAATATCTGGGTCACGGTGTAAATCGAAATGGTAAATGAAATTTATAGCATTGAAAGGAGATAGGATATATCTGAAGATATTTGCTATTTTTCTTTCGAAACGTAAAAAAATTGCGCTGGAAAAGACAACTGGGAGTTTTGGAGAGGTCATCGTTGCAATGTTAAAGCGAAGGGCATGTGGTAATTTTTTTAAAAAGATGTCAAATGAGTTATTACATGTTATATTTTTGCATTTTTTCTTTTTGTCCATTTTATTTCAAATCTTACATTTTAGTTTTAATGTAATTTTTTTGTTTTTAGCATGAATGCCAATTAGATATTTGCACATACCGTGCATATGATATTATTGCTAATATCGTAAAATATGATAGATGTGTTCATAATAGCTATTTATCATAAATGGGAAACCTACCCTGACATATGCGCATTTTTCAAAAAACGTTATATCGTCGTTATAAACATATCCTTCGTGAAATGAAGTAGAAAGTTATATCAAAGTGGAGAAAAAAAATTTTTTTTTCGATTATCGTGATGCAATAATTAAAAAAGGCCGGCTTACAGACTAATTAGGTAAAAAGGAAAATTATTTTTGTTCTAACTTTATACTCAGGGGTGTCCCGGAGTGCATACCACTAACATTTTAATTGCATTAGTTTGGATGTTTGCTACGATGACTTTGTAAGCAAGGAATCGTTACTATATTTGGTATATATATATATATATATATATATATATGTACATATATATATATATATATATATATATATATATATATATATATATATATATATATTTCGTATAATGTAGTGAAATTATCTTGGCCAGATATAGCACACGATTCAAACTAATATTTTTAATACAAGAAATAAGGTTATGCGGAGTTTTGTACAATATTAAAATTATCGTACTGCAACGTGCGCAACGTATGTATAGTAATATTTCTCAATCAGTGACCAAAATTGATCTCAAATTTAAACAAAAACTTTTGCCTTCATTCCCATAGGTCGGAAATAAACTCGTGGGATCCGGCCGTTTACGATCAAATGGTCGAATGTAAACGGATTCTGCCCGCGGGCTTTTATTAAAATTTGAGTTATGTGCGAGTTCTCGCGTGATGTAAGATTTGTGACAACATTTTGAAATGTTGTTATTATTTATTAATTGAGTTTCATAAAATTCTTTATATCACATAAGCTTCATTCAAAATAATTCTCTATTTTTACTTTGTGAAATAAATGTACTTTGTGAAATAAGATTCCAATGATTCCTTCATACTTCACATGTAAACCATAATGGCTACGTTCTTAATTTTTTATTGAAACGGATAATTTCATCAAGGCATATTTTAAAAACTGGAATTCAGCTATTTTTACAATAATTGAAAACTTACAAACCTATTAACTTCTTTTTACACTCTTTTTTCGAAGTGAAATTAATTACAGTACAACGCTCAAATTTGAAAGTTTTTCGAAGACTTTGTCAACTTTCATATCCTTATTTTATCACAAAATTGAAACTTGTATTTAATTATTATGGTCGGATAGACATTTTTTTTGCGAGCTGGGCAGAGACGGGCCACCTATATTGTTAAAGGCGTATTTAAAATATTGAAATTAACGTAGTTACAATAACTGAAAATTTACGTATCTGATCAACTTATTTACATATTTTTATACCCATACTCTTTATGATATTTTAATAAAACCGTTCAAAGTGGTCAACCTCGCTTGCAATTTCAAATTGCTTTTCAACAAATTTAACATCACTTGTATCACATTATATTTCACAGTTTTGAAAGTATAATCACATTATCAATTATTCCTTCACACAGGTTTGTATTGAATGTTACTTGTAATTGTCTCTAATTGCATAGGGGTTAGTTATTAGTATATAATTTTTTTTCTCATTGTATAATTTAGTTTCCAATACTTAACCGCTCTTGAAAATTCAGTCACTGACCAAAATGTAACCCTGTATATATCAAGGATTGAATATTATTTATAGACGTATATTGAGGTGGTTTTAATGCGTTGAAAATAAATCCCCTCGCCTTATTTAAAAATCCACGCGGATGATGGCACGAGAAAAACGCTGATAATCTGTTTTTAAGATTTAATTAGTCCTAAACCTCTATAGATAAAGGTAGATCAAATATATCCTCTTTGAATCGAATAGATATCTTTTGCAGGTATAACATTATGATTTAACAATCTCTTTTAATCTCAAACAAATCTTCGTTTCTTAGTGCTACTTTTGCACGATAAGAAGAAAAGTGTCATAATTAAATAAATTATCAAGAAATAACAAGTTTTCGTTTCTCTTCCGTCTGCTTCCATTGTTAGTTTATCCTTGTAGTCTAAATGTAAGAGAATGGCTGCATTTATTACTTATTCATTCATCAAAATGATTTATGCTTATACCATTCAGATTTTATCACAGCCTAGTTATTTTCTAGCCCCGTTTAATATTCTCTTTTTAAACCTACTTTTAAGATATTACGTCTCGACATTATATCCCTTTCTGGATAGTAGAAATAAGATTTGGAGATAGATACGTAAATTCTATACATCTATCTGTACTATCATGCCCTCTTAGATAACAACAGGAGAGATGACAGAGCACCGTATTGAGTTTATTCGCATATATAGCATTCACTGTCTCATTCTGGTGACGCTCTTTTTTGTCACCATCGCTGATATAAGTTAGTATAATGTGACAATACTTAATCAAAACACTGTCCTAATATATAAATTAAAATCGATAATTTTGGCATGTATCGGTAAAAGAAAACGTATATATATGAGATCATAAAACTGCACCAAATTAGCTTTATGATTTTTGATAATAAATTTTTGGTTTTAGATAGAAAATAAAATTTTCCTCTTTTATTTTCTCGTTCTACTTCTTTATAGAGCTTTTAGGTTTAATTCTGTTTAATTTTTTTTTTTATTTTGTGCCCAATTTATTATATCTGTTTCTAACTAAAAAATTATTTCCTTGTAAGATGTCCCTTATTTTTAACACGAATATCATTTGATCTTTATAATATCATCAATATACGCAGATACTGTTCCTGTACTGTACATCTTTATTTTTTTTAGTTTATCCTGATCTATCAATTTCCTACAAATGCAATATATTTCCTATAAATTCAACAAATTTACCCTTCCCACTTTTTTTTATTTAATTAATTTAATTGCTCAGTATAATTAATACATATCCTTTTTTACGACTTTTGTACCTAAACACGGGATTTAAATTAACATTAAAATTATTTGACACCTGCAAGTATAACTTCTAAAAAGGAAGCGAATATCACATCTTTGTATGAAATCAAAAAATCACTACTCCACTCAACTTTTTAACTTAATTTCTGGTAAAACTATTAGTAGGCACCATATCACCGTTTCCCTATATCTAAAGTCGTTGGTTTAGGCATGTGAATATACTCGTCATATTTTGTTTTAATTTCACATCTCTATCACCAAAACTGATAATTATCCAATTATAAAAAATTAGTGTTAATCCAATGATGGAAATTAGTTGCTAAAATAATTACCATGAATATATCACAAGTCTATTTATGTTAATTATTTTTTAAACATCTATAACTTAGGGTAAATGGTTATTTTTGTCCAATCATTGTAGTTAGACAAATTCTGATGTGATTCATTTTGGAATACTACGTGACGTTAATTTCCTTTTAAGAAATTTCTTTTAGTAATTTTCTAAGCTTTATTTCCCTCGTAGCATTAATCCGCTTAATATTTCATGGTCGGACAAAATATTTACAGACAAAATGAGAAATTACCTAATATTTTTCAAATGTTAATGATATTTCTCTTATTTAAAAAAACATTTAAAAATATTGTCGCCATTAGTACACAACGACCTTATTACAAGATGGCACATAATTTAAATTCATATCTATATAAACCATGTTTTCTTAAGTTAATCGTAAATTTAAATTTAATGTTATTTTACCCATCGGTAAACACAATTGCAAGTCAGCGCACTTTTTACTGGCGCTACGTTTATTAATTATGTAAAACTGTTGCTAGAACAGTGTTTAAGGTAACTATAGTTTATACAATAATTCATATTTTCCTTAGGAATAAATTTTCGGAAAATGATTATTATATCTATGGGTTATTACATTTTATATCTATAAAGGGTTATTAAATCTTAATAACCATCCCTTCAATTCAGTGTTGTCCATGAGAAAACTAGGTCTTCCCGTGAAATTTCATCCTAATCAATTTCAAGTTATGGAAGCTATTATACAGTGACAAACGGATTAATACTCCTAGACGAAACTAATGATGTTATAAAGATACCGTTTTTGCTATTTATTTATGAAACCCAAAAACTGATGGGTAGACAAACTGAACCGTATACATAATTTTCTGAATGGGATATGTTGCCTTTAATATCGTAGATTGAGCGAGAACAATTATTAGAATAAGTGTTAGTTAGTCAAAATTATTCAATGCTTGCACAGGAAGTGATAGTAAACAATTTATAATATTTCATTGTCACATATGATATGAAATAGGTACTCTTGGTATATTTATCAGTCTGAGATAAATAAAATGTTATTACAACATAGATTGAATTGCGTAGAAATAACTAACAATACAATAATTTTATTGAATTATTTTTACGTACAGCTACGATTATTTTTATTAAAACAGGTAAATTCAAATTTTTTTAAATATGAAGAAAGAGGGTGTACATGGCTTCCATTATTTTTAATCGTCTTAATTTGTTAAATTATGTAAATAATTTAGCCTTATTTTTTCAATTGTGATATCTGATAATATTTACCACTGTTGTACATAGATACATATCTTGCCTATTTGAGGACACTCGTAGAATATAAATACACTCTGTTCACGAAGTAGGGCAAAATAAAAGCCAACAGTTATTCTTTAAAAAAAAAGAATGATAATACAAATTAAAACGGACCAACAAAGCTTTTTAGATTAGTAAAAGATAACAAAAATGTGTGTCACATTGCCGAGATTGAATCTAGGGAATATTGTAATTACTACTTGCTGTAATTAACTTGGTGTCGCCACCAAAGTAACCGCAGGTCACGGTGACATTCATAATGACCTGGAAAGGAAGTAGGTCGCTAACGTTATGAGTATTTTAGAACAAGAAATAGCGGACGATAGCGAGGCGCTTAGTACGCTGTGGGAAAACAACCGCGATGTAAATTATTATGAAAAAAATAACCAGCAATTAAATTTAGAAAACGAAAATATTATTCAAAAAAATAAAATATCCATATTATGTAGTTACTGGGAAATTTATTTTTTTTACTTTATTTAGATACTCTGTAAACACGGTGATAATTGAATAAATATTTCTTTTTATAAATAAATTGATTAGAGCTAATTTATTGTTTTTTAAATCAATTCTAGTTAGCTAATTTAAAAGAATCAAATATATGTAAGAAAATTTTTACTTAGCTAAGAAATTTTATGGCATTTGCATCTTGGTTTGTATTTGCAGACACTAGAGATATATTATAAATACTGTAAACCAGAAACATGTTTGGCCTTAAATAGAATAAAAACATATTCGACATTCAGGGAAAGTAATTAGTATTATGATGAAATAAAGGCAATTATTTATTGAAGCTTTTCAAATTAACGAAGCTTAAGGCTGATTAATGATCAATTTTACAACTATAAGAGGAAAAGTAACTGTATGAGATTTTGGAAAGTTAAAATTCCATATTGATAAAACATCGACTTAAATGTTATATATGCAGTCTATATGTTTTTACACCGATTACATACATACAGTAAATCAATAAGACCTATTGGAAGTTAAATTGCTTCCAA
Organism: Druceiella hillmani; assembly: GCA_039881145.1. Lineage (NCBI taxonomy): Eukaryota > Metazoa > Arthropoda > Insecta > Lepidoptera > Hepialidae > Druceiella > Druceiella hillmani. The sequence continues at coordinate 8,451,609 of JAYKKI010000068.1, forward strand.
TAATTGCTTATTAATAAAAATGTAATTCAGTTCCAAAGAACACCAATATTGCAATGAAATTTTTGAAAATATTTGTATAATATTTTGAGTGACAGTTTAGAAAAAGACAATGTAGAGTATTGCGCTCAAATATTGCAAAATATTTTTGCACATATGTATTGGTAAAAGTCTCAAGAAGGAAAAGGTTCCAATATAGTAAAAATATTATGTCTCTTAAAGGTGGTATTAATGTTAATTATGGAATTATTTTTGATAATAATTACTTCATACATCAGTTTCGTTGTAACAAAGAAGTGAAGGTCATTTAGTAGATTTCTGTACCAAAAATAATTGGGCATTAAACAAAGCATTTAAAGTTTTCAGAAGAGGCGGGCATGACTGAAAAAATTAATAAATCAGTTATATTGCCAATGTTAAAGTACAAAATCATATTACATACAGTAATTTAAAAAATACAAATTGCGGATCAATACATGAAAAAAATATTTCTATTAACGAACCTTATATACGTCTAGCTGCTCGCAGTATATGTCGAAAACGCTGTAGAGGTCTTCCAACATGGCGATTACCATCATCGGAGTAGCAGTGGCGCAGATCGATGTGAATCCGACGATATCGCTGAACAGCATCGTTACGTCGTCGTGGCTTTTCGCCTCTATCGACTCGCCTGGTTGATAAAGTCACGGGTTACGAAAAATGTCAATTGATGTAAAACATGCGTAAATTATCAGAATTTAATTTAATTTAAAATATGCGTAAATTATCAGAATTTGACTTATGTTTTTTGTATTACTTTAAAATGGTAATAACGATATCAGTGTACCTAATTAAGAAATTTAATGCGGAAGAAAGAAAGGAAAATTCTAACGTTAACAAAGCGTTTAAGTAAATGAATAACTACAATTAACTCTTAACTTATAACAAATATTTTGCACTCGTTAATAATTTTTATAAATATCAAACTTTTTGGCAAGTGAAGTAAATTTTATATAATAATATACTGATGACGGCGTGTTACATGTGACTTTGTATTTATCTATTACTATTGGCAATTTATAATTTTAGTCCATATTTGTCAATGAATTGAATTTTTTTTTCAATAGAATTTATTAAAATACGTTAAGATAAACTTCTCTGCATCAATGGTACATATTGGTGCAATTATGATTAAGTAACTAGAAAATTAACAATTATGAGGACGTAAAAATATTGAAAATATATGTGAAATAGCCATAAAGTATTTTCACCATAGATCCTAAAGATGGTAATCGCATTTACTCTACCACTGTTGCAGGTGTATTTATAACATTTCATGCCGATAAGATATATGTCGATGAATCAAAAATAAGGTTTAGAAATTTACAGAAATACTTGACAAACAATTATGATTTCTGTTTATATAATTTATGAGCTCTAAACCATAAATAAACAGTCGCGAATCAAATCCCATCGCAGTAACAAAGCCTCCTGTAGTAACAAAACCCCTTGCAGTGACAAAGTCCATTGCAGTAACAAAGTTCATAGCAGTAACAAAATCCATTGTAATAACGAAGAGGTCTTTACGGACAATATATTCAAACTCAATAGAAGTGCGCTTGCAATTGTACAAGACGTCTCTAGCAAGCACCTTATAGATGTTAAGCTGTAAGATACTGGTACTTGCAGCTTGCCACATGGCTGCCGCCTTGATGTTTTATTGTCTTAATTCAGTACTAACTACATCGACATCACATGAGATATATTTAAACAAAAGCAATTAATATGTAATATTTTATATTCTAGCGATTTCGGACATTTGAACTGACTCATTTATTATATATCTCTGAAAGCTGGTATTAATGTTAACTATGGAATTATTTTTGATAATAATTAGTTCATACATCAGTTTCGTTATTTGTACTTGTACAAATATGTCGAATAAGATAATTACATTGTATTTAACTTATATTGTTGTTACAAATCTTAATTATTACTATTATCTTGATAAAATATGGATATCAAGTGGTTGGTGAATATCGAATGTTGTCGTTTTGGTCCCTTAGCAAAGGAATATATAGGCGCAATGAATATTCAAGAAAAAAGTGATTAAAGTGTGAAAAAGTTACAAACATAAAGATAAAATATTTCATTACTAAAGCGGTCACAAAACAGGGTAAAACAAAATTAAATAATGCTTTAGTAGTAAAAACTATGATTAAAATAAAAACTACGATGACATAAAAACTTGAAATTGATTTGCATTAAGTAGCGGAGCAAAAATGATTGAGGTGGAACTTTTCACCATTTTAAGATTTAAAAGTATAAATACAAATAAAGTTCAAATTGTAGTTGTTTACGAAATAATTAGTAAATTAAAATGCGTTGCAAAAAATTATCTACTAAATCTATGTACCGCGATGTCTATGAAACGTTACGAGAACTCTACGTAAGTTTATCTAGCGTGGATAACCCGAACCGTGAGTTGTAAGGTTAGTAAACGCTTTTATTTGGTTGTAATAGAGAATTTTCTTTTCCAGTCAAGTCGTTTTCCAATCAAAACAATATTTATTTCCAATGAATATCCATTCGAAAGTGACCTAAACATAAAAAGGTACATTAATATAAAGGATATTTCTTCCAATTAAAACAGACCCAAAATTATGAAGGTCGATCAGTCGCGACTGTGTCCAGATTGTGTTAATATGGCCGCATGGTGAATAAGAATTGTTTCAGGAACTTATTTAATCCGGCGTTGTGACGTTTCAATACTGAGGCGCTAACGTCGAGTCCTTTGGCACTCAGCATCAGGCAATCGGGTCTTTTTGGATTGTCGATCTTTCGATCTCTCTTTCTAAAAAGGCTTTCTATAATAATTCCGGTGTTGATCAATATATTTTAAATGTATTGTAATGTTTGCAAAATTTCCATAGTTTTAATTGTAATATCTAAATAAAAATAACGTATTATAGTTTTATTTTTGACTTTCTTTTTAAAGGTAAATTACATCTCAGATGTTGAGCGCCCATGATGAAGGCTTGAGCTAAAGTCAACAACTACGTTTTGCAGTGCGATTGTATCATCAGATGCATCATCGCATTGCCAATATACATCTAATGAATACAATAGATATTGCGCACATACCTATCATTAGTAATTTCCAAATTATTAACTTTTCCATTATGGACTTTTTTCTGTAATACAAATGAAGCGAGGGTTCAAGGGGAAGACGAAATATATTCTACGTCAAAAATGCAAAATCACGTAAAATGTTACCGTGTTAAAAGAAAACAAATAGAAATACTAATATTGACCATCATAATATAAAAATTCAATCAATCACTTCAATTATGCGCACATTAAAAATTGATTGCAGCGAAACTTTTAATCGTTTTAAAAGTTATTGTATTAAAATTATGTAAGTGTAATATAGGTAATTTTATTTTTTAAATTATATAGATAAAGAACTACATAATAACATGCATGGTTCCCATTTTCAAAATATTTTTTATATTTTTAAAACAAATGTAATAGATTGCAAACCTATCAATAAATATTTTAAATAATTGAATTTATTAAGGTATCTATATTTGTAACATGTGTCAACAATCCATGGTACGATGCTTTAAAATACTGCGTTCATGCTCATTGTAAAACGATGTTCAAAATAAATCAGTGATTGTGTTTGATAATAGATTTAGGAATTATTGGAAGCCGTATAATAAAATATAGAGCAGTTATAATAAGCAATGTATAATTCACCTTAAATTTAACATTAAACAGAATGCATTATAAGTTTTAGTTCTATTAATTACATTGGAAACGCATTGTGATATAATTTTGAATCAAAAATTATTTATTGCTTGCACAAGTTATATACTAATATTATGTTTCATTCTTATCATGTTTTCCATTGTTAACTTCGGTTCATAAACATTTACCGATAGGAGATTAAGTTTTATAAAAGTTTCATATATTCTCTTAACGATAACTAAATGTTATAAATAAATCAACTAAAATGAAAATTTAATGAATAAATAAAATTTACGATGAATTAAATATATATTTTTATATATCTATGGACGATATAATATTCCCGCCGTAAATTTCGTAACATAAATTAATATGTTTTTGATTTGTCAGTTTACAAATAAAATAACACATATATTTGTTTTCATGTATATTACATATCTTAGACGTAAGTAAACCCAAAGAGTAAACCATCAGTAAAAATGCTATAAAAAATCTTATAAATAACGTATTATACAATTTAAACTGTTATTTATGCAAAAAATGAACATAAATAATGTTAATAAATTAATTTACTAATTATTGCTATATAGCTATAGCTAATAAATTTCGTCAGTGGCTAAAACTGACTTGTTTTACTGTACCAAATAATGAAGATGAAAATTAAATACGTAAGAAGACTTCTGTCGTAGAATGAATCCGAAATATTTTAATGAAACGACTTAATAAGCCCGAAACCTTATTAAGCCACCCCAATAACCAACCCCACCCGCCCTCCAATTTGCCGTCGATTTTTCTTATAACCTACAGCAATTCAAACTTCGGCATTTAATAAAGGCTTAATATTAGACACGCCTATCCAGAAAATATCTTCCAAAATGCCTTACCCAGCCATAATCGTTTCGCTATGTGCGGCGGAAATATTAGATGTAGTAAGCTAACATTCTTCTCTCGTTCCTTGTCGACGGCCTTGTTCGCCTCCTCAATCGAATTCTTCAGCTTGTCCATGCGCCGGCGTAGACCATCCTGCAAATATTTTTATCGTTAGTCAGTGCTTAGATAGATGTAGGTGTTATATAGCGCTGCTGGATGGAAAATTAAATAATGAAACGTGCTGGAACGGAGTTAATGTGAAGGCGTTTAAAGGTCTCGGTATATATTGGGGTTGGAAAATATTCATTTATTTTGATAGTTTTGGCATTGAAAAGTTTCAAAAAAATTAATAAAGTTATTAGGAAACGGGGTATCTTGGGGTTTGTTCTTGCAAAAATTTTCCTTTCGCCAATAATTTTCCTTTATTAACGTTTTCTTGATTAAATAAATAAGGCATATTTATTTTAAAATACTTAAAGGAGTAAATGTCCAATCCACCAATTTATATGCATTTATTTTTAGACATTTTTCGTATTCAGTAGTCAAATTCATTGATTATGGTATAAAATTTAAGCAACTCTTTTTAGTTTATTCGATAATTTATTTTCTGAAGTTCTTAATTTCTCAAGCTGCCCATTGCTGACATTCTTAAAACGAAGTTTGACTTAAACGATTTTTTTTCAAGTTGATTGACTTGAATTTCAATTCAGATATTTCTTTCTTTATATTGCTAACATATTGTTAACATCTGAGCTGATTAAAAATATAGTAAAACATTTTATTGAAATAAAAACAAATTAAAATATCGAGATTTTTATCGAAAAATAAATAAATTAATATTTCAATTATAGTAAATGAATAACGGAATAATCACTTTTATGGTTAGTCACATTACGCATAGCCTTTAATTAGTTGTAGCTTTCAGAGTCGCTTATTTAATAAAAATAAATTTTGTATATAGAGTTAATGAGATTGACAAACTAGCAAGATAATGTTTATTACTCATCTACAATATAATTATGGCTTTATTAAATATTTCTATTAATTTCTACTAATTTGGAGATAAATTTTGATATTGGATGATTTTAATTAAATTGCATTATATTTAAGACTATTTTAAAAACGTACCTGTGCACGGGCCTGTTCACCCACTAAGATAACGTCCCTTGTGGCGTCATGCAGAGGGATATCGGAGATGAAGAGACCGCGTCCAGTCAAGCCCTCGAGCCCATCTAAAAACGGCGAACCCACGAAGAGAAGGCAATCCGATTCGGGACAAAATACCATTTGGCCTTTAATTTCTAGACCCTGTAAAGAAATTATTCCTTGAGATAGGGTCCGCGTCTTTTTATCTTATAAACTTTTAATTAAATACTTTAATCATTAACAAGTAACGTCTTATTTATTGAATTCCTTTCATTCTCTTATATTTATTTTCATATTAGCTACCTTAGACTGGGTGTTTGCAAATAATGACTCTAATTTTAAGAATAACTTTAAAAATTACTCTACGAGGTTAATTCAAGAACAACAAACATGATAAAAATTTCTTAAAATAAACACAAAATAAAACAATACACCAATAAAACGACGAAAAATCCACAACAGCCACATTTTTCGACTACATGCAGTAGTTTATATACTCCTTTGATACGATAACCATCCATTGTTTCGAGAATATGTAACTTCATTTTCGTTGAAAGAAATCATCGATAAAATCATCATCACATTTTAATATATTATAAACATTATAAATATAAAGAAAAATATGCAGTGATAATGATCATATTTTCATCAACCATCTAATATTTGTTTCCAAAGTCACAAATTACTAACCAAAGTAATAAAAACATTACAGTGCCTTTAGATTAACATAAATATTAATTTTTATTTAAATTATTGTTAATTTCGTTCATGTAACTTAAGAAAAATTACCTTTCAAAAATTATTTTTATTAAATTGATTAATTTCGAACCATATATTACAATGATATAATTTCAAATGGGTCACCTAATAACTTATTAAATTGCATTTCACAAGTGATTATTATTTTATCTACTAAATTCAAATTAATGTAGAAATTTAAAAATTATAAACTTATTTACTTGGCTCTATGTCCAAATTGAATTTCTCCAAAAATACCTTTTAATAAAAAATAGCATTAAATTCGTATTCGAAAACAACGAATACTTCCGTTTTTTGAAACCAGGAAAAGGAATAAAGTTAAAAAAGGCCAATAATTGAATTTTCTTTTATAAATGCGAATATTTTAAAGAAATATTTAGTTTAAAGATTTTTAAATTTTATATAAAAATTTCAATAAAAAGGAAATTATTGAAGAAATATATTTATAATACGCGATACATTAGAATACAATTTAATACTTCGTAAAGTTACCATCTAATGTTACCTTCTAATGTTACCATAATTTATCGATAATTTTCTACATTGCTCATACATTAGAAGGAAATCTTGCTTGTAATAAATTGACAAACTTGCACGGCACCATTACTCTCTCGTCTAGATCAGAATTACGGATTGCATATTGATTCGATTTAGCAATAAAATAGTGCTTTTCTTGACAAATTGAGATTTTATTTTTTAAGTTGTTCTTATATACTTCATACACGTTAAATTTTACATTCGATTATCCATTGAATTGTCAATGAGAATAAATGACTGTTGATACTAAAACATTTTAATCAAACGCGACTTCATGATAATTGTTTCCATACTGCTATTAGGTCATAAAAGTAAATTCATTTATATTCCATCTGTTGCCGTCAATATATAGTTAAATTTCATATATTATTAAATTACATGTTACAATTCTAAAAAGTGTTAAAAATGCACTTTCGAGACCCTAAAAGATTAAAGCGTTGGCAAAAAGTGGGAGACCTTTTCCGTGAAGGGGCCAATTTCTAGACACTTATAGAGGACAGAGACTGTTGCTCGGTTTAGATTGACTACCGGACACGACTATCTACAGATTCATCTCCATAGGATTGGTTTGACTCATGATGAGATTTACCCACTGTACGCCAATGGACGGTGACCATCTTCGTACTTGTTAGACTTTGAAATGCCCAACTAGTGGCATCATCAGACGCTACTGGGAGGCTCGGCGTCGAATGTTCAAAGGGCCACAGACAGGCGTTAGCTAACTGTTATAATTCTATGAACTAAACTACTTGTTTATTTACGTAGGTAAATGCAGTATAAGTTTTTTTAGGAATTTGCCATACAAATACTGTTCAGACATAAACAATTGCAAACGGGCACTTTTTATCACAAAAAAAAATTGTGAACAAATATGGTAAATAATTTTTACCATATTTATTTATATTATTCATAAGAAAAATTATAATGGAGGAATGATAACACAAAGGCTTAAAAAATACTCAAAGTTATATTTTGGAGAAATTGCTGAAAATTTAGAAAAATTTAATCGAATTGATATCACCATTATCCAAAATGTAAGTATCAGTTAATTTGTAACGTGGATTCCCGATAAACTCCGATATTAAATTATATTACAAATTAGAAAACCTATCACCGTTTCATGATATATCAACAAGAAAATGAAAATTTTTCAAACTAGAAAACGGGCTGTTTTATTTATAAAAGTTTTCACGTTTACTCAATATTCAGACATTTGAAAGACGTTTGAATTAAATTGTTTTCAAAGAAATTTTCATACCGTTCATAACGATATATTCGCGCAAGCATAGCGAGAACAGAGAGGGGGATCTTCTCATACTTTTGGATGGATAGGATGTGAACATATCGTCGCAGAACATAATTATGTTGTTTTTGATAATAATGCATTATGTCCGTTGTATCAAAAAACGTAATTACATAATTTAATTGTAGCCACACGAAATCGAGGTTGGCCGCTATATATCTAAAACTATCGTGTATGTTTTATAACTTGTATCGGTAATTTAAGAAAAATTTAAACTTGTTTAAATTAAAAGTTATTCGAATTTCATGAGTGCGATGTATTCGTGCATACAAAGGAGAAAAGAGAAATGAAAGTCACGCTTGGCGCGAGAATATTATAATCGAATCATGTCAGGGTACATTATTATATTTTTGTTAAAAATAAAGCGCAGTTAACCAAAGAAAATATACTTACGAAACAACCTAAAATATAATCTAATTGCACTTGTACGAAGTTGGGACGGTTTTTTAGTATTATAGCAGAAATATTATATCTTATATTTGAAAATAACTTTTAGGTATAAAAATATATATACAATACGGCTGAGCCAAGGGCGGCGTATACATAAAGTTGATCCTTTAGATTCGACCTGACGGGATGAAAAAATATAACCATCCTTTACAAGCTGCCATAAAAAAAGAGGACCTTATTCGAGGAAAATTCATTTTGTGCAAATTGTAAGAAAGTCAGATTAGAAGAGATGAGAAGATATAAGGAAATGTACCGAGTTTGACGAGTAGCTGTAACAACCAGAATTTATCACATTTTCACAATTTTTATTTTGGCATATCAAAATATTTTTATACCCAGGAGGCTGCGAATAAAGCTTTTTAGTTTTTATATTACAATCAACAACGTATCAGCTCATCCCGCCCATATTAATATCGACAGTACCTTTATATACCTGTCACAGCCTCCTATCTTCTGCAGTTTTAGATCTATTTACATGCATTAAATTTAGCATGCATGCTTCGAATGGAAATCTGAATTAGTATGGTATATATTTTATTAAAATTATGATATGATCTGGATGAGAAAATGGCAGAGCGGTGTCCGTATTTTTTTCTATTTACACCTGATCGATTTTATGATTCACACATTTCAATGTGTGGTTGCTCGAATCACATCATTTACTTAAATTATTTTATTAAAAAAAAGGATTTATGGTTTTTTCAACAAAAACTAAGAAACATTTTCTTTTTTTTGTCCTATTTTCCATCTCAATTTACATATACACACAAACTAAAGTTCAATAAATGTGTACTGTAATGAGTAAGACAGACTTTAAAACTTGACGGGATCCTGGAAATTAAACCCAATCATCACTTCTTATTTCACGCCCACTAACATATTCTATACCATTCATTCGTTATATGAACGTAGCCTTCGTGGAAATTTAATAAACAAAACAATACATGCATCCTTTTGCGTCGGGTGTCTTTATAAAGGATGGGCTGTCGAAGGGTTTCTGGGGTATTGGACCCCCGGCCGCGGATCTCTCCTGGGGAACGCCGGGGAAATTACATCTCGCCTTCAATAAGTCACCGCCTCCCAATTGAATACCGACGAAGCGCGTTCATTGTTTATGGGTCGTGTGAAGTGATTAATGATTTAAGTTTCTACTATGTGCCTGTGTGTATTTGTGTGAAAGTTCAATGTGTTTATTTATTAAATTTGATGTTTATTAACAACTTTGTTTTAAACGTAAATAACCTTTCACATTATTGTGAGATAGTTTATGTGTAGTTAAAATATTGAGTATAATTAAAATATCAGTGATAAACCCGTCATCTAAGTTTATTAGTTTAGCTGATGTGGTAACCAAACCAAAATATGTAGAAATACATATTTTACCCAAAGAAAGAAATTTGTTTAATGTGAAATGAGACCATGAGAGAGATTCTTCTAGATAATGCACACTTGTTCCCCCTTCAATCCACCTAGGTTCCGTCTAGAAAAGTTTTTTAATTTTTCTAAATTAAATGAGCGAAGGTTCCCTGAATGAATATTAATGGAAAGATAAAATTTTTCTTTTGGCGTGAAAAATCTAACTGACGGGAGTTAATACTTTCTGATGACACGTTGTGACGTTTATAACTTTGTTATAGAACGTACAACGTCCTTCAAATATTTCAATTTAAAAATATAAAAAAAACAGATATTACACATCAGTCAGGCGTCCAATGACAACTCGCATTTTTTTTTCTTTAATTTGTTATTTTGTAAGCCTTCATCCATCGGTACACATATATTGCGTGTCACTCGCTTTCGCCTAAACGGAGCTCATGAAGAATGAACACTTTCAGTTAAGTTCGTAAAATTTCCATATTATATTTGTTCATTACTCGCTGAAACTCTGTTGCTAACTGAGCAGAAGATCGCACACCGCGCTCTTTATGTATTCTGCCAGAGATGTATGAGCAGTTTCTTTTATTTTACAAAAGTAGCTGAAAAATGTGGCGGATTTATTGGTTGCTGAATTAGTACGTTTTCCTAATAATTATTACTAATATAGCACGTTTATTTTACGTAACTATATAACATAGTAGGATATCCAAAGGAGTCAAAAATGTATATTGGTTGGTGATAACTTGGTGCTATTAATCCAACTGTCATCGTCAAATAGACTTTATTATTTTAGAAAAGAACAAAATTATTGTAGTCATAGTTTTCAGTACAAAATTGATAAATTAGATTAATATAAGATTTATTAAAAAAATTATTTCAAAATAATTTAATCAGCACTGTGCTTTGGTCAATATACAATGAACTTGAGTGTTATAATTTTTTTTATTAAATACTACCAAATTTATTTTTTAAATTACATTGGATTACATGGGAAATATATGAAATTACATTGAAAATATAACTGCATTTAACTTTGAACATAAACATTTTAAAATAAAATATATATTAAGAGATAATATAAGTGTATTTACTTAAACGAGTTGTGCGTGTATTTAAAAGTTTCCACACACTGAAAAAGTATTGCAAATTTATTATGTTATCTAAAAAATTATTTCGGTTGAAATGTACAATTAATAAGACTTCATCATACTCTTTACCAACGAAGCTCACGTTCGTCTCGAAAAATCTTCGTGGCGTCATTATAAATTATTTCTGAACTATCCTTTCTTCAGTATCTGTCAGTACTAATATCCTGTACTAGTAACAAGAAAACCTGTTAGCGACTAGATTGGATTAAATTATGGGTTACGGGAACGTCAGCAAGTAGTTTTGTCTGTACATGGCATACCGTCACCAATTTTTCAGAGTTACTTGGAGGTCTTCTTGCTATGTAATTATACAAAGTAAAATAACTGAAAATGTTTTTTTAAGAAATAATTAATGGATCCATTTCAGTGGTAAGTTGACCAAATAAATAAAAATAAGGCAGTGTGGCTGTAATATTCTATGATCCCATTTCCCTTCTACACACTCTTGTCTAAAATATAATGAAGAAAACTTAATCCCTTAGGACTTTTTTTATGACTTTTCTTTATAAAATACATTATATTATATTAGGTTTATAAAAATTAAAATGCGACTTTACAATTTCTTCACTTTTACATAAAGGCAATTAATTAATAACTTCAAAACATAACAAATTATTTTAGTGTTATATACTAATTTTAAATAGGAGAAAATATATAAAAATAATTTAAAGATATCATTTTAGCATTTAATTATGCGCATTACAGTATGTGAAAATCAAACTGATGAATACAATTTTAATTTTCTTCCAAAGTTAATATTTGAAAGGAAAATATTTACCTCTTAAAGATGTTTCTTTCGTTGTATGTTTCCCAAATCTATAATGGTCATGCAGATAAAAAATAATAAAAATCCACATACAATACACTCACCTCAGCTAAAGAGCTAGTACCGGGCATCTTCAGGCTGAACATGAAGGGTGTGTTAACCCTCTTGACAATAGCACGGAAAAGAAGCGGCACGCCACGCGGTCGTAGCAAACGGAAGTAGGTACCCAAAGAGGAACCTTGTGTTGGCAGATGACTCGCGAATAGACGCATGAAGCCAACCCCTGGAGAGAAGGAAATATTTTTCATTTTGTCCATATCTTTACATGGATTTTAATGGTAGTAATTCAACTGCGTTTAGTTGTTATTAACAAAAAATATACTGATGTTATATAACCTGTTCTGATATTAAATAATAGTTGGATTTTACCAAGGTAGATAAAGAATTACTCACTGTTGTGATACAAGGATAGTGGTAATATATCGACTATGTTCTAAAACTTAGAGCAAAATGTAATAGTATTAAATTAGTAATAATATAGCAAGTGAAATTAAATCTAATTCCATTATTACCCAATCTTAGTTAAAAATAAATCCTATCTTACTCTGTCGACATATTGACATCAATTTTAGTTACTAAGTTGTAATTTTTTTCTTTTATAAATATTTTTTCTCGATTTAGATCGTCAGTATACGGAATAATCATCAGATCTGCATCAGAAACGCATAGCGTATTGCTTACGTCGTACATGTGCTGTCTTGCAAATGGCTTTAAAAAGTCATACATCTCCTAGCATAAATTTTGTTGTTATTCGTTTGTTTATGTTAAATTAATTTATGCCTAGCTTACTTTATAAATATTTGTCATTATTAAAACTGTTGCTTTTTCTAGACTTTTTTAAAAATTTATTTCGTCACTATAATTTTTGCAGCTTACTTTCCTATTTATAATAAAACAAATGACAAAATAACAAAGCAATAACAAAATTACTATATTGTGTATTAAATTTCACTTACTTATTACTATATATTAATAACTTTATTTAATTTGAATATTTATAACTTTATACTATTTAACCTTAATTTATTTTTTTCCATGGAAAGCGGAGACTATAATTTGCTAAGTAAGCAAAGCGTACCTAGGTAAGTGGTATCGTTTTAATGAATATTCTGAAAAGTATAACAAATTATTCATCTTGCAAAAATTATTTTGAAAATACCCCTTAAAACTGAATGCGATGCTAGTAAATTATCACTGAAAGCGTTTAAAAGCAATTTTTCATTGAACGTTTACTTACAAAGAAATTCTTTAGGAATCTCAATAGAGTTTTCATATTTTAGGTATGACTATATTGAAGATATTCATTTTCTACAAAATGCACACTGTAAAATTAGAAAGGAAACAAAGCATCGTATGTCATGTAAAATAAATATTAGCGAGGGGAAGAAAACATCTCGAATAGAATAAGACAAAGTTGAACTTTTAAATTAAACGGAGTGGAAAAAGCTTAGTTTAAGCTACAAGATTTATGGAAAAATCGCGAGGTTAAAATAAGGTCAATACATATTAAAAGTGACTATTAGTCAAGAAGTAAAGTGAAGTAGATAAATATCAATTTTTCTAAGTAAATTCTAAGTAATTTTTTTTCAAATCGACTTATAACACAGTATACCCACGTAGATTTAATGGGTGAATACCTAAGGATATTTATATCGCAATAAAAAACTTACATGAAGTACGTGGATATTAATTTGAAAGTGACGAAAAATCCTCACTATCTGCCAAGTAAATTGTTCACGCAGAATTATTACCCAATGTAGTAATGTCAATGTAATGAGTGAATACTTACAGACATTTTTATAGCAGGGAAAAAGTAAAGTGAAATAAGCGGACATCAGATGCAAAATGGCAAAAAAACCTTACTAGCTGCCATAGATTTTTTTAATCCTCTAATTATATTTGACGTGATTCCCTCACACAAACTGATTACAAACTGGAGAATTACCACCAGGAGAGTATACTTGGTATATATATATATTTCCCTAATAAATGAAATTCCTAATTATGACTTAACATTGAAACGAAGAATTTTAAATCCTCTTTTCTTTAATATACCTAAGCTGGAAAACCTAGAGATTAGCAAATTTCTATAATCATTTAAACATATCAATCTACTCGATAGTTTATCGAAGAATTATTACCTATCTATACTGAAGGGCTGAATATATCAAATTTTATTTGCTATATATCTCATTATAGAGGTTCGGTCTAAACACGTTCGTAAAAATGCCACTTAAATTATTTTTTAACAATAATCTGATCGTATTTTACAATTACTTTCAATAAAACTAAAATAAATTACGATAAAAACGTTTTACATATTTAACTAAATATTGACGAGTTTTTCGAGGTCCTTACTTAAAAAGTAATGAATTTTCTTTATTCGCTTTGAATTTCTATGTTAGTGCTAAAAATGGATCACCATTTTTTTTATTTCGAAGGGTAATGGACCCATATGTAGCAGAAATTTATTACAATGTGCCTAATTCCTATAAGTCTACAAGGATAATTAATCAAACGTACATGACCAAATAATTAGAAATATAGGGAGTTCAAAAGGTGTGTAGATTTAGAATTAAAGATAATTTTTTAATTAAACGTTATTGTTACTTAGGGCAAATTTATTGCTACAAGAATACTTTCTTCAAGTCTAAGAGAGGACCTGAAATAGTTGTCATAAAATGCGTGGTATTATTCAAACTATATATTTAATTTATTTTTAAATTTAAAAATTATTACCGTTTAGTTTTTGGTAAAAACCTCTCTCAAAATGTGTAAAATTAACATGACATGAAAGTACTCATTTTAACAAATTTGAATTTTATTTATAAAAAAAACTCATAGAGTAATTTGTCTAAAAAACTAAGTTTAAAGTAAAATGAGGATTTATTAAAATATTTAAAAAACATTATACTTTTAACTTTGGTACAAATAAAAATTGTACAAACAGCCTTATAGGAAACGTATTTTTTATTACAAACTATTATATGATACTATATAAAAAGTTTAAAAACAATAATTTTAAATAAAAAACATTTATAATAATTTTTGGGTCTTACCATCAAACAACTACCTTAAACACATGCAGCATGGTAATTAGTTGCATCGCAATCTAGAGTTGTGCGTTGCCAAAAAGGAAACATATTGAAGAAAGAAGTATTAAACGGGCAGGTATTTAAATTAGTGTAATAAATAATATAATGAAAGAAATGACATTACTTTAACACGTGTGTATTTCTTTTATTTCCAAACTAAAATTAATTAATTCGTTAAAGAGATGTGATAAATTAATGAAACCATATCTATCGAACCCCATGTATACGGTATTATTTTTTTCTCGCTCATTCTCATTTGTAATTCATAGCTCATATTTTCGTTAATACCAGTAATTTTGTTATCATATACAATCGAACGACAAAACTTTAAAATGTAAGAGAAACGAACTAGCCAGTAACCAATATTGCTTGGCATTTCCTATTCAGACTTTTAAATAATGAGATAACTATTATAAGATGGATCATACCGATTTGGACGAGTTCCATGCGTTTGTCGATGACGAAGTGCCAGGGTAGAGCTTTGCAAAAGCTGGCGACGCCAATTCGGAGATCGGCCACATTTGTTGAGTTGGCCGTCACGCTCACCTGACTTGCCAGATGTCGGCAATCCGACCCGGGGCTCAGAGATCTCTGATCGCTTATATCATACCTGGAGGAAGAATTTTGTGGTTTTATTTTAGTTTTTTTTTAATTTATTATACTTACCAGTGGCAAATGCCCTCAGGTTGTTATGCTGTGCTAACGAAGAACCTCAGTGATTCAGTTTTTAATTTTTGAGATACATGTTAAGGAGGCATTTTTCAAATTCAACTCCTAAAAGAGTGAAAAGAGGGGGTGGGGGGATATTTTATAACTTTATTTAATGCCTACAATTACGTAATGATTGTTATGCAGCAAAAGAGTTTTCACAATTATTTAATAATAAAACTAATTAATTAATTATTTGTTTTCATATTGATGAATGAATTAATTCATAGTGGAGTTTAACAGAAGTTTTTATTACGATATAAACAAACGTTACAAATTCGAAACGTTATATTACATTTGTCGTTTGACATAAAGAATACTAAGCATTTTAAAAATAGTAATTTAGAGTATGAAAAACCGAGAATAGCGGAAATGGACTAAGGTGCAGAAAATTAAACATATATTAATTTAATAAGATAAGAGTTACGAAAAAATTATTTGTATTCCTAAATATGGAATTTTGATTGCCATGTTGCATTGAACATTCGGAAACAATTTTTTTCCGAGTGACGTTTATTATAAAGACGATGCCTCTCAACATCGTAACCAGTTCAAACATCAAAACAAATGCAGGAAAAACAATATTATTTAAGTTTCCCGTTAGTTGATCATTTTCTTGATCACACTTCGCCTTGTTTATTAATTTATGCTTAATAATTTTGTTATATATGCAATATTATCTAAAATATAAGTTCTTAATGCATAGTTACTGCAAATAATTTTTTTAAATTTTGTAAAGTGTTACCTTCTGAGTTATTTTCCAATTAGATACCGTCAAAGAGTTTATGCTAAATTCGCCGTATTTTTTAAGACTTCAAAGGTAATTATCTCGTGAACCGTTGATACTATGACAAAAATGGCCAAATTATTTATAGTAGAGCATTAAATTCTATAATTTACATTCTCTAACTTCCTTTGTCATACCAGTTTACGATTATTATACAATCTCTGTTTACGAGTTATAATATGTTTGAGTCTATAATTTTTTTTTTATTCACATTATTTCATACGTAACTTCAAAAATTATTTAGGACATTGTTTTCAACGAATTTAATTTTAGTAACCATGCGAAAGCAAAATACTTTTAATTGACCATAAGACTGCTTATAATTAATAGTAAATATCTGACATTAAATCTTTATCTATAACAGGTTCCTACCAATTTAATTTTAAATTATTATATTTAACGTTCTATAATCCTTGTTACACATACATGAACATTTTACTTATGGATACGAAAAGTCATAATAACATTTAAAGTAAATAAGTAGCACTATCTTAATATTTTAGTAGCTTAGCTTAAATAAGTATTTTAATAAAATATGAGTGTGTCATGCTACATTTATGAAAAGGGCGCGAGCTGCCGACGGCGAATAAGCCTTTTGTGTGGCCTAAGCTTTTCTGCAGCTTAGTCTGTGGACAGTTTTATCCCCCCTGTGTTGAAATTTATCGCGGACAAACACTTTTAGAAGAATTGTTTTTTTGAAGCATTGTAATATATGTTCTCACCGTACTATAATATACGTACAATATTATATTCTTCAAGTAGTAGCACCCGATTCACAAGGATTTGTTTTGAGAGATGTTTTTTTCAGAATTAAATTACATAATAGTTTTTCGTACTCTATAAAAAATTTGTCCATAATTTAATAAATAATTTCAGTTTTAGTTCACGTAAATGGATCACAATCATTCTCTGAAAATACAATTATTTAAATTGTTTTTTCGTTCTTGCGTTAAATTTTATAAAAACGAAAATTTTTAATTCAATTAAACGTGAGGTAATAAATGTTTCATAAACCTAATGGTCAATGTTTCATAAACCATTTAAGTAAGAAATATTTCATAAACCTAATGGTCAATGTTTCATAAACCATTTAAGTAATTTCCAAAAAGACATTCCAGTTTATGAGGTAAAATAAATTATTAGGTATTCTCTACCTTTTCAGTGTTAATTTCTGTTTTATTTTCTTGTAACACAAGAGAACAATTTAAAGATTTTTAAAATATTAAAAATTTAACATTATCATTCATCTAGGTTCCTTACAAATTCATTTTATAATTATAGTAAAATATAATCATAAATATAATAAATCATAGGAATTATTTAATTTCGTTTATACTCAGATTTTTTGATCGCATCAGAGTGCCTTTTACGTTTATATTTCTTTATTATTTATATTTTATTACATTATGTATTTTCTGCATCATCAAACTCTTAATTCGGTGTTAAGCAATGCATGTCAAAATATATTTTCTTTTTTTAATGAAAGTACGCAACGAAAGTATAAACGCAAAATTTATTTCTTGAAATATTTTTGGCCAATTCTAAAAATTACTTTTTAATATATCTGCATAGTGTTTCATTTCTTAATAACGTTGTTTTTTTCTTAGATGAGTAACAAAATATTTTCGATTGTTTTATAATTTAAACAAAGTTTCAACATATAAAGCCCTTATTACCAAAGAATTCATATAACATGTAATTCTGTGTCAGTAAATTTTTACTTATACTAGTATTACACCGCAGACACACTGATGTAATAATTATGGATCTATATTTTTCCAAATAGGGAAACGCTTTGCATGTGATTTTCAACGTTTCATATCACCTAATACTCTAACAATGAAATTAGTTTATACTAAAGGAAAGAACCCTATAATAATAACATCAATTTAACTAGACTAGATTCAAATAACACTTATGTCGGTGAACGAACGCTTGCTTACTTTAGTAAAATTCTGAGAGCCTGAAATATTTATAACACAAGACTCGGTTAATACTTGACCTAATTCTTTACTAACCCATGCCGTCTTTTATCATATAACTCGTAAAATATTTCAGAATAGAATCAATTGACGTCAGGACAAAGAAACTTTATTCTTAAATATTTTCACTTCATAATCTCATTCGACTTACATATACGGTGTAGATTTTATTTCTGTTGCACTATTCATTTCCATATTCATTTTGATATACTTTGATAGAATTTTATCCAGCTATGCTTGAGGTATACGACTTTTATAAATTAAAAATTGTTTATTTCTTATTTTTGTAAGGACATAAATCGTTCTTCATAAATATTTTTAAGTCACTGTTTTGCATAAATAAATACGAACACAAATTCACTTTGCATAATTCACTTACGCAAATCAATATTCTCTTAATATTTGTATTATATTCTTTGATCATCCTTATTTTGTTATTGACATTTTATATGTTTACATTCTTTCACATTTTATAACCACTTACGTATAATAAAAAAATAAAAGAGTATATGTTATAGAAGGAGTCATAATAATAAAAACAATAAAACCCATATTCGTTGCCTTTATTACTGTTTTTCCGTCATTGCACGCATCGTCTTTTCTCCCTCACGGCGTTTAGGAAAATAAACAAAATCAACGCAGAACCCCATTACAACCATAACCGTATAGCACTGGGCGAGCTAACTTTGTTTTATATACGAAACGACCAAAAACAACCCCTATATGTGTAAAAAAACTCGGCTGTGTTATTAATTTTAATAATCTGCAGGCGAATCCGGGCGAGCGGGTGTGGGGAGTGCCGGAGGTTAGACCATCATTTATTATACGAACATCTGTGCCTTACGCTAATAAGAAATTTATGTCAGTATATTAAAATAGGTTCCATGTGTTTAATAACATGTTGGGCAATTCAGTGTAACGCTGTAAAAATAGGTTTGTTTTCCATATCGTTACATGGATTAAAATTTTAATTTATAATCTATGAATTCCTTTCAAAAACACATCTTTTTTTATTTATTTTTTTCTTGGAAACGTCATGCTCAATTTACAGATTTACTCAAAGCACTGAGCACGTGGAACATCATAAGATTATTGGTTATAAAACAATAACTAATAAGACAGATATACACACCAAATTCTTCTTATGGTTTACCAAGCAACTACTAAATAACTCCATGACCCAATTTCTGAAGAGTTCATTGGAACAGAAAAAATATATAGACTGGGTACAGCACGCAATGCTGAATAATAATTATTATAAAACATCTTTCGAGTATAGTATCCGAAAAAAATTAAATTTATATTTACATGCTTTAAGACAGAAATTTATTGTTTATTTTGTTAAAAAATATTTCCTTTTGTCAAAATAAATGTAATTCGTTAATTTAAAATCTATGTCACTAAACTATCAAGTCACCCTGAAGTACTTATCCTATCCGTATTTTCATCAATATGTAGCGGAACAAAAATAAAATAAGTATAGTATATATTATGTAAATTTATTTTGTGTATTACAAGTAAAAGGAAATATTGGGAGGAGTATTAAAAAATAAGGAAATTTACTTATTTTGTGAGTAATAATTGTTCCTTGTGACAAGGAAAATCTTTTTAAATCAGCTAATTGGAACTCGGTAGCTTTGTTAAATGTATAAATCAATTGAACTTACTAAAATTTTGGGATTGTTATCGCGCAAATATATTTTCATGTCAATTCAGACCCAGCTCGTGGATGGTCAACACGATTTTCGTTCTAGGCTTTCTATTATTAGAAACCTTTTTTCATTTTTCGATCACCTATTTACTCAATAATTGGAAAGGGGGCTGTTGCGATGATACACATTGTCTAAAAGAAACTTCTTTTGAGCTGACTCCTTCATTTTGATTTGCTTTAAAGAATCAAAATTAAAGAGTTCTATTTCTGTATTTTTTGTGATATTGTCAACACAATTAAAGCTTTATTTTCTAAATAGAGGTAAATCACGTCTTCCTGGTGGCTCAGAAAATACTAAAATATTGAAAATGACATCTCACAAACGTCAATTGAAACCCAGCTTGTAAATTGTCAACGCGGATTTTGTTCTCGGTTTTCTATTGTAACGAGCCCATTGTTATTTTTCAACTACCTGTCTACTCAGCAACTAGAAAAGCGGCTGTTGATGACATATCTTGTCTAAAAAAACATCTTTTGGTATGACTCCTTTAGTTTATTTCACTTTAATGAATTCAATGTGTGTATTTTTTTGTAAAATTGTCAAGGCAGTTCAAGTTTTTGCCGAAATAGAGGTAGATCACTTCTATCTGATGTCTTTATATTTGCTCAGTAAACACGTAGTCGTAAGATAATAAAAGGTTAATGAGACTAGTAAGTCTAGGACGAAAATTGAGTTAACAGTCTATGAGCTAAGTCGGAATTTACCTGAAAATACGTCTGAGATATATTACGTAAACCACATTTTTTCCAAGTGAAAAAAAATTTTTCCCGAAATGAACAAATTTTTCGAGGATGTATATTACTCTTACGCCTAACTTAAATTAGATGGTTAGAAAATTTTTCAGTTTTTAATATTTAAAAATCCGTGAATCATAGTCATTTTTTAGAAAATATTTGACGTAAAATCTTGAAATTTGACATAGCATTAAAAACTTCGATCCAATAGGTGAAACATATTTGTAAAACATCTTAATAGGTACTCAGAAATATTTATATAGACATTTAAATGAGGCAAACAACGTAATCGACAATATTGTTTTTATTTCCTCTAACGTGTAAGATATAATTTGAATAACCTATTTATAAAGGTTTCAAAACTATTCATTTTAGAATTTTACGCAAGATATTTCTCAAGATTTCTGCAAAAAATTTTTAAAAATTGTTTTCCGCAGAAAGTAAATAATTTTAGTACAATGATAAAGAATATTAACCCTCATATAAATTAATACATAATACCCAAAAATATTTGCGTTTCAATATTTGTAGAGGCAAATATGTCACTAAATATTTTTTTAAAATTTTATTGTATAACCGACAATTTGAAAGAACATATTCCGGGCACCAAAATTTTTTTTTTAATTTTACGAAAGATAGTTTCAAAAATATAATTGAAAACGTTTATCGAAATATGTAGTAAAATGATGTGGAAAACAGCGTTATTATATGTTTACCACTTAAAGTATACCGGATAATAATTTCAATGATCCTATGTTTCATAATTTTTTACAGATGCACGATACTTTTACAACTTTAGTAGATTTATTTGGCAATAAGTAATATCTAGACACATAGAAAATAATATTGCTAATATTTTCGGAAATAATGGAAGTATTATATATCCTTAAAATGTTATGTGCGTTTGAATGCACAGGCAACCTTCGTTGTACATGTTCTATTCGCACAGGTTTTTTTCTTTTTCAATTGTTTATTAATATTTAAAAAAAAAGTGAACGAAATAAAATATATTTAAATTAAATACTGTTCGGTGAAATTTGAACTTGATATGATTAATATCAACTTCCAAGAAATGGTTCAAAATTCTTTACACGTTAACTACAAACCATATTAGTGCAAGCAATTTTATATAACGGGAAGCAGGAAGAACTTTCGCATTAGCCATAATACTGTCTACAAAGTATTAAACAAAGATCGCCAGCGTCCATATAAATACAGAAAACATCGTACCTCGTGATTACAATGTTAGAATAACTTATGTTATTGTCAGTGGATACAAGACAATCAATTTATTCAGAAAGTTTTATGGTCGGATGAAAGCACATTCCAAAGAAACGAAATGTGAAACTAGAAAAATAATTACGTTTGGGCACGATCAAATTCAAATGCTACACGTGAACGTGGACATTGATACCGTTATTCCGTCAATGTACGGGCAAGGATTCTTGGCAACCAAGTAGTTGGTCTGTTTTTCATCGATGGTACGCAAAATCGAAATAAATCTTTACATTTCTTAAATGAGGAAATTTCCGAAATTTTTTATGACATTCCTCAGCAGCAGTTGAATTCCGTATGGTTTCAACATGATGGAGCATTGCCGCACTCCATTTTCGAAGTTCGTGACAAGCTAAATGAAATGTTGAGCATCCAGTGGATAGGTCAATTTGGGCCTATACATTGGCCTCCACATTCTCCAGATATCACCCCATTAGACTTCTTCGTGTAGGGATTTATTGAAGGCTTAGTGTATGAGAAATATTGTGACAGTTAAATAAAGATGCGTGAAAATGCTAAAATATATATCATTTAATTTTCATTAACTGGTGATTTTAAAACTTATTTTTACTTAAATCAATTGAAAAATCATTGCAATCATAATTTGATCAACCGTCCGTGCCCGCCCGTGGCAATCATAGGTAAATGATTATTGATTTTATGCTTTGGTGACTACAAATTATGTACATACTTTGTAAATGGCGAGCACTCGTATGCAGATTACCACTTTGAATAGAATGATACTATTATATTACAAAATACTACTAATAAATATAACGTGTTATATACTGGGGTATTGAAAATCACCAAGCGCCTAAATTACGAAATCATATTGCACACGACCATACGAAATTTTCAAAAATCTTACGTGCATAATACCCAGTTTAGGCGTTCGCTTCGCCACCCCTTTGATCTTGTTAAAAAAAAACGACATCGATAATAGTGAGGCGAGTCATGTGGCGAAAGGCAAGCGCTCCGCGCAAGCTTAGACTGTTCACAATAGAGTTTTCATTATTTATTAAAATGAAATCTAGTGTATTTATGTATATATATATATATATATATCATATATATATATATCATATATATATATATATATATATCTTTGTCCTTGCAGTATCAACTCTTTTCACCGTAAAGTAATACATTTTTTTATAGGTGGGCTGAAAAAAATAAAAAATATTGGCAAATAGGTATAAAGGAAAATTGCAAGGAAGGAAAAAAGGATGCATACATTTACAATAGTATAAGTCAGGACTGGTTTTTACTGGTTTGTACTTTGTTTAAACTAGTTTCAAAACCTCATGGAGAAAGCAAATTTTTGTTACTAGAATCTAATGCATTCCATAACACAGCAACGTAAACAGTAAAGGAATTTACCTAAAAGGTTAAAAACTAAGTTTAGGGACAAAAAGCGTTCGTAAATTTAGGCTATATGTGGAAAATTTTACGAAACCGTCACCGAGGTAAGGAGATCTATGTGGGTTGTTTAAAATATATTAAAGTAATGTAAAAATACGACAATTATGCCGACCACGTGTCACCATCCATTTGAACTGAGTCATACTCGGAAATGTTGCCATACATCTTGAGGTCGAATTTGTACCACCACGTACATTTCAAAGTTTTTCTGGTTTATTAAATAATTTTATAATAATATAATTAAATAATTGGTTAGGTTTTCTTCTAAACGAAAAATCAGAAATTTATATATAAATTTATTCGGATAAAACATATATTTTTAACCGTTCATTTCAATTCCATTAATTCGGTTAAATGTTTACGTTCCTTCCTTTTCTCTGAATAATTAGAGAAAGTCTTAAGGAAATTTCATTTAATATATTTGATGAATCATCATTTAACAGGTTTCTCAAAAAAATTTTTTTTCATATTTATTGTAATTCATCAAACCAAATTTTGATTATTAAATATTGCATCGAGGAACTGATGCTTATTCTTCCTTATCGGATTTAATTATCTTGAAATTAATAAAAAAATATTATAAAATGTTTGATTACCTATAAAGGTGACTCTATAATACAACACTATTACGTTACTGGTCAAATTGAAATACATAGTAAATCATTGAAATATATTAGACTTAACGTCTACCAGTATAGTATTTTAAACGATCTTAATTTACCCATACTTTTATATATAACAAAATTTTGTGGGTAAATTGAATCGTTTAAGTGAAATTAATAACCCATGCAAATATTTATATGAACTTTTATCAAAAAGAAAAACTCTCTTTAAGGCGTCACATTCGGTTCAAACTACTTGACAGAGCAAATATATTTCAAAATGCAAATAATTTAAGGAAAAGATGAAAGGAGAGAAAATAAGTTATATTATAAATCGTTTCTATTCACATTACTTAGTTCAGAACGCAATATAAACCCACACAAACAATTTGCAGAACGTTTTCGGAAATCGGATTTTTTTGTTATATTTACATGTTTGTTTCCTCGGATCTTAAGAACATTTATAACTTCGAAGAAAAATTGAACCTTCTTTGCCTAAAATATAAATTGTAAATATTACCAACATCGATAGAGGATTTAATGGGAGATAATATACACGAGGCGAAGAGCCGCTGGCAAAGGATAAATAACACGGATGGTAAATCCGTTTAAATTTAAGATTTTCGGCAGAACCTTTACGCGGACGTGATCATATTTTTTACAAAAAAAAGGACAAAATACAGAGAGGTACTTACCTAAAATGCCTGGGATCGTTAGGGTAAGTCTTGAGCTCGATATGTGCTTGCGTATCATATACAATCTTGGCAATAGCCTTGAAACATCCGGGAAGGAGATATGCCACAGGTTCGGTATCCGTGCTAAAGTGAAGTTCTATTTTGCCCTCCAGGGAGGTCGTGCATACAAATGCGGCCTCGTATTCTGTTAGGTTATCTGACGTAGCAGGATCGTCCTAGAATGTAAATAGCGATATTAATATGTGCCTTTTCGGCAAGTGGCTCGCCAATTTAGATTTAGGCAATAAAACGAAATAAGTAAATAAGTATGAAAATATATTTGTATAGCCAGCATTTTTACTTAATATGAATAACTCTTGATCTTCGTAATGTTTCATTTGAATATTATTTAACATTTGATATAAAGTTACTTCAAGTTATGAAAAAATGTTAGTAGTTCTCTTTGTAAGTGGAGTTCTCAATGTTAAAATAAAATACGTATATATACATATATATATATATATATATATATATATATATATATATATATATATATATATTTACTATATTAGATTGATGATGACAAGGATCTGTTAGAACAATGAATACTTATTAGAATACTTGAAACACATCCTATCAAGGAAATATATATAGACGTAATCGAGAATATACTACGTATGTTCGATTATATATACTTTTATCCCATTGAATCAAAAAAACATTTTTAAAATGGTAATTATTTTTATCAGCACTAGCTCTGCGTCGTAGTTTTGATCGTTGATTAATTTTAATTATGCTTGTCTTCTCCTGCGGTTACTAAACACCCCCGTTCCGTTCGCCCAACGAGGGTGTCGAGATTGGTTCGCCGATATACGGCGAAAATACTCGGGATCACCAAGACATAAACCGGCATTTCACCCCTTGCACCATTTAAATAGTGTTTCCCTACTCTTGTTACAATGTTTATCGTGGTTCTGTTTCTATAATTTTTAGTGTAATATTGTATAGTCTATAATCTTCTTCAAAGCACATGCTTTTTAAAACCAAAGAATTTTGAAGTAGAGCAGGTGGTTCCAAAGATTAATGGAAATAACTGAATAAAACAAACAAAACATGTTCCGCTTTAGTACTGTTGTGACCCTATCAACAGTGGCGTGACAATAGCCTGTAACCTTTCTAAAAGTATGTGCTTTCTAAATGCAAAATTAATTTTTGAAGTTATACTCCTTTGGGAGCGTTATGAAAAAAGTATGACAGTGAAATTTTACGATGCACGCACAAATTGCAACAGAAATTGACAGGATGAAGTTGCTCACTAAACATATATTTACGTGCGTGAAGTGACTGATACTATCTATATTCAAGAGAGTTATTGAGGTATTCATAAATACACAATACGTGTTTTATATTCATACAAATATAAGTAATATCTGAGGTTCTAAATTTTTTTTTTTAATAATTGAAATTTAATAATGGTCCATTTAAAAAAAATAAATAATTGTGAAAATTCTTGATATAAATAGTGCTTATTAGCTTTAATATAATAGTGCTTATTAGCTTATTAGCTAATAAGCTAATATAATATAAGCTTATTAGCTAATATAATAGTGCTTATTAGCTATAATAGTGCTTATTAGCTTATTAAGAATTATTTATTAGCTTATTAGCTATAATAGTGCTTATTAGCTTATTAAGTATATTAGTGCTTATTAGTTTATAAGCTAATATAATATAAGCTTATTAGCTAATATAATAGTGCTTATTAGCTTATTAGCTATAATAGTGCTTATTAGCTTATTAGATATAATAGTGCTTATTAGCTTTTTAAAATATATTTTAAGTATATTTCTTTGAGTAAGGTTAAGTTTCGGTACGTATTTATTTGCATTATAAATTATTACTTTGTCGTTTATTAAATACTTAAAATTAAATTACAATACAATTTCAGCATATTAATTTATTTTCATTATTAATTAAATTTTATTTAGATTGTTTTTGTAAATTTAACAATTCATTAAATACACGTGTTTAAATTAAATTTAATGCTGGGTATTCATTTAAATTTATAAAATAATCAAATTTATTATAAAATAAAAATGAGTAATTTTAATTTTTAGGAATATTTGGTAGATGTTTATTTGTATAAGTTTTTTAATTATTAAATGATAGCGATTGCAATTCTAGTTAAAAATGTAAAATTTGTTATTATTCCGTAGAAGAAAATAAATTTAAAGTTTTAAAATTATATTATTCGATTGAATTTAGATTTTACCAATCGAATTTGTAATCACGCTTCAGTTCCATCGTTAATTTATTTCCATTAATTATTTGCGCGCTAAATAAAAATTATTCTTGTATTATGCCATAGAAGTAAAAGTTCTAACGCGCGTGTATAAATTCACATACACATATTTTTTTTCAATCGCACCTATGATCTAGATACTAGCGCCAAAAATACAAATGCACGAACTAAATTTACCCCTTCATAATTGAGAATAGACAAAAATTTAATGGAAAGTTGAATTTTCGATAAAATATTTAACACAAATTTCGATCTAAATGATGAATTCGTGATATGTGATAAAATATTATTCATTCGTTAATGACTATGACGTCTTTCATAATTTGATATATTTTACAAGGCTTCACGATTACAATTCATATCTCTCGTAGCTAGTTAAGCACCAATCAAACACATAATTAACTGTGGTTAATTATGTGTTTGATTACTTTGATTGTTTGATGACTTAAAAGAAGGAATCATTTCAAAGAGAATTATGTAACATCTCTTAAATGTAAATGTGCAAAAGTCATTATTTTATTCAGAACCTTTGTAGATGATTATCTAGATTGATGAAGTAAAAACTAAATAACGATCGTCTTAATTTTTGTAATTGGTTAATTTAAGTAATTATTTAAAATTTTTTGCAATAGTTATAAGCTTGTATATTTTTAATATCCTCTTTATACATTTGATCTTTGTTAATTGCATATGCTGATTTCTCGGTAGCACTAGGTCTGTATTATTAAAACTCTATATTTTTAATATAAAGTTTGTTCATTCAACTATATTGTTAAATAGCATCTCGTATTTTTTAATTGCGTCTTTTTTTCGACTATAATATATATTTAATAACAACATTTCAGAGAAGTTTGCGGGAAATTAATGTTCACTTAAAATGTTTCCTAATGGAGAAAAAATAACAAAAGAAATTATTAAAAAGATCATAATTTATTTGTGTAAAATATTTATGAACATTTACATTTCATTTTCACTCCAAAGACATTAATTTCTATAATGCAATTTTTCGACTATAATATATATTTAATAACATAATTTCAAAGAAGTTTGCGGTAAATTAATGTTCACTTAATTTTTTTCCTAATGGAGAAAAAATAGTAACAAAATAAATTTCTAAAAAGGTTTTTATTTATGTGTGTAAAATATTTATGAATATTTACATTTCATTTTGACTCCAAAGACGTTCATTTCCATAATGCGAGTATATTCGTTATAATAAAATATTAATCTTATTTAAAGTTAAAACGCTGGATAACTTAGTATCTTACCTATTTTATTGGTCACAAATTAATCAAAAAACATGGTAAATTATTTTAGTTAGCACATTAGATGATCAAAATGAATGATTGAATTTTATGATAGTTATTATGCCATGGAAACCCAATGTTATATCAACTATTCATCACGTTAAATAAATATAAAAATGTTGCTCCTAATTTATTAACTAATTTCTTGTACTAGCCTGATCGTGCAGTACGTCATGAACACTATCCAGGGTAGTAAGGAACTCCGTGAGGTCTGTTCCCAAGCAACGGAAGGCGCGTTCTAGACGACAGCTGTGAGCACACGAGCTTGCTATTAGCTGCTCTCCTAGTAGTTCCATGAAGTATGCGGTATCGACATCTGAGGAAGGATTTGAATATAAGTAATTTTTAATTCTTTTTCACTCACTTTAACAGTTAACTGTTTTATTTTATTGTTTAAATACATAAGAGAATTAAGTATAAATATTTATACTATGATAGAATTTATACTAAACCTATATTTTTATAAAAAAAATGTTAAAAAAAATTTCCGATTTACTTGTTATTAAATTATATTTCTTTTCATATGATTTTTATAAATTACTACGTAAGTTTGCAAGACTTCTGAAGAGCGTATAGAAAGAAATACAATTTATAATCTAATTAATAAATAAAATTTTATAAAAAATACACATTGATAAAATGTATTTCAGTAATAAAAAATACAAATTATAATTTAATTAATATATATAATTTAATAAAAGTAAACCGGATGATTTTTTACGACATTTTTACTAAAATGGCCAATATATGGCTAACATTCTAAAAGGATCTATCAAATGAAAAACAAGATAGTAAAAATAATAAATTAGACACAAACCTAAAATCAGGAATGTTTTAAGTAAAATTTTGATGCGGTCAGTTTTGGCATTTGACGATCTTGTGAATAAAAATTTGATTCCATTTTTTGCAGAGAACCACATGTTAATTAGGCAATCTAATATATTTTAATATCTATTTCAATGTATAGTCTTTCTTTTGCAAAAATTTAAAAAAAAACGTAAAAGTAAACATCTAGAAAAATATTTTAATTTTTTACGACCATACCACTTAATCGACATTTACTAGAAAGTTAAATTAACATACATAATTACTTAAATCTCATCATTTTGTGGAAGAAATTTCTCAATTAATGAGACAAAAAACAATCTACATCGATAAAAGCCATGGTATTCTATTCATAATTGTCACGTAAAAATAACATAACTTCAAAACATGGGTCACATATTATATAAATAAAATATTTCTTCAACAATTACATGTTCAATGGAAATAAATATTGATAAGTTATTGATACAGTGGCGAATTGAATAGGATCAATAAAACGACATGTATTCAAATGTTTGCTTTTACTACATTACTAAACTTCTATGAAAGTTGTAGAGAAAGACATAATAATTATCGTGCACAAATTTACTAAACCATACCGTGCATAAATATATGCGCTATAAGATTCTGAACATTTTTAATTAGAGATTTTTATGTTATTGCTATAATTTGATCCCATGATTTAATCACGTGAATGGGGCTTAAAAATCCTATGGAACTGTTTACAGTCCTATGGAATTTTTTGTATATTAATAAGTAGCGAAATGGGAAATTGCGTGCGTACATCTGAAGAGAATTATCCAAGGCTGATGATAACTTCTTGTACTCCGTTTTGGAAGTATGAGCTGTCGTCTATATTGTTAAAGCAGTTTTATAAACAGAGTTTGTACTTATTTAACGCTGAGGTTTCTTTTAAATTAACATATTTTTCAGATAGATCTAAGCAAGACACTTTCTTCTTTATATAATTCATGTCCAGTACACTGTGGATTTTTCTAAATTAGAACTTTCGTTTGACTTATCGTTACTGTATAATATAATGGACTATGCTTACTGCAATCCGATTTGACTACATCGTATATATCTTCAAGATATGCGTAGTTTTTGCATTCCCTCACATCGCTGGGTAACTGTTGTCTGTAAATAAAGAAATTTTTGTAAAATTACAGGTTATTAAAATTTAATTGAAGTATTTATTTATATGGAATCATACGTCACTCATAATGGGCCTAGGATTTAAATGTTATATTTTAAAGCAAAAATGGAAAATTGCAAATACGGATACAATGTTAATATAACCAAAATTAAGATCGAAACAGTAAAATGATAGAAAACTATAAATCTACTTCATAAATTTGAACACTATAATTAAGAAGGAAACTATCGTTATCATGTCAACAAAATAAATTTGTTTCTATGTCAACTTAACGGCCAAAGTATCTTTTTAATTAATTATTATAAATGTATACGTATATATATGTGTATACATATATATATATATATATACACATATATATATATATATATATATATGTATATATATATATATATATATATATATATATATACATATATATATATATGTATATATATATATATATATATATATATATATATACACATATATATATATACATATATATAGTAAATTTTTGAAAAGCTGTAACATTTAGAGCTATTGTTATAGTTTTATTGCGAACTTTAAATAAATTGCTAGAAACGTAGTTCTTCGTTATTGTGACCGTAGCAGTTTTGAAGATAGGGAGACGCGAGAAGGACATATATTTTATGGACATACTTAACAATATTTATCAAACTGTTTTACATAAAATGTAAAAAAATAGTCTTGAAATTCTTCTAATTTTCACTTTCTATCTATACCTCACACAATTTACAGAATTAATTTTTTTTCTGTTACTATTTGCAATTGTTGGATATGAATGAGCTGTTGCAAATGAATGTTAATTTATAAAATATATATGCTTAGTTATTGTGATAAAACTTCAAATTTTGATGTGAAAGGGTTTGTGAAAAAAATGGATAGGGTACACAAATACGTAAGTTATATTCTAAGGCGTCCATTTTTTTTCTTTTCGAAGTACATGACTAAGAAAATAATCTAAACGTAATTATCAACTAATTCAAACGCAATATATAACCAGAATAACATATCCCAGTTTTTTTAATAAATACCTAAAGAGTTGAGCTGAAAGACTACATGTATTATGGAGGAATTTTATAAGTACCTATATGTATATATATATTTTAAATGCTGTATATATATGACGTGTTCAGCAAAATTCGCCCAAATCCATATCTATGCCAAAAGTGAACTTGGGGAATCGTATCAGTGAGTATGTTTATTTTCTCACACATATTGCAAAAAACAACCAAATATGGATCTCAATGAAGCATCAACGGATGGCTTCAGTAGCATCAAAGGTAATATGGAGGCTTTGTTTCGTCCAAATAACCTACTACAAAAGATGATATGGTAATGTGAAACTTAATAAAAAGAGCATTTAATTCAAAAAAGTTTATTTTATAATAATCATACTTGGTATATCGAGTTGTGTCTTTTAATCTTACGGTAACTTTATAATATTCCTTGAACTTGTATTGAGTGACCCGTGATTTGGGTCACGGGACCAAGTAGTAAACCAAATTATTTTTCAGATTTTTTACCAAAGACCCCAAAATATGAAAACATAGATATAAAATGTATATTACACATATACCCATCATTTACCCGATTTTTATACGGGGAAAAAAAATTCTGGCATGATTGATAAAAAATTTCTGGTATGGTTCATATTTGAACATGCAGCTAAAGTTTTCCGCTTGTTCAAATAATACATTGATCTACATGCAGTGTGCAATAGCAAGAGCGAGAAAGGAAAAAATAATAAAGAAAGAAAGAAGAAAAATCAGAGGCACCTCAGCTGAAGAAGTTCATAACGTTATTTTTTTACGGTGATAGCGATTTAAAAAGTAATAACGAATCAACTTTTAAAATCTGAACAAGTTTGCATTATCCATTGTATTGTCAAGATTATATCAGGGCTGTTGCAAGTACAAGAATCAGGGTATTATGTTAGTAAATAATTTCTTCATTTAACTTTTCCTTACAAAGGCGTTTTTTTTCAATATTTAATGAAAACTTGTTCAAATTTGAAAATTTTCATAATTTTTAATGATAATACATATTATAGCCACGTGAATAACATTGAGAAATATTTCGGTTTGTCTGTTTCGAACAACTGTATTTATAGTGTAATTTCACGATCATCGTTGCAGCACATCAATCTCCTACGGCTTTTAATGAATCTTAAACACTTTACTCGTCAAATGTTATTGAAATAATGTTTACAAATTTTTTGCACGTAAGTGTTTTTAAAGGGAAAAATATTTACAATTACATGAGTTTTTAAACAAAACCTTTCAAAACTTAAACGATCGCATAATGATGTAAAAAAGTATATTATTTAGGCAAGAATGGACGGACACCGATAGCTCCGTCAGATGTCAAAAAAGCTCTGATATAGGTGTCAATGTTTTCGCAATGCAACCCACAGAATGTAGATGCATTAGTTACAATCTCAAGGTGCGAAAACCCTTGGCTGCCACGGTAATAATTTATTAGAATTTATTTTAAATTAGTTTGCAGTCTTTACTGAAATATTTACTATTTATTTAAAATTGTTCGAGCCACAAATTAAATTATTTAAAACAAAAAGCTCATATCAATCCTTAATCGAAAGGATTACGTAATATTTAACGTTGTACTGATTAAGAAACACAGGAAATGAGAGCGTGATCAGTAAAGAATACTTTATGTGGATATCATAATTCTACTAAATTTATTTATAATTTTAATTGTCTACTAAAGGAATTAATTCACAGTATATACCTAGAATCCACCCAGAATAATGATTTGGTTTGTAATGAATTTTAAATTGCCTTTCCACCTAAATCAATATAAGATATTCGTAAAAAGTAAACATTAATCGATTGGAGCAAAACCACAGAAAAATCTTATACCTACATGCATGCAATTTCAATTAATCTATTCCCCTCTAGATATTTCAAAAACAGTTTGTACACAAGTCTCTCTATACTACATAAGAATGTTATACAATGTGACTGTATTAAATGTACAGTACAGCCGATGTTCAGATTTTCCTGAAATGCAAGCTTTTATGTTCATTTTATATTGGCGTAATAAAATTGTATAGTATTGTATTATTTATATTGTAGAATTCATAAAATACTAAACCTTACAGAGCTTTATATATCTTTCTGCACCATCGATATGTCTTACTTTTGTTTTACGAACGCTCGCTAATTTTACACTGTTTTATATGAAAGTTGTGGAATACGGTTCAGTAAATACAAACTCTGGTGAAATTTGGAAGCAAATATATAAACCATTTTTACAGAAAGTATATTTCATTATTTAAGAATTTAAAAAAAATTCGTTACACTTTCCTGAAAACTATTCAAGAACCAAATTGTACTGAAATCGGTTTAGCGGTTTGGATTTTATACCGTAACGTGGAAAAAATACATAATATCTTTGATTAATTTTCCATTTTTTATGCAATAATATTCTTTTAAAATTAATTTTATCTAACATACTGAATTAAATTTTTAACAATTACAATATTTTTTTCGTTTCAATTGTCGCCATAAAATATAATATATAATTAGTAAATGTATTAAAAATAAGTGACTGTGGAATAATAGTAATTGGAATTTTGTGTCACATTTTAAACCCTAATCTTCCGACCTACATCGTCTTCTGGGAACTTATTATTGAATAAACCCCTATACGGGTTTACGGAGTCCCGTGAGGTACGAAAGTTTAATGACCCCGTCGGTAACAGGCAGTCGGCTCGGTGAGGGCACCGACTCCTCAAATAAAATATTATTTCTTAACTTTATTGGAGTGCAAATAGAATAGTGGTACAATAAATATTTCCTTACCACGACCTCTTTCATTGAAAGTAATGTTGTCCGCCTAAATATTTCGGTGGTCGTAAGATCTTCTTAATGTTGAATTACACTTGGATATTCTGTTGTCATATTCCTTGTTCATTAACCCTCTAAACCCCTGATAAATTCTTTTTACATAATTAGAGTGGAAAAACTGTTTCTTGAGGTTAAAAAATTGCTACTAATATGGATAAAAAACGAAGATATCTAAAAACTGTACGAACATTTATGAGTTACCAATAATTTAGTTGTACATATAATATAGCGTCGAAAAAATTATATACCTTTCAACGAGTCTTTTTCATTGGTATGACAATACAAAGAAAAACTGTGCTAAATTTAACATACCTTAGCTTATTTTAAAACATTCTTACAATTAATGATGATATTTGGAATGAATTTTTTGACATTACAACAATCAAAAACAGGATAATTCCTTGAAGTGTGCAAGGTTGACATATTTTTTTATAAATAAATTGACAAATACAATAATTTTCTAGCATACAACATAGTGGAGAAAACAAGGTGGTAAAGTTTGTATATTTATTAATGTAGATTCAAATGTAAGGCTTATTCTTTCAGGTTACGTAGCCGAATAGCAATAAATGGAACCTTTGTTAGTTCTTTAGGTTTTTTGTACGTCTAAATTTCCGTTCGTTTGTTACAGCATCACGGCTCTTTCAATTTAAATTCAATCGTAACTAAATTTTAGAGGAATGTATACTGATTCAATATACTAATATAAAGTGTTTTAACTAACTATTCCAAAACGTGGATTAACTGTACCCATTTGCAGATTAACTATGCCAATGCAAAAATAAGAAAATAAATTAAATTATAATAAATTTGGTGAATTTTCCTTTAGACGGATGGGATGAAGGATATATATTTTTAATGGGTCTCCATCAAGTGGACTCAAAAAATGTCATTAACTATACATGCAGAAAATGTGGGAAAACCTCAAAAAGGATTTTTATATTTAACGTGTATTATTAAGGAGATATGGATAATCAAGCTTTTGAAACACATCCTAGGCGATGTATTTGCCTATTGAAAAGTAATACTTAGATTTGGACACGGTTTGGATTTGTAGTGTCATTTCTATTCAAACTTAACAGGTATATATTGTTTAATAATGTGAATTAATTATTTATTTCTGTAATACGAAACTCTTACAATATTTTTGTAACCACAAATGGCTAAATATATTTTTTGTAATTTTCCGTTACTTCACGTCGTAGAAATTTAACTCCTGAATCCAAACCCCCGGAATAGTAATTTATTTTGAAGGTTTCGAACTATATTTATTCAAAATTATAGAACAAGGATTTTTTTATTCATTTGTTGTATACTTCAACGCATGCAACCTACATTAGGCAACATATTGTTACACGATCGACTTCGAAAATATTGAAACAAATAATGACTAAATTTAACTTTGGTTGTAATATATTAGGTTCTAACATTTAGTGTGTTAATTTTTCTCCATTAAATGACTTATTTTATTAGAAATTAGCTCAAATAGTTTTACAGCCAGTGGTATAGAACTAGAGAATAATTTTATTACTCTCATTTGGTATGACTCTATCATTAAGTTTGTGCAGCAAAACAAATGCTACATCTTCTCTCGTATTAACATTCTCTCTTTTCTAATGTAAGTTGTGATTGGAAATATTGAATTTTATACTATATTCGTCATAAGCTAATCATTATCCTATTAGTGCGATAATAGTTAACCCCAAAAAATTTGAACAATAATGGTTAGCAATTATCACCATCAGCAAAATAATGGATTGGTGAGTTTTTAGGAGTGCAAAATCAATGGAAACTATGGGATTCATTTTCATGGAAAAATTATTCGTTGATTTGTAAGTTTCGTTAAATGAATCATATATAATTGATAGATGACATTCAAATCTGCAAATTTAATTATAATTTACCTTGCTTCCATTTTTTAAATTTATTACTTTATAGCTAGCTATTTGTACTTAACTTTCTAAGTTTTTAATAAAGATTTTATAAATGAAGATAGAAATTATTATATTCATGAAATGCAATTTCTGCCAAGCAGATTTATCTTAATAAAATATTTAGGATAAATCTGCTTGAGCCAAGGTCAAATGTACCTGATAAAAAAATTACTACGTCCTAACTTTTACATCAATATACATTAACATAACTTATCACAAGGGAGAATGTAAAATGGGATGTACATACTAATAAAATGAAGTAAAAAATAGAATAAACTGGTATTATGTACAAAAAGGTACCTAAAAAATTAATGCACAAAGAAATGGTGTATTTAATGAAATACACTTTGTAAGTATTATATTTCAGATACAGTCAGTCAGATGTAGTATAATTCAGATATACAATATCAACAAACAACGATGTCAAAAGATATAATTGTCATCTTAATCAAATTAAAAATCCTTCATTGTAGATTTTCCCACATGAAAGATATCATAGATAAATTTTGGTAAATTATGTACGAATAAACGTCTTTTAAAACTTCATATGTTCAGTATACTTTAATTAACCCAGATTAGGCTATTATTCAATATTTAACTTCTAATAAAATATGAA
The DNA here is from genome assembly GCA_039881145.1 of Druceiella hillmani. NCBI lineage: Eukaryota > Metazoa > Arthropoda > Insecta > Lepidoptera > Hepialidae > Druceiella > Druceiella hillmani. Next base: position 8,488,760 of record JAYKKI010000068.1, read on the forward strand.
AGGGTAAAATTCTATTTCTGTCCACAGTTAAAGCAAAATCTTCTAACCTTTATGAAAATAATCAAATTTCCTCCGGATTTGGGGCTATTAATAGGAAATTTGATATCATTGTGTGCTTTCTATAAAGCTCTTTGTCCCAAATTGATGTTTGCTCGGGAAATTGCTTGACCCGTATAGGGGATGAATTGATCGTCGAGAGAAATGTTGTGACTTAAAAGGTTTAATATCGGCTTGTGTTTTAGATTAATTTGGCTTTGTATAAACTCATTTACAATAGATTGGAAGAAAGTATTACATATTTTACCAGGTCACATATTGAACTCTTGCAATATATTTGTGTGCATGTGTGTGTTGAATTAGATTTATTTGGATGCATACATCATTGATACAATAGCGAAATTTCCATGTTGCAATTTCAATACGAATTTCGACTTTCCTATCGTAAATTAAATACTTATTTCTTTCAATCACTTTCAGATAGTTGAATTGTTAAAAAGATATTGACTTTACTTTGGTTCTTTTCTGCTTTTGTTTTTAAATTCCATTCTCAACTGTTTTTATTCATTTAACTTTAGATCTAACTGCCTTTCTTATCCTATGGAAATATAATTTCAAACCCATTTACTAAGGTTTCCTTCTATTCATATGTCAAGTAAAATATTTTTTGCTTTATCATCGATTTATATAAAATAATTATTTAAAATAGTTAACATAGATTACAGCTTATTTAATTCTGACGATATTAGAAATAAAACCGACCAAGCTCAAGCGATCGATATTCCGTACATTTAGTTGTTTTTGGAAGTAGATTTTATAATGTATCCTTAATGTATATATTATTCCGAAAGTCTGTGTATTCCATGAAACTAAAAACTATAGATTTTGCTGTCTACACTACCTTATTATTCTTTTTCAATCTACGGTTGTTAGAAAGAGACAAAGACAGTCTAGAGAGAGAAATAACAATAATTTTGGAATGTTTTGTTAGTTAACAAATTGTTAATTCATTGAGTTTGGGTTGAATTGTTAATTCATTGGTTTTTTAGTCTGGTTTTCGTGGGCTAGCAAAAAAGAAAACCTTTTTGATATTTGATTTATGATTTAAACTTTATTTGATACGATTTACATGAAAGTTATCACAACATTTTGTTTTAAATCATTCAGAGGTAAAAATAAATTGCATAATTTTCTTTCAAACTATGCTTTTTTCCCGTGTTCGTATTTTTTATCAGATGTTTATTAGCGATATTTCGGGAGACACGGTGAAGGATAACTATTTTTGTGTATTTTTTTTGGAAAAGTATTATTTTATGAAAAAAAATATTTTGAATTTATACTCTAACAGCTTTCATTTTATATACTGAAGGTAGAATAACCTAGAAACTACATGTTTAACTTCTTATGTTACCCGTTAATTAATTCTGAAAGACAAGGTTCAAATATTTTTAATTTTGCCCATTAATTAGGCTACCACTTCTATTTTTTTCAACATTTCCTCTTGTTATTGTTGAGTAATTGAAAAGAAAATATTAACATGAGAGATATATACATGGAGATATATTTACCTAAAATATCTAAAACAATAACCTTCAAAATAAAAATGAACTTATTTACATGGCATCGATATTTTATTTATGTATTATTTACAATCAAAACCATGTCAAAATGAAAATAGTTAGGTCTAGTTATTTCTCATATCTGTTCGTATCATTACGTTATCATCAAGAAAAGGTTATTAATGAAAGAAAATCATTAATATATCTAAACGGCCCTCTATTTCTAGGTAAGGGCCTCTAACCATATCAATAAAAATTTCACCATAACCATATTATTTACCATAACCATAAAAATTTTCGATGGCGTGTGAAAACCTAATTAAAGCACCATTTATTGGATATAAAAATATAATTAGTTAATATATAACTTAATATTACTTCAATCTTTTTTTAATATGTTTAGTACTAAAAATCTATATTTAAATTAAAAAATATTTCATTATAATTAGAAATTAAACCTTTTCTATGTGTTAACACCCTTATATTTATTTCTTACTTGTTCCTTAATATATCAAAATGAATCTTAACTCACTTTATATTTAGAATTTTGTGGCATTGACTAATGAAAATCGTATCAAAATTAATATGATTTTTACTTAATGTTCGTGCAAATAAAGAGAAAAAATAAAAAGCGGTTAATTTCTTCTCAATTTTTATTCGTAATGTATCGTTGTAATTTTTTCCTAAATATATTCATTACATAGCCTTTTCTCCGTTACTCTTATAAAATATAGCCTTTCCTCCATTACCGTTTTAATGTGTGTATAGATTACATCATAATATTGAGCAGTGATTAAATTTTAATCAATCATTTTGTCAAATTCTTCCTGTACATTTTGGTTTTGGAAATCAATGCTGAGCCACCGACGTATAAATATGTAATTTATTAATAATATTATATTCTGTAACGTACGTGGAGACGTACCTCACATTGAGTATCTTTATACAGGTTGTCCAGTGGCAGATTTAAAAGTTTGAACAAACATAGTTTCTGAACGTAACACATAAGAGGGGCGCGGGTGGTGTCGTTAGAAGCGCAAGAGGTGCGGATGTTTTAGTAGCTATGGAACAGTGGAGTGGAGAGCACGGCGCTTTTGCCGTCGAGGCGTACATTTCGAGTGGATTTTGCTGTCTGTAGCACGCCGTCGATTTAATAATCGTTACAGTATTTGTCGATTACGTAATGAACCATCGATCAACCTCATTTAGTCATAGGTAGCAAGGTTCAGAGCTACAGGATCAACAATAAATAGGCCCAGGCGAGGACCTACACCATTAGTAGCCACGGATGAAAATGTCGAGCGAGTTATGGTTTCTGTCGTTGAAAATCCCCGTTTACTTCCGCGTACACGTTCATCGATATTGGAAATTCCGAAATCAACTTTACAGGTAATAATGCAAAAAAAGCTCAAGTTCCATCCATATAAAATTCAAGTTGTTCAAGATTTACACGATTCTGACTTTGAATTAAGAAAAACTTACGCGGAGGTGATGTTGTTGAGATTTCGTACTGCTACCCGGACGGGTAACATATTCTTTAGTGACGAAGCTCACTTTCACATTGGAGGATATGTGAATAAGCAGAACTTTCGTTACTGGGATATCCACAACCCAAGACAAATACATCAAGAGCCTTTACATAAGCCTAAAGTAACAGTCTGGTGTGCCACGTCTGCATCTGCATCATAGGGCCTTATTTCTTTGAAAATCAACGTGGCCAAACTGTAACTGTGAATTCGGAAAGATATGCCTAGATGTTAAATGACTTTTTCAAAGTAGAACTACAGAATAGTCCATCCTTCAACCAAAACACATGTTTCCAGCAGGACGGGGCCACAGCTCACACTGCTAATGTGTCCATGAATGCAGTGCGGCAGCTATTTCCAGAAAAAAACATATCCCGAAACGGTACCGTACCGTGGCCACCTAGGTCACCCGATTTAAGCCCATGTAAGTTTTCTAATGGGGACACTTAAAATTCGTTGTTTAAAAAACAAATCCGAGCACTGTGACACAACTTAAAGAAAATATTCGAGCCGAAGTCAGTAGGATATCCCAGTCGGTTGCAAACGCGTTTTTGGAAACATGCGAGCTAAACTCGAAGAATGTGTCAGACTCGATGGCCGCCATTTGGAAAACGTGGTTTTTAAAAAATTAGATCCGCATTTGTTGTTATAAAGTTAAAATAAACTTGCTTTGTATTAGAGGTGTAGCTTTTTTTTACAATTTTTCAAGCATTGAAATCTGCCCTGTGTTTTGAATGTTATGTTTATATGATATCTGATTCCCAAAAAATGCAAATAACTAACATTTAAAACACTTGGAGTGCGAAGCAAAATCCCTAGTAAGTAAATTGAGAGATATAATAGTTCCACGTAGCTTTTACGGATACATAAAAATAGTTCATGTCACAATACTTCTCTGAGTCACGAATAAAGTTACGTCAGTTGCATAACGAGAAGAATATAAAAATAATTTGATGAGAATATAACAATTGCTTTTTATATATTTATTGGCCAATGTAAACATCACGTAACTCAAGCCTGTAAAAAAGGTACGCTATCTGATACAGGGCAGCTATTGAAGGAATAAACATAAATACGTTACATTCTTAATTTATATAAACGAATTTTAAGACGTATTTTATGATATCAAAGTTTTTTCGACGATAAAACCTCTTCGGATTTAATTTCTTTAAGGAAACTTATTATTTTAAGACGAAAATTATTGTAAAGATTTTACGGGATATACTCATAAATTGTTTCTAAAACTTTAAAAGAGAAATTAGCATTCTTAAAATTTACATGCAAAATTTACGAGTAACTTGAGAAAATTATTTTGCACGAATGGAAAAAGAACGCTTCGCTTACCAGCTGAAAGCTGTTCTGGAATGATGAGAAATTGTTTATAGCCAACCTATATATATTTTTTAATAGCTCCCATAAGTTCAAGAATTCGGCGTTTAACATTTTTAGGAATTCTTTTATTTTTCCTTTATTATTACTTCCATTCTCTCTTAAAATATTCTTTTTGTAACGCAAAGGTGGCTATTAAGAATTTCAAGTTACTTTTTGCCTCTTAAGTGCGTATAATATTCGCACTAGAAACGTTCCGCAGATACTTGTTCTTATGAAGATTTAAGGATATAAAGTGTTCCTATTAAACCATTTACAAATATTAAGATTATTTTTCTTCATGTAAACATGCTACAGTATATATTTCAGAGATGTAAAAGTAGAGTATATATCACAAAATGTTAATGTTCAGAAAAGTTTTGCAATAAACTTTATTAATCTTTAACTTTTGATGAAACAAGAACCATTCAACAAATTTCGATGGAAAAAGGATCATTCACCGGTCGAAGAGGAAACATATTTTTTTAATACCTTTATACCTTGCTCTTTCAACACCCTAGACGTTATATAAAACAAACAAAAATCGGTCACATTCTAATACTAACTATTGAGATACACCTGGGTTAATAAAACGTACTGGAAATATATTCTAGTAATTGCAAGTTTCTTTCTTAATTACTTCCTGTCAAAAATGCCTCTCCTACCTCAATATTACGTTATGGAACCTCGATGTCACATTCTGAAATGTATTACGATGAAACCTATTGTGTAATGGCATGGTCCCATAATTTGTTTTAAGAATATCGTAAATGTAATACGTTTTTGAATCTTACTGATCTTTCTACGTCATATTTATAAGTCGTATCTTCTAAATTTTCAAGCCTACTAAAAGTCCTCTAAAGTTCGTAATTGCTACGTAATTTAATACGATTTATATAGATTATATAAAAAATGTTTAGTTTCAAAATTGCTCGTCAAAGTTTCTTATTTGTTTCTTTTTAAACAAGAAAAAATGTTTTACTAAAAGTAATTGCATTTCATAATTAATTAGCAAATAATTTTTTTTATAATTTTCTAATATTGAATATATTTGGCGTTAATTTTGTAGAAATTCATTATTCACAATTAAATGAAACTACGTGATGTAGTATTATTTCTACTTTCTTTAAGTTCTTTACCACGACCTAGGTTTCGTTGTATTACATCTTCAGGTGGGATATTAGCAAAGATTCTTATCTTTTTTTAAACTTAAAAATAGTAATAATTTTGTCTGTCTATATTGTCATATCAGTGGTATTTGCTAAAATAATGTGCAAGATTTTGCTAGTTTAAATCTCACTCAATGAAAAAAATGTGTTATAAAGTATGAAAGTCCCTGATTTCATACAACATAGAGAAAATTCCAATTTCTACGCCACTTTCAATCCGGAAGTTGATCTACTAACACTTTTGGTCCCTAAAATCTACGTATATACAGGTCATCACTTGATTCTGTAAATCAACAAATATACGACATATTGGTTCCTGGCTAATATTATGAAACCTTTCATTCAGAATTGTTATTTGAAGTAAATAAACTTTAAGTTTTTCGTCATGTTCACCTATTGGTTACAGAAAGTTATTAGTTAAGTAATTAAAACTTAAGTTTTTTGCCATCATCACTTATTCTCCAGCACTCACTATAAATACAATGGTTAAATATCAGGTGGCACTGATTTAAAAAAAATAAACCCCTCAAATACAAGTGGAATTTCCGTACACACTTAAGTCCATATAACCATTAAAGGTTGAATAATATTTCGATAAGTCATCGAGATTAGACAAAAATAATCTTGGTCATTTTAAATTTCAATTATTTTATTTGTAGTTACCGAGTGTGGCTAAAATCTATATTCCGTACGTTTGTTGAGTTTACGAAATTTATTTTATCTTTAAAACTGTTGTATTGTGGAGTAATTGTACCTATATATCGCCATGCTAAATCAATTAACTGTGACTCAAAATTTTGACGTGTAAGTTTTTAGTTTGTTTCTAATTTTCAATAAATAATTCATAAAATACTTCATTTTCTTTAAAAAATTAATATTCTATGTTTCAGCAAAACTAGGCGAGACAAGTCAATTTTTTGATTTTTTTATTGTTTATAAATTACCTTGAAATAATATTACAAAATTTCTTATGTAATGGCACTGGGCTAAAACAATTTTTCAAAATTTATCTAATATATCTTTCTCAAGCGCATACATATGAAAGTATCCAAAAACTATAAAATTTCGAACCATTACTTAGACTTACGGTAAATTTTAAGTATAACTATAATAACTTATCTTATTATTATAACTTCTGCAGTTTCCGAGAAAGGAAAGAGAGAGACCTAAAATATAAGGGCAATTCAAAATAAATTCAATAATAATATACGATTTAAATTTCAACATTTAACCTTTTTACTCGAAAGGGTTCCTTTTTTTGACTTCGAAGTACGGAAGCTTAATTCAACTTTCATTAGGTGACTTTTAGGTTATCCACTAAGGCGCCAAAATTTTGTACCCTTAAAATAATATAAATTAAAAATAACCCATTTACAAAATCATTGCCTAATGCAAAAGATTAAACTTAGCACGCCACAAAAATAAAAAAACACCGAATGCGAGTGATTTGTACGCGCTGAGTCATGAACGCTGAAGATGGCTGATGCTAAAATTATAGACACATTTGAAAAGTTCTGCTGTGGAAAATATGCTAAAAATCTCATAGACGAAACACAAAACCAAAGTCTCGATTCTGAAAGAGCTCTCTGTTATGAAACGCGTACACATTTCAACAGAACGAGAACTTTTAAATAAAGACCGTGATATTTCTTAATTTTATTCTTAATATTATAACTTCCTTAGATACATTATGAAAGAACAGAAATATCTTCAGAAATGCCAAGTCGCTTTTAGTAAGAATGATATGATCTTGTTCATTTTTTTGCACGCGCTGTATTATGGACCCTAAATGTGACCGATTATAAAATTATCGACATCAAAATCGTGCTCCAGAAAAAATACTAAACATCTCATAAATGGACCATAAAAACAACTTTCGATTCTGAGAGAGCTCGGAATCGAAACAAGGTTGACCATCGTCTATCTCCAGGAGTTTTCGAATCCTCTGAGAACATTGTGCGAAAATCTACTGACTACCTGAATAAGCTAATTATTGCCTTCACGGTTAAAGGAAGGAAACTGCAAGGATATTGCACTAGAGTCTGGATGGGCTAGAAACGCTTGGCACTCCCTTACATGTTGTCGTGCAAGATGCTGGAAGTATGAAATTATGGCGGAATCCCATGGGGGTATTTTCCTTATAGAATAAAAATTTCAGCTTGCCTGTGAACCTAAGTTGTTAAACAGGCCTCGCATATTTTTACTTTGCAAATCTCTCAGATACTTATTCTTAAACGAAAAAGAACTAAAAAATTATATTTTGTACTCTAATATATGACATTTTTTATTTGTACTCGAATAGTATATTCTTAGTTTAAAAAATATTAAATTTATTTTATGTAAAACGGGGGTCATCGTTGTACATGTACACTTTTCCTTTAAAATAAATTACGCAACGTTTTTAAATTAATTTTTTTCTTTCTATTAATGGAATATATAATGGCATAAATTCTAAGTATATAGGTAGGCTTTTCGTTTATAGCTAGAAGCATCTTGAATTGGCAAGCAGTGTAGTGAAAAAAATAGCTTTGCTTTCAAATATTTTGGGCGTGAATTCCTAGAAATAGAGATTGGATCCTAATTTTTAAATTTTTGAGTATGTTACCAGTTATTAAAGTAGTAATTAGTGTGAAAATAAAGGTAAGGAAAAAAAACTCTAAAGTAATCGATCGAAATTAAATAATTAAATTGAAAATAAAACTACTTACAAACACTGAAACCGCACAAAGTTCTCCGCATCTATCGCTAACAAAGACCGTATCGCCGTTTGAAGAGATTCATTCTGAAACAAAGAAACATATAAATCTTAATTGAAGTTAAAAATTACAAGACATTTAAAATGGTTGATTATCATATTTTTGTTCGCTAAATTTGTTACTAAAACGTTTTTCTCCAGAACAGTTTCACCATAAAACATTTTTGTTACAAAATGAGATGTGATAGCAATTAATAATATAGCCTTATATAGACGAAATACTAACTGAAATATTTATATGCCTTCATAAAACCATTCAACTTATAAAGCTTATACTTGATGGATATTGGAAGGAGATAGGAAGCAATATTATATATGTTTATATATAAATATATTCTTATATTATTAATAATATCTAAATATATAATAACTATTTCTAAAAAAATTGCGAATATCTGATTTACTCGTTTAATTAAATGTGTTGTGCCATTAAAAAGAACGAATATTAAAAATTTGGTGTTCTTCAAATTTTAACAAAAATTTTATTAAGCTAGCTTTTTAATCTCTATGATTAGTGTAATATTCATGTTTACAATAGTAGAAACCACGCTGGTGTACATCAGGAATAAATAATACGACGAAAGGAATAAATTAATAATACATAAAGTTAAACATAAAAATGCACCAAAAGCAAGTATTGTAAAGAAACACATGGTTTTAAGCAAATGTTGTAAAGAAACACATAACATCGTTTTCTTTACAATGTTTGTAAAGAAAACGATGTAACTAATATTTCTTCATATTATCTAACTTTGCTAATATTATTTTATGTGTAAATTACTATTTTAGGCACAATTTTTGAATACGGAATACAGCTATTGCTCGTGTACTATCGATTCGCCCACGCTTTCACATGCGAGTTGTTTGCTTTAATGAATAATATATGTTAGTAGTTTTAATCTATTTAATTATTAAAGAAAAAAATATATTTGGCTCAATATAATGTAAAATTCTTTGATGATATTTCTTCATATTATCTAACTTTACTAATATAATTTTTATGTGTAAATTTTTGAATACGGAATACAAATATCACAATTTTTTAATACGGAATACAGCTATTGCTTGTGTACTATCGATTCGCTCGCCCTTTCACACGCGAATTGTTTGCTTTAATAAATAGCATATGTTAGTAGATTCAATCTACTTAATTATTAAAAAAAAAAATTAATTTGGCTCAACCTAATGTGAAATTCTTTCAATATTTGCACAAATTTCCTGTGTATATGCGTGAGCATGTATATGCGTATACATGCGTCTGGGCGTATACATGCGTGTGTACGTTTACATACATAGATATATGTGTTTGTATTTAACTGCGCAAACTCAGTTAATGTTTAGTACCTATGTGATTGCCAGTAGGCCTAGATTTTTTCCTTTCAGTTCAATGTTAATTTTTTGAAGTGATTCCAAGATTTCTTGCTTAAACTTGAATTTACAAATGAAACTTCACACCCATTTTGTAATAGTTTAATATTTAAGTGGTGCTATTGCAATAAAATAAACAAAACCTATTAACAGATAGACGGACGAAAATATTAAAGACCCTCATACAGTACATCGACTTCAAGTAGTATAAGAGTGAGATTCATAAATATCTACTTACTAGATTCTAAAAAACGTTGAAAAATTGAAAACCTAGTTACCTACCTAGTAACTTTAGTTAATTCGACAAATTTAAAGAACAAGAAAAAATTTTAAGTGAAATAATAAATTTATCGAAACAAATGATTGGTTGTATCACAATATTTGTAATATTACAGTTATATTTATATGCCTAAAAAAAAAACTAATTTGTACAATATACTTATATCTTAATCAAGTTTATTCTTTAAAATCATGTGTCTAGTTTCGGCAAGGTTTTTAAACGATTCATGATTATTTATATATATATATATATATATATATATATATATATATATATACATATATATATATATATATATATATATATATATATATATATATATATATATACATAGTTATTAAGTTTAAAACATATAAAGGAACTAAAAATAAATGTATATTTTTAGTGTAGCAAATAATAATATATACACCTAGCTAGGAAATAGAACCTGCCAACCACGAGTAGAACTCGCACTTCAAAGATTTCGTACAAATTGAAGCCTTTATAAACATTTAATATTACTTAATATACTTACTAAAATGTTTACAAAATTTTAATATTTTAGAACGCACATACATTGCTTACTTTATCTGTCACAGGCGCATACTTAAAATGTTTGTTGTAACGTAACTATAAATTAACGATTTTAAAATTTTTATTTAGAAATTCATTATTGATAATGAAATGAAACTACGTGATGTAGTATTATTTCTACTTTCTTTAAGTCCTTTACCACGACCTAGGTTTCGTTGTATTACAACATGTTCAGGTGGAGTATTAGCAAATTTCTTTGCTAATAGCCCACCTAAAGATGTTTTAATACAACGAAACCTAGGTTGTGGTAAAGAACTTAAAGAAAGTAGAAATAATACTACATCGCGTAGTTTCATTTAATTATCAACAAATTTCATATTCTTCAATGGAAAATATCCGATAAACTTAGATTTATTTGCGAGTGTCAAAATATGCGACATAAATGGCCGTATTGTTTGATTGTTCTAACTTAGAAGTTTGATTTTTTACCGAACCAAGGAATTATACATCTGAGTATTTAATATTAATTACAATTTGATACCTCCACGCGCTCCTGAGAAGAAAACTGGTAACCGATAGACAGATAGATTAAAATACACACACACACACACACACACACACACATATATATATATATATATATATATATATATATATGTATATGTTTGTGTGTGTATGTGTATATACCGAACCTCGATTGATATGTAGAAATTATCAATCGTACTTAAAATTTTTGTTAAATGTCACAAAAATATCCGTCATGTTTACAAATTAAATTATGAGTAGACAAAAATCTCACACGATACTTTTATTTAACCATGTTTCGAATTATTTGACAGACAATCAAATAATATTTAATGGTCTAACTTCATTTTATAAATGTTCCCTTGAACCTGATGTTGCCGAAATAGTGCGAAGTATAAGTAAAAATAAGTGCGAAGTAAAGGTTAAAATCAGGGCGTCTATCCAAAACCTATTTTTGTGAAAGGATAATACGAAGTCCTTGAAGGTGACTTAGATCCTTGTTATCATGTATGATACCGAGCACACTATGTAGTGACTAAAATATAATAATATAATTCCATTGAATATTATGTTCGCCTTTAGAGTCGACCCTTTTAGAGTCGACCCGAATGTAAACGCCGAGTGACGTTAGAGAAAGGATAATCCGAAATTTTACCAGCGTGTTTCACAGTCGACTGAAAGTCAAGACAGTAAAGGTTATTGTACATATTATTATTGTGGAAACTGTACGATAAGTACGTTTAAAAGGGACCATTGAAAAATAAATATTTGAAATTTAACATAATTTAAAATAAATTATGAATTACGAACTTAAGCTCTGTATTATTTTACTAACTCTCATTGTGTGTTTGTCATTATTATAAAGATAACCCAACAGATCAAGTATGGTTATTCGCGAGAAGGACAAAAATAATAAATTAAGGATTCTTTTTAACGGTTATTTCGTTTCGTTTACTGATATAACGTAATACTTAATCGACCATGATAACTTACTATTCATAAACTTTGTAAAGAAATATTGCAGTATACTAGCTTTTCGCCATCGCTACTTCGCTCGCGTAAATGATTCATAATCAACAAAGAGAAGAATTTCAATCTAAATTAATTTTTAAAAGTCCCATTTAAAAAATCAGAAAATACAACCATTCGTAACGGGTTTCGTCACATGTGTGGCTATTCGGGCAGTCGACGTTATGATGTTAACATCGTGAAGATTCGTTAATGTTCGGACGGACTAGGCGGACGATGTCACGCATGGTTGCACGGCGCGCAATGTCAAATATAGCGAACAGGATTGTATTTAAAATTAATTTTTTTCCGCATTTTTTATTAAATCTAGTAGCACTTCAAAATAAGTATTTTATTAATCCTGTTAAAGAGTGTTTCAGTAAAAATTACGACAATAATATTTTCACGCATAGAAACTTAGTCCTTACACTTTTCATTCCCATAAGAGTTAAATCTCGGAAGATGCTGAAATACGTGTTTCATTATTTGTTTTAAAGAGTATTTAATACCAAGTTTTAAACAAAAATTTCCGGTTCAAATATTTTTCTTCGACAAATTTTACCACTCCTTTTCAGCCTCTTAGGGGATGAATTCCTTAAAGCCATTACTAAACGATGCCTCCAGTATAAAATTAACATCCTCCCCAAGTTTAAATTTTTCGTCTTTAGATGGTTACGTTGGACGTTGATATGTTACTCAATCTTTGCGTTGCATTTTATATATTTGGATTTTATTTAATTGGATTGGAACTTAGTAACAGTGGACATAGGTATTTAAAGTTAAAATAAAAAGAAATATTACTATAGGTGAGCTATAGTAATATTTCTTTTTATTTTAACTTTAAATTGATTATAAGTAACATGATACCAAACTTATTTAAGTCTTCGTAACATTTTAACCTGCACTACTTTGGACGTAGTTTGAATTCTTGGGCATAGTGAATATTATTATTCATATTTTAACTTTAGGTTATTGAAATTGTTTTCGTCTTTTAATTACTTAGTGCAAATACAGATTTGGAGCGAAACAAAGAAATTTGACAAAATGTTTCACTAAAAGTATACATACAAATGACTAGAATTATGTTAACTAGAAAGGTGAGTGTACTAAATGATCATATTGCATTTAGTTACAATTTTTTTTTAAATTTAATAGATGATCATGTGACAATTAAATATTTTAATATTTATCACACGAGTTTTCCAATGTATTCTATATAAAGGTAAATATTTCCTTAATTACCTCTGATAAAACAAAATATTTCCAGCACGGTAAGTGAATAGATAACAACCGCACATACAAGCTTATTGTAGTTAAAAAGGTTTTGTAGCCATAAAAAAAATAGGTGATTGGAATAAATTTACTCGTAAGTCACATACTTACTAATGCCTTAAATCTTTAAAAAATATTAAATTTTTTATTCGGTTGAAGCTTTGATTACCCAGTTAAAAATAAAAACAAAACGCTTTAATCAGATTTGTATCTACTAGTATATTTAAAACAATTACAACCATATGCCATCACATCGAAATTGTTACAATTGGTGATAGTAAATGTCCTAGTTTGCCGGCAATTTCAATAATGTCGTACAATTTACTTGCACAAACTTGCATGTGAAAAATGCGTGCGATGTCGTAATAAATAACGTAAATAACCCAAATAATTGGCTCGTTATTAGCATATGAAAATACTCTTCGTTTCGTAAATTGGCTTCGTTTTACCATTGTAAGAACTAATTTTAATTTGTTTCAAAATTAAATACAAGTTTCAAAATTAAATACTTTGTGTTAATAAATTTATTGCAGCACAGTAGAAAATCGTTGCCTGGAGCTTAAGTAAAACCCGCAACCAATTTGGTCATGTTTGGTGATCCGTCTTTGTTGTGTTAAAGTCTAGCGTACAAGAACTTTGAGCGTCTGGGACTTGCCGCGACTACGTTTATCTAGACCGTTGTGCTAGTTTTACTTTGTTTCATTCTCTGTAGTTAAATCTTCTCTGAAAAGCAAGAGTTAATTTGTATCTATTATTAATTCAACACCAGTGGTTTCAGTATCTAGTTACTTGGTCTAAAATTGGTAAAATAGGTACAGAAAATTTAAATTTACATTGAAATGTTACAAAGTGAAGTTCGATGTTAAATGTTTTAGTTAATTTATACTAAGATGAATAATTCTTAATTTCATTACGGGTAATCGACACAGCAATATTCATAATTTTATTTGTTATCATTTTTCACCAATTTTCATTAATTTATTTTCAGTTTTTTTTCTTTTGATTTACACTAAGTAATTCCATCATTATTTTAATCAAACTTCATTTTTCACTTCATTTTTTTTTTCTTTCTTTATATTTATTTTTAGAGAAAATATCAGTTCGTTGAAAAAAATCCGCGATACATTATCAAATATGATTCTAATTTTAAAATAGATTTCAAACGAATAGAATTTGAACTACTTTAGTAAAAGTTCAACCAAATAGCAGTAATTAGTTAAATTGATTCAAGGCTTCTTTTCGTACATTCAGGTATTTTCACTAAGTTTATTTCCATAAAGCACTAGTTGGCCTGTTCCATAGTTATAGACAAATTTAGAACAAAATTCCTTATTTCGATAGCTAAATGTGTATATTTATTATATACTACTCCTTCTACCCAATTTGTTTTCCCAGGTTTCGATCTTGCTTTTATTATATTATTTTCTTAAGGTTTCACGGGAAGAATTGTACGTACACTGTGGAAGACTTTCGTAATTTGCGTTGTTTTGATATTTTTGCATTACCATGATCAATAATCTATTTATATTGAAATCATCTTATAGTCAACATATGTAATTTTGCATTCACAAAATTCAATGCAACGAAATCATCTTCTTGATAATGAAGAGGTTTTTTAAAAAATTCTACATTTATCATTGAAATATTAGTTATTTTGCATTTTTTTAATTGATAATAATTTTTACTTACAGAATATTCCTGTTTGGATTGACCGAAATACCTTATATTTTTAGGAACAATAACGGTAAAGCTGTATCTTTTTTGCAGCTCAGAAGTTTTTTTTTATTTTTCGCTGCCAATAATAATCATTAATTATGATTGTTCATAATTATTTGGATTATACCGAAAGAAATCTTCATAGCTGTACAAATGGCCAGACCTTGGATATAAAGAGAAGATACTTTTCTTTCTTAATATTAATGGCGTTTTAATATGAGTATAACGCTTATTTTGATTTGTGCAGTTACGTTTCATTAAGTTTTGAATAACAAAGTTTAAAAATGAATATCTGTCGCAAGAAAAGTGTGTATAATTTGGCTTCAACTATTAATCAGTCAAGTGGAATCAAGAAATTTTGTTGGCCACCAAGAATTTGTGTTACTTGTGACAACATTTTAAAATTCGCTAATATTACCTCGACTCACCAGTATCTTGCTTGTTTGCCGATGAAATTACTTCAACGAATAAATCATTTATATATGGCATGCTGATATCAACCGTTATATACAAAAAAAAGTAGGTACATTTGTATCAAATTAAAAATGTTACAAATATTTAATATATAAAACCTGACAAAAAACATAAAAAAAAGAAATGTTTATGCAGCAAGGAAAACGTAAAACAATCAGATTCGATTACGTTTAAAAGTAATTAATTTAATTATATATTTAAGTATTCAAAAGTTTTACATTTGAGGGGAAGTTTATCTCATCCCGCATAAGACATTCGTACAAGCAGATGTCGTTTGGGGTTAATGATTTTGAAATAAAATTATCAAATCACTCGTTTTTTGATTAGCTGGACGTGGGTTGTGTTATAAGAGGACCAATTACCGTACAACTGCATCGTTTTTACAATTAGGTTTTATTAAAGCTTCAGCTGTATTGAGATTATTAATCTTACTTGTGGCTCCATACGCTATTTAAAATCAATTGTAGAAATTAAAAAGAAAAACAGTATCACTCTAACAAAAGCAATTCATAAAAAGCATAATTATATCTCTTATTAACATTGACTATGTAAAGGAGTGAGTAAATATATTTTAATGTCTATAGCATACTCGTATATTCATAGTTATATACACTGCCCACAAAACTGATCCCGCCGTCAGGGTTCAAGCGACTGTTTTAGTAAAGTAATGCGTCTAACGATTCAAGGTATCTAGGGGCGAAAACAAATTTCCATATATATCGACGTGTTGTTATGCTAAAGAGAGGCTGATGAATAAAAACTGATCGTGGTCAACTGTTCCATTTAAGCGTGATGAAATTGTAAATATTTATTTTCTTACGTCAATGGATGGCTAGTCTAAGACTTTTATTTTTTTTAGTGCATGTCAATGAAATATGTAAATTTATTCAAGTGAATTGTTAGAATGGTTACATTAGTTGTTTATTCCAGTGTCTCAGGAACAATAATTACTTGGATGAAATTTTTCTTTGTTAAAATTAGTACGTTATCATATTAAGCAAATTATAGTCCTACAGCAAATCAATTAGAATTTTTTGTCAAACATAAATGCTACAATCTCTCACTGAATAGAGGAAATAGAGTTAATGAAACTTAATACTGAGTATTTTCTGTGAGCTTCAGTTTACCTTAATATATAAATTTTTTGCAATGTTATTTTCTATTACCCTAGGGTTTTCCGACTCTTTAAGTATTTCCAGAAACCCATGTTAATAAACCAATAAAAAGTTTTTTTATTTACTGCAATTTATTAATTCATTCTTATAACTAAATTATGCTTATAAAAAATTAATAAAACTTAACAAACCCAGCCTTAAATAAACGTACTCTAAAACAACAAACCGAAAAATCTGATTTCTGGCAATTTACACAGTTCGGTTAAGTCACCATTACCAAAACAAAAATAAGAGATCCGCTAGAAGTAAATATTACCGACGTTAAAATAAAATCACCTTTATTCCTGCATTCGTCTCCACCAGCAAAATGATAACTAGAGAATTCAAATAAAAATCAAAAGGAACCATGTTATTTATTGCCAGTTTTTTCTCCACATCATACTAAGTAATTTCTTCTCTCACATTATTGTGAAGAAACATTTTTGTTCTCATTTATATTATTTTCATAAAAATGAAAAGAAAACGGAACCTTTGGCCTAACATAGATGTACTGAGGCCTTACATGGCTGTAAAATTCAAAGTATTTTGGTTCACGTGACAGAAAGACATGCTCTTTTAAAACGTAATCTTTTATTTATTCCGTTATCAAACCGTATAGGTCACTTCCAGTCGACTTTCAATCTTGAAAGTCGTGATAATGGAAGGCCTTATAAAACAAATAAAGGAAAATTTCAAAACTCAGTGATTTCCACTTCTGTGTGGAATCAAAAATTTTTTTCGAATATACGCCTATGGCAACATATTTACGTTCTAAAAATTAATTTTTTTTTAAATAGAATAATAAAAACATTATGTAATGTTAAATGTTTATAAATATATATACGGAACCTTCTTAGTACTCGTGCTTGACAGGATTCTTTAGTAATGTTTACCTTTTTCTTTCAACAATATCTTTATCAACACCTTAATTTTTTTTTAATTAGAGAAAATGCCACGTTTGATATTATTATAAGTCATATACAATCAGTGGAAAACCATAAGGAAAACTAAACTTAGATGATTAAACCATTTTCGATTTTTTTTTATGACCATATTATGGGAATGGTTAAGATCGTACATATTTTATACCGGATACCCAGAGTGTGAATAGGTTTAGACTTTACATGAATATTAAACGACAACTATGAAATGTATCATTTAACGAAACTTACACGAAAACTTAGAATAAATAAATATATAAGTTTATGAGTTGAAAAATAATTACACTCGCAATATTTACAAAACAATACTTCTCATGGTAAAAGCTTTGAGCTAAACGAGATTTTAAACAATAACATGATTGTATTTATTTTTTAATATCTCCCAAATATTTTTTTTAATTTAACCCTTATTTCTTCCATAAAGAACAGACTAATATAAAACTTATATATTTATTTTATTCGCCATGGTCATAGCTAGAGGTGGAATATACAAAACTTCCCTCTAATAAATTTTTTAGGAAATTTTCTTTGCTTTTTTTCAACCAATTCTTATTGTCCGAAACTGAGTAACTAAATATTTAATTTATTTCCATCGTCATTAAACTCAGATAACACCATCTTAATGCACCTTTATATTTCGTCACAATTGCTACATACTCATTTGTGCTATATATTTAATAAGATTTTTAACAAATTAAATTCACTTTTGGTTACTCCTGTACGTAGTATGTATCGGTAGCCATGAATATACAATTATATACTAATATAGAGCAGTTTTAAATTATTTGTTTCGTTACTTTCATTTGGCCTCTTTTCAATTTCAAACAAACTTTATGTCGTCGTTTTACATTTCACATTATCTTTCCAAATCATTATTTGTTTCGCTGCAAGTTTTCATTGCACGCCCGGCTTTACGCAAAGGTTTTTTATAAACTCAATTTTACACAAGAGATAAAATCCATCTTGAACTTGAACACTTAGTCTTAAAGTATTTAAAATTGTATAATAAATTTTGAAACAGAACCATTAATTAGGGCTTTTTCCTTATAATGAAACTATGTGTATACAACACATATGTGTGTGTATATATATATATATATATATATATATATGTATATACATGTATATATATATATATATATATATATATATATATGTATATATGTATATATATATATATATATATATGTATATATGTATATATATATATATATATATATATATATATATATATATATATATATATATTTATATATATACACACTGGAATTTCATCTTAAGGGTTCTCCGATATTTTTAAAATTTATTTTTTCTGAAAATAGTAGGATTACATATATTAAAATTATCTTAATTATCAAAATTATTGTTTCTTTTATATTCGTAAAAAAATTACATTCAGAGTAATGAAATAAATCAAGGTAAAGAATTATCGCATAAAGATATCCTTCGCAGAGAATTTAAAGAGCTTCCTGACCAAAATTCCTCTTCTATCCTTGTTTTTTTCATCCAATCTTACAAATTCAATAAGACAGTATTCCGACTGGATATTTAATCATATTTTAAATTATCTGATGTATTTATAATACTAATATTTGTTTGCCTAAATTCATATTTAAATGTTTCCTTGAACACGACGACAGGAAAATATGAATATGTGAAGTAGATATTAAAGTCAAAGCATTCATTTTATACCTATTTAGGAAAAAGGGCTAATCAATTATCTACAATGTCCTTAAAGGCGATTAATGTTTATTGATATGCATATCTGTGACCTCACTGTGTAGTGAACTAAAATAATATGTTATAATTCCATTGAAGATTGAATGTAGCCGTTTAGAGTATATCGGAATGTAAGCACCTAGTGACGTTTTAAGGGATTTATAACCTGGTATTTCAGCAACGTGTTTCACAATGGATTGAAACTGAAAACAGTAAATTTACTGCATATAATATTGTCATGGAAACATTATTTTCAATATTTTTAAAAGAAACCGATGTATAGCGTACTTTCAAATGAATTAGGAATTTGAAATGTTATCTCCTTATAATTTTATTAAATCTCAACATATTGCTGTCATTATTACAAAAATACCACAAAGCGCAAAGTTTGACTACTGACAAAAACAATAATATGAAATTGAAGTGTCTTTTAAACGATTGATTTGTTCTCTTTACTAGTATTAGTTAATACTCAATGAACCTTAAGAACGTACTCTTAATAGACGTGGGCAAAATAATGTTACACCGAATTTAATTAAATATTAATTGACAATGGCGGACATATAATTAAGGTGAATCTACATTTGACGAAAATTATTTGAAAATATTTTTTCAGTTACAGTATATTTCATAAGATATAACACCCAAAATTATTAAAAAAATATATGAAATACAAAAAAAAATATTGTTTATATAATTTGCCCTTCTTAAAATTTCCAAATGCATATGCTTGAGTTTAAGCTATTGCGACATTTGTAGGATAATATTTTATTTTAGTGCCAAATTTCAAGTTTTTACATAAAGCATTTTCTGAGAAAAATGGCTGTGACGGATATGCGGACAAAAACGTGAGCGATTTTATCAGAGTTCTGTTCTTTCCTTTTAAGTTACGGGACGCTAAAAATTAAAAGATCTAGAATAATCATTATAATTTCTCGTAATATTTTTGCAGATTTTACAATTCCTGTATTTTTATGATTTTTGGCTTAGTAGTTTCAGAAATAAGGGGGGAGGGGGATGTGCTCTATTTTAACATATATATTTGAATACACCATTAAAAATTATGAAAATATATATTCTTAATATAAAATAAAATATATTCTTCATAAATTTTCTATAAATTGCTCTTTCAAATGGTGTACCGTATAATACGTATATTTTTTTTAATACCTGTATTACTCTTGTTTGAATATTTTATAAGTTGGCTAGTGCAAAATATATGAGTTAATAAAATGTATTACTATGCCAAATTCCAAGTTTCTAAGTCACATTATTTAATAGAAAATTTTCTGGCGGTGACTATAGAAAAACGTTAATATATTTCCTAATATACCTTTCAGGGGGTAAAAGCATAGTGATTACTGTAAAAATGATGACAACATTGTTTTCCTATATCATTTGCGTGGTTTTCTAAAACTTTTATTTATTTCATACATTTAGGTTGAATATTCTTGGAAATAAGTGGAATGGTATGTCTTTTGCATATTTTTCACTGTATCTCCAAAATATAGTAAGTAAAATTATGAAAAAAATATTTTTGAGACCCTTATAACTAATCCTTTCAAATCGTACCTCACACTTTCTATGGAAATAAAAAAAAATCGAATATTTAATTTCCCCCGAAAATTTTTGAGTTTTAGCATTGAGTTAAGTGCGGAATAACACGTTTTATTATTATCACAAATTTCTACGTCAAACAGTTTCTGAGAAAAACGGCTGTTACATACCAACCAACCGAGATATAAGTGATTTTATAATGTGGAACCATTATAAATTTTCTTTCGAGGTATGGAATCCTAAAAAATGTACAGTTGAATCAAATTTATTCAAACGCCACAAATTTAACGCTGCTTTTTCGAAAAGGATTTATTATTTTTCATTTAATTGCACATTTTATTCATCTGATAAAAAAGAGTTTTGTGGACTTTTAACCTATTAAGCCTAGTAACTATTTAACCATTTAAGACAATTACAACAATATACAATGTATTTTTATGTGGAACACGTCCACACTCGCTATCATATTACGTTACGAAAAAGTTTATAACAGTTAACCTCCCAGTTTGCTGATAATTTAGTTATGCAGTTACGTACGCAAATTCACATACGTACAGTGCTTACGATATTGTGGGGAATATCGGAAATAATCCAAACAGTTAGTTGATTATTAGCGTATGGTAATAATATTAGCTGCATGAATCGTTTGGTTTTGACTCTACCTTTATAAGTGACAATTTACATTTGTTTCAAAATTAAGTACTAGTGTGTTAGCAAATTTATGGCAGTAAAGTAGTAAATGGTTGCCTGGAGCTTAAGTAAAACCTACAACTAACTTAGGACATCCGTCCGTCTTTGTTGTATTAAAGTCTTGTGAGTAAATAATTTGAGGGTCTGGGGTTTACAGCAACTACGTTTATATATGACCGTTGTATTAGCTTTGACTTTTTTTCATTTTATCAAATTAAATTAAAAGTTATATGTGAGTGCTAATTTATTATTTCTTTCATTAAATCTCTAAAAATTGTATAAAATCAACTATGATAACAGGTAAAATTATTTCACAGGAAACTATAATGGCTATAAAATTTTGGGTATAAATAAGTTAGAGTATAATGAGTTTAAATAAGTTATTTGTACAAGTAGGTTGCATTGCATTTAATAGTTTTGGAAGAAAATATTGCTAAACATATTTGTAAACATTATTTTAATTTTTATTTCAACAGTCTAATGCTTTCGAGGGCACGGATGTGAAGGATGAAAAAATCAGCATAAAATTGTACAATTTTAACAATTAGTTTTATAAAAATTTGACATGTTTTGAGCATGGTGTGGCACCATATGCTATTAAAAATTAGCTTGCAGGAATTACAAATAAAAATAGTACCTTTATTAAACATGGATGTCACGAAGAAACGTAATTAAATCTGGAATTAACCTTAATTACACATGCAAATATAAATAATTATATTTCTTAAGGTATAAAACATATATTTAGGTTTTTAGTTCTATGTGAAATTTATATTGTTGTTATTACTCAATAAATTGATCCCATCCTCAGGGTTCAAGTGACTATTTTATGAACTGTTTAGTAATACGTCTAGCGATTCAAAGTATGTACAAGCGGCAACAAATTTACATATATACAGCCATGTCGTTACGCTACAGAATCACCTGATGAATAAAAATGAGGTATGGTAAAAGGGGAGCAGTAGTTTTCATGTTAGTATAATAAAATTGTAGAAAGTTTTGCTATTACGTCAAATATTGCCTAGCATAAATTTCAATTTTTATTTTAGTCTGTCAGTGAAATATTTGAACTTATTCAACTAATAGTTTAAATGATACAGTAGTACATTGGACCTATTCAACTAATAGTTCAAATGATCTAGTAGATCATTCCAATATCTCATGGGTAAGGATTTTCTAGAATAATTGTTTTTCTAAGTTTAATTTGAAATGCCACCCTTTTAAGATTTAAATATTGCTACAAATTAAACAGGACATTTTCCCTGTTATAAATGGAACAATCTCTAAGGAGAGAACAATGGAGGTAACTAACATTTTTCTCTGAACCGTCTTATATTATAACTAGTCATAATGTTTTTTTCATTATAGTAGGTTTTGCTACTTATAGCGTCTTTCCAGCATTTCATGGGTCCACCAAAATTTATATAATGTGTCATGTAATTTATTACGTTTTGTGAATTCATGTGATTCATGAGATTCATGCATTCATGAGATTCATGCTAAGTGGATTTTGTATTACTTGTATCAGACTATCCTCTCTCATTTATTTTAGTTTTCCGTAATACTTGTTCGTCAACTATATCGTTACAAGTATCAATACCATATTCTTGTTTTATTATAAAAAGCCTCGACATATTTTTATATTGATTTTGATTTCAAAATCTCCTCATTTCGACATAACATGGTTAAATTACTTTAGTGAAAACAAAAGCAAGGTAGAAATTGCAATAATTTAAAGCGATTCTATGTTTTTTTATACATTCTTGTATTTTCTGGCCTCTAGTTCTTTACGTTTATTTGTGAATAAACATTCATTGACATATTTCCGACATGTAGTCCCAAAATAATAGTTTTCAAATATGTTATTGGCGTTACTCCTGATATCTGCTGGTTCATGTGACACATTAAAGAAAATTTGTATCACTGCCAACAACCAATGCTTTCCTAGTTATTTATCTACCCATACCAACAAAAAGAGCTTTTTTCTCAGCACAGGAAGCTAAAATGTTAGCACTAGTTAGGCAAAGTAAAAGTTTTATATTTCAAAAATTTTAAATTTGGACTATTTCGAGAAATAAATGTATTCTATAAAGACTTCAAATTAACAATCACAATATAAAAGAAAATATTCATACCTTGCAACTTTTTCTATGTTAAATTGCAAAAGGAATATTTTGAAAGGAGGAGATGTTTATTTTTATTCCTCATCAGTACTAAAATTTTACAAGTTGCAATAATCAAATATATTAAAAAATACATACGCACGTGTCTACGACAATACAATGAAGTTGCAAAGATACTATGTATGAAAATTCTAAAATATTTTGAATGTAGGAATTTGTTACATCATAATTTATTGTCTTTTTTAATAAAACCGGAGTACTTCGACTTGTAGGAATTAAAGTCCACTGAAATAATTTAATTTAGAGTGCCTAGGGACTGAATAAGATTCTATGCCAAAAATGACAAAATAAAACTTTTATGGTACAAAGTTATCAGTTCAATATCTTTTGAACAAATCAAAACTTTTCGACACAATATACCTATAAAAAGAATATCTTCCCTTTTTGATGATCTTGAAAACTATTGGATTTTTCATGTTCTAAAAAATTACATTCTGAATAATGATTTGAGTCACCGCTATGAATTATTTCGTACGGAAAAATTCTTGTATGTAAGTTTTCTGTCAAATGTAATAAAAATGTTCTTTTTCAACGCAATCTGACAAATTAAATTATTAGTAAAAAAGGAACCTGCCTTGATATTAATATTTAATAATATTACGTACTATTTGACGAAATATAACATAATATTATCTAACTTCTTTTCCAGGTGTTTCCTTGAATATGACATGTCGAAAATAAAAATGTATTATACATTTATGTTTTCGACTAATAATCATTTCTATAACTTTCAAAATCAAAACGTCTATCATGGTCCTATTTACGTAAAAGGAATAAACTATATTCTACGAATTCGTTGAAACTGACTTAGGGGCTGTCATATTGTATGCCAGCGATCACACTGTGTAATGAACGGAATATAAAATTACAATTTCATTGAATGTAGGCTGAAACCTTTTGGAGTCGATGCGAATTAAACGTCGAGTGACGTTATAGAAAGGACGATCCAAAATTTTGCCAGCGTGTTCGAAAATCGATTGAAAGTGGACATAACTGTACACATTTTTGCTGTGGCAAATAAATACATTTAAAGAAACCTGTAATTTCATATACTTTTAAATAAACAAAGCATTTCAAACTTAAGTTCCATATTATTTTACTGAATCTCAACATATTTTTGTCATTAAAACAAAGGTACCGTGAGAGACAACGTTTGGTTGTTAATGATAAAAACAATGAAAAGAAGGAATATTTTAAACGGCAGATTTGTTTTCTTTCGTGGTACCACGTCATATTTATCCAACCCTACCTTACACTATTAACTTATAATTAATAAACTTTGGTAACGAAATCAAATACTACGTTTTATTTAATTCCACAGGAATTGAGAGCAGTAGAAATATAATTAGGGTGAATCCACGGATGATGAACGATTTTTGGAAATATCTTCTACAGTAACCATTTGAGTGGACTATAGTTTTTTATTTCCATTGTACTGTGATTAAAAATAATATTCACGAAAGGTATTATTATTTTTCATAGAAAATATGTCCACACAAATTTAATGCAGGTTTGGACCCTTGGATATTGTGTCTGTTACTATCTATAGCTTAATTTTATATTATTGAAATTGTTTTCAGTTTTTAATTATAAAGTGCAAATGCATATTTAGTGAAGAAAAGAAATATTAGATAAAAACTGAAGCAACCAATGAGATAAATTACAACTGTTTATATTCTGTGATGCTAATTGATATATCGAACTGAGATACAATTTTCTTATTTTTAATCCTATACACTTCTATTTCTGATCCTAATTCCATCCGATACAATTTCTATTTCTAATCCATGATCATTTGATAACTGCATGTTAAAACTTATCATTCTTACGTGTTTTCAAGCTTATTTCTCACTTTCTAAGGAAGAATAAATTAACTTGTTATGTTTCAAAGAAAGCGTTTTCAGAATATTTTGTTAAACAGCGTTAATAAAATTGAAATGTTTTTAGCATAATAAGTGAATGTTCAACAATCGCTCACGCAATCTCATAAGAGTTAAGACAATTGTTACCAGCAAAAACAAAAAGATGCAATTGAAATAAATTTATTCAAAAGTGATATATTTAGCACTTACAGAGAGACACACACACACACATACACGAGCGCGCACACACACACACACACACATTTGTGCGTATGTGTTTTCTAAATGGAATACTTCAATACTCTCCATTATATTAAGTTGACATAGTTACGACCCGTTTGGTAACAGTGAACGTCCTAGTTTGCCAGCAATTTGATAATGTCATACAATTTACTTACGCAAATTCCCATGCGAACAACGCCTACGATGTTGTGACAAATGACCTAAATAACCCAAATAACTGGTTACTAGTGGATGAAAATAATATTAGCTTCATAGGTATGTTTTTTTCGTTCTAGCATTATTAGGGCTAATATACATTAGTTTTAATATTAAATAATAACCACAACTCTCTGTTAGTAAATTAGTCAATTCATGCCAGCACAATATAAAAGAGTTCCATGGAGCTTAAGCAAAACCCGCAATCAACTTTGGGAATATCTTACACAATGCTGTCAGTAATCCGTCTTTCTTGTATTAAAGCCTTTCGAGAAAGTAATTTGAGCGTCTAGGGTTTGCAGCAGCTACGTTTATACACGACCGTTGTGCTAGCTTTAACTTTGTGTCATACTCTGAAGTTATCAGGGCAAACTAAATTTGATTTGTATCTTTTATTAATAGGAGAGTAGTTGTTTCATTACATTTTGTATAATTAATTTATTGGTCTAAATTTGGACAAAGAATGGTATAAAATTTACACTAACAGTAAAATAAAGTAAACTTAGATATCTTGTACTGTAATTCCTTTACAGCGAGGTGATAAATGTTTCATTCTACTGAGGGTGATGAATATAAGATTAACGGAAAATTTCTTCAAAATATATGTTCAAATCAATAAAGATTTAGTTAATATGACTTGACCGAAATTGGTGGTATCTTTGTTCGTCTATTGAAATGAAATATGGCCTATATATCATTTCAGATTCAACAATATTCACCTGTTAAAACTTTACTGAAATACCTAAAAAATCCCAAAAAACAATATTATGACGTTCGGTTACTTTTGTTATGTGACTCTATTGATTTTTTTCGTAAATACATTCGATGTCGAGACAGGTCAATTGTACAATTTTATTTATAATTAAATTACAAATTTTGGAAACACATTCAGATTTTAATAAAACAGGGGAAAAAAGTGAGTTTATAACACACATCACACATTAAACATAATTCATTTTATTCAATTTCAATAGCCAAATGGTAAAACGGATCATTTATTATATCGAGACGATATTGATTTGCGTTGACCACTACGACGATAATAAATAGGTTTAAATTATATTAAGAAATAATATAAAAACATAAATAGAACTGAAATACAGTAAACAATCTAAAAAATATAAAAAGGGAAATATTTAAATAATGGCATTGAGTACGGTCTAAAGTGTGTAAAATGGTCATATTCAATTTCTTTTAAAGTTATTAGACATGAATATAGTAGCAGTTTTATTTCAATCTCATTTCAAATATTTGGCAGATTCTAGAACATAAGATTAAATATGTACTAATATAATTTGAATATCCTTATTATACTTACTAACTTTCGTATTTGTGGTTGGAGACGCATTTAACATTTACGTACCTTAAATATTTTTTTCGTGTATCCTTAATTAATATTTAACATTGTCATCAGAATCTACGAAAAATGCATAATGACAGTAAATATTAATAATTAAAGATACCAATTTTTAGAACCAGTCACTGAATACAACGTATTGTAATCTTACACAGAATAAACGAAAAGAAAATTTTATATAATGTCATAATGTAAACGCTCATGAAACATTAAACTGAAAAACAATTTGTTTTTAATATTTCTTAATAATGATATTATGAGAATGATAACAGGCGAAAAGGTTTTTTTTCTTGATAGTTACACAGACTTTAAGTAGAGAATTTACACTTGTTATTGACATTGTTGAATTTTCACTTTAGCTATCATATTTATACGAGAACTTAGTGTCATTACATGTATGAGGTCATAAATAGAAAAATAAATATTATATTTATGTATCACCATATTTTTGCCACATTTACAAAAAGATAATTCACACCAACGAAAACTTTTTCTTGAAACATCTTCAAAACCTATTTCATGTTAACGTAAGTAAGTTACACGGGAATTTAAAGTAATGCCTATGTATCTATATTATTCCTCGTTTTTTAAGGCAGACGATGATGGATTACCACAAGTTTTCCACCTAACATATTCCTTTGGGAACTATTACGATGGAACGAGATCTCACGATTTTTCTTCGCCCTTACTCATTTTTTCCAACGGGTTTGGACTCTTGGGTATAGTGTATGTTATTATATATACTTTAACTTTAGAATATTGGATAATCTATTAATTATTCTATGGAAATCCATATTTGGTGTAAAAACAAAAAGGTTTATAAGGTTTTTAAATAAATATTTAGAAAAATACAATAAATATAAATGGCAAACATTTATATTCTAGTGTCCTTACCGGAAAGCTGATTTCACTGAACGATCATATCGAATTGAGTTATAATTTTCTCAAACGTTTTAAACCACAATTACATCAAAAGCGTTTGAATTTTTATGAATTTTTAAGTAAATTTCCCCTTTTACTTTTTCAACAAAAATAATTGTTGAATATTTTGTTAATTTTACTATAAAAAATGAAAATTTTTTTACGAAATATAAATATACGACCATCTGTCATACATTCTATATATTAAAAAACTGTTGCCATAAAAAATAAATGGTTGAAATAAATGTATTCATAAGTCACATATTTATTATTACTTTTCCAAAAAATATTTCATTTTTATTTTTTGGCTCAAATTTTGATTAAAAAAAATTAATTTTGTCAACCTTATGCCTCTTATAACATTCAGGATAATATAACAGTCAGGATAATATAAGAATAAAAAGAGAACAGAGTTCAAACGACTATTTTATTAAACTAACATCTAACAATTCGAAGTATTTACGAGCGATAAGAAATTTCCATATATATATCAAGATGTATTGTTATGCTAAAGAGACACGTGATGAATAAAAATGAATTGTATGTACTGTAACATTTTAGCACAAAGAAATCTTAAAACGTTTTGCTTTTACGTTAGTTCGGTTAAGATTTTTATTTTTATTGAGTCTATGAGAATTAAATATGTAAACCTACTCACTTTAAAATAGCGGTATTCCAATACTATTTATCATGTCTCATTAACAATAATTATGTATGGTAAAATTTTTCTCAATTTTAATACGCCGCCTTATTGGACAAAATTAAGGCTTACTGTAAATGGAATAGGATTTTTTGTCTATTAAAAATGGCCCAATTAAGCCTCTGAGTATAGAAAAACAGAGGCGATAAAGTTTCATACTAAGCAATTTTGATAAGTTTAAACTTACTTTATTAATATAATTTTCCATAATATTATTTTTCATTATTGCAGAGTTTCTGAAAATTTCAGAAATGGAATGGAAAAAAGGAATTCCTTCCCTTTCATTATTTTGATCAGACCTCATCATTTCTCATTTATATTATTATATAGTAATATCTAACTTGTTTCTCAACTATATCATTATGAAAGTCTTAGTCGTTGAGTGATTGAATTACTTTAATAAAAGCCAAACTAAGATAGAGAAATACATTAAAATGAATTCGCGTTTTCCATTATATATTTGTGTATTCCTTACACAATTAACACTTTATTGTATATTGCCACCTATTATTAAAAGACATAATTCCACAAATCCTTCGATATTTACGTTTATTTATAAATAAACACATATTGAACCGTTTCAGAGATGCAACTCAAATCCAATGATTTCGCAGCATCATACTAGAATAATTGCTGATGTCGGTACGTGTGAAATACTATAGTTACTTTATATTACCGCTTTTAGCATCTTCTATTTAAAATATATAAATTTATTACTCTAATACATACAATGTATTACGTGAAACTTCCTGTATAAGCGTTACTATCATCTTTTTCAGTACCATGATCTATAAAAAATTATAACGGAATCACTATATTAACGATTAGTTTATAATAAGAAAAACAAATGTTTTGAAAATATCTTGTCATTTTCTGTAGTAAATATACATAAATTCCGTATTCGTTATTGAACAGACAAATATTTATCAGTTTTTTTTTCATTATCATGATTAATATAAATATATGCGTAGATAATTGTTTAATTCTGTAAATATTTAACATGATATCTGTAGCTTTGTTTTGTAACTTCAAGTTCGATATGTCATATCACCTTTGAATATGAAATTTCCAGCAATATTTTGTAGGTTCGTATGCAATTTTGAGTTATTTTTTTTGTTCTTAGAAATGAAATTAATTTTTGAAATCAGTGACCGAAAATTAAATATTTTTTTATGTCAGACCAAACACATACGAGAGATTTATTGTTTTTGAAGCTCTTTAGTTTTGTCTTTTTCTCAACAATATTAACTAAAAACTTAAGTCGCGCATTGAATTTATACTTTCGCTATCGTAAATCTCGATATATTATATATAATTAAAATTGATCATTTTATTTATCTTAAAGAAAAAAATCTCCAACGCTTTATAATTGGTCGGAACTCAAATGTAAAGGGAAACATTATTTTAATATTTGCGTGTCAAGAAACGGTTCATAAAAATTTAAGAGTAATTAGTTATAAAGACTACTTTGGTTACGTTTTATTAAATTTCTAAATTAGTATAGGTTGCATGTAAATGTGCACACTCGACTTTGAATTATTAGGTTAAATAATTAGATTAATCACCCACATAAATCTAAATTGAATTAAAGCCTGCTGATTGGACATATTCCAAAAACATTAATTTGATATTTGCACATGAGACGACAAGGTTGATTCCTTACTCTATTTCCTACCAATTTTCTTGGATATGCTAAGTTGCTATACCCTGAAGCATACAAGAGAAATTTGTTTAATGCAATTTATATTTAAATTGTTAAATGGAAAAATTGTCTGCCCGAATTTATTGAAAAAATACTCGCGTAACTCATAACTTCATGCGCTCGTGTAGTCATTATCTTTTTACTATACTGGCATTTAGTCCCGAGTTACATCAAAATCCTTCACTTTCACACGTTAGATAATTACTCAACCGTCTGTTCGCTGTTTAACCAGGGTGGAAAGTGTTTGTAATGATTAAGAATAAACTTGTGAAAGTGTGATGTCATTACATATTGCAATGGTATTGAGTATAATACAAAGTTCAGTCATATTTATTGAAAGATAAAGGTGTTAAGACATATAGTGTTTCCGTGACGCATGTAAATAAAAATAAAATAATCAATTAATCACTCTGAAGAAAACATTAGGAAATAATACAAAAATACTGTGAATGAGAACTAAAAACGATGAGTTTTATTTTTAATATTAAAGTAATTAAGGTTTTAAAACTCTCGCAAGGAGTTAGTTTCATCACCGCTACTCTTGAATGAAAACGGCAATAAATTTTTTATATATTTTCAAACTTATTTCTAATATTTGGCGGCTTCCAAAAGGGCTTCCAACTTGGTAACCATTATAGCAGTAGGTTTTAAATCGCCTTAAAGTAATCTTAAACGCTTAATGAGTATATGTTCAACGTAAATTGTACTCAGAAACTACAAGAATATAATATCGCTAATGAAAAGGAATAATGCTAGAATTTTTGGATTTAATAACTTAAAAAATAAAATCAGAAATAATCTGTAACGAGACAGTAGATATCTGTATAAAAAAACTAAATCCTGACAATCGAATAATCTTCAATATCTTAAACATTTTTATGTCTTGATAATTATGCAGAGTATGAATTTCCATTTTAAATTCTTAATTGACATTGGAGCATTTTTTAATTTTGACTATGAAATTTACACGAGAATTTGGTTTATATATATATATATATATATGTATATATACATGTATATATATATATATATATATATATATATATTTATATATATATATATATATATATATATATACACATATATTATATTTATATGAAGTTTTAAATAGATAACCAAGAATACTTCTCATATTTACAAAAAAATCTTCTAATAATAAAAGCTTTTTATTAAACGAGGCTTTAAATTTTAAAACGATAATTTTTATTTAAATCCATCTTTTGAGACGGTAGATGATAATGGACCACCAAAAATTTTTTTTTGCCCTAAATCACTTTTTCCAATGAATATGACGAACACAGCTGTAATTTAACATAAAATGTATTGTTTCTAGTATTCCATTCATTCGTTCGATTTTTTAAATAAATATAATCTCATATATTTTCATCAGCGATATTAAACTCAAGGGACATAACCTTATTATGTTTTTCAGTTCCACCACGATTACACGTATTTTTTTTTCTTGAAAATTGTTTATCAATGTTTCTTCATAATTTGATTATCAATATATTTAGCATACGTTCAGTCTTCACTTAAAGTACTTTGGGTACTTCTGTGAGTTATATATATATATATATATATATATATATATATATATATATACATGTATATAAGTTATTACAAAACAATTTTTCGTCATTTCTTTTGGTGTCCTTCAATTTTACGTATACATTCATTTTTTCACTTATTCGCATATTTTGTTTTGTACATTAAATTTTGATTACACGGCGATTTATATTTTTATATAAACATCATAATATATTTACACTGAGAGTGACATGTATAGTACAGTGACATGTATAATACAGTGAGAGTGACATGTATAGTATACGAAACTGACCACTTAATCTTAAGACATTCAAAGTTATGTATTAGTTTTGGAAATTACCATATTGAATTACGTTATTTTTAATTAAGAGATTATAAAATAGGACTTCTAGCAAAAAAATGTGCTGAAGTGATTTTGATACAAAAATTTTATTTTTTGTTTTAATTTCCAACTTTGAAGACAATTATGTCAATAACGGTTGGGTTTGTTCATAATAACCAAAAAAAAAATTACGTTCCATACAATAAGGTATTGTGAAACATCCATCGTTGTGAAAAAACATTTTATGGAAAAATTTTACAAAGTTTTTGTTTTTGAATTTTTTTTTAGTCAAATGTCATAAGGTTCATCTTTCATCCCAGTCTTACAAATTCAATTATCAATATTCCCGCAATCTTATATGACACCCATATTTAATAATTTTTCCTAATATTTCATAATTTTCATTTCATTTACAAACACCCTAAATTTCATTTTAATTAAATATATTTGCAATACAGATTCCACTGCAGTAATGTGTACAATGACGTTTTAACTTTTCATTTTCTATGGACTATGAAACACGTTGGTGAAATTTTGGAATATCGTTTCTCTAATGTTACTTGGCGTTCAAATTGAGGTTGACCCTAAAAAGCTTAAGCCAATGGAAAATTTGCAATGAAATGCAAATTTTCTTAAGAATTTTTCCAGAAGAAACTTTGTAGGGATCCATTATCATTTGGGATCGCAGAAGATGGAAAAAAAATGTAAATAAATAAGTATTATTTTAATTTCACCATTATACCTAATCGTATTTACGAAATAAAATTTACATAAATTTTAGCTCAGTACTCAGTGCTACTTTGTGCTCGTTGGCATACACAAAGGACTTCGCAGATTAATATTTAGTCCCTTCATGTAAGTAAATTTACAATGGATGCTTTACTTTGACCTTTAATGTGCACGCTCCTTTTTTCGTGACATAATGGTAAAGCCAAAGTCTCGAAATGAAGTTGAACAATTTATTGAAACATAGACGTCGGCACGTATCATTGGGCTCGCATTGGAGAGGTTTATGTCCACAAGTGGACTAATAAAGGCAATAGCCTTTATTAGTCCACTTGTGGATGAGGAATGATTCATAATATTTTACCTATTAATATATTTAAAACAGTCACGATAAAATGCATGTGTACTTATATATGGAATACTTCAGTGCTAGCCATTATATAAGTTGACTTACGAACAGTTTGGTAACATTAAACTTCTTAGTTTTGCGGCCATTTGATAAGACCATACAATTTACTGCAGCGAATGCGCATGCGAACAATGTGTACGCACGAGAGAAATGACGAAAATAACCCAAACCGTTGGCTGATTATTAGTCTACGGAAATACTATTAGCTTCACAGGTAGATTGCTTTCATCTTACTGTTATAAGGATTAATTTTCATTTGCTTTAAAATTAAATATTCGCCACAAATGTCTCAAAGTAAATTCATGGCAGCAGAGTACACAACATTTACCTGGAGCTTAAATAAACCCTGCTTTCTACTTTGGACATATTTTATAAAATGGTATGTGTAATTTGTCTTTGTTCTATTAAAGTCTTGCGAGCAAGTGCTTTGAACGTCGGGGTTTTACTGTAAACTATTTATATTTATGACGGTTGTACTAAATTTATTACTGCTTCATTCTCTGAAACTATCAGTACAAAATATTAATTTGTATCTGTTATTAATTTGACACCAGTGGTTCATGTAACAAATTATGATAATTTTGGAAAATAGATATAGAAAATTTTTACTAACATTAAAATATTACAAAGTGAAATTGGACGTTTTATGCTATGATATGATTAAATGATAGAATTTTAAATTCGAGGGAAAGATTGTCTCCCTTTGTAAAAGTAATTCGTACAAGTAGACAGCGATTGCGATCTGTTCTTTTGGGACAATATTATCGTAATTTTTGTTTCTATTTCCAATTTAATTTCAGTAGTTTTTTCGTTTCCAGAATGTGGGTTGGGTATGAGGAGATGGAGATGGCGAGTTTCACTAAGTATGTCTTAATAATTATTATTTTGTGCTTGTTAAATATATTAATTATTGTTAAATGTATCATAAATCTCCATGAGCTACTCAAAATTGCATATGCAAAATTACAAAAAAAATATTAATTTTGTAGTAAATGGACATGGCAAAAATTATAAACCGTGCTAACGGTCCCCATGAGAAACTAAAAAATTATGAGACATATTTTTATGTTCCGAACATATTCCCTTAAGTTTCTTTTAAATTTGGTCATATTGCTCACTAAACTACGCCAGAAATGAACTGGCGACTATTTTAGTAAATTAGTGCTTCTAATAATTCCAAGTACCTGGAGCGATAAAACATTTCCTTATAAACAGCTGCATTGTTATGCCAAAGAGACACCTGTACAAATTAATAGTAGTGTGCAACTCCATTTTAGTGCAATGGGATTCTTAAAAGTTTTTGCTCGTGCTTGGTTTAAGATTTTCGTCTTTATTTAATATTAATTGATTGTTTATATATCTGAAGGAGAAAAGCTACGTGATGTGAAATTTCCCTTTAATAAACTACGAGCAATGCCTAATGATGTAAACTAAAGTTTTTCTAAACAAAATTAAATATAATGTTTTGTCTGTGACAAATAGCACAAACTCACAAAGTAGAAAAAAATGGTGACAAAAATAAAGTTTACTATTGAGACGTTTTGATGAGCTTCGATTTACTTTAATATTGAAACTTTTCACATTTTTTTCAGTTCTTGCAGGGCCTTCCAACATTTAGCGTATTTCCAAAAAACTTGGGTTTACTAAAACTTATTTGATATGGTACGTGATTTATTTACAATTCTGTTCTATAAATCCACTTCATCTAATTTTTTCTCTTTTACTATTTGAATTAGAGTTCGTTATTTCTTTTTCCTCAACTATATTAACGAAATATTTTTATACATGGTTTTGATTTCAAAATTTCGTTATATATTACCATATATAGTCGGTGACTACTTTAATAAAAGATAAACCAAGTTTGAAGTAACAGTAGTAGGTAAAATAATTGCGCGCTTTTCTATATTTATTTATATTTCTACACTAAGTTTAATTTTCTATTATTTATTTCCACTCTTTTATTACACAAGTTCATTCTATAAAATCCTCAGTCTTTATTATTATAAGTTAACAAACCCTTATTAACCTATTTCTGAGGTATACATTCAAACCAAATATTTAGCAACATTCTAGCATAATTTCTGAAATCTATGTATACATGGGAAATATGGTTACTTTAAAATACCGCTTCCAACTAGTTCTTTCTTTGTTATATTAAATTTCAAAGTCTTAAATATTTAAAGGAGAGTATACCTTAAATATTGAAATATTGAATTTTTATATATAGAATAATACGGAAAGCTTCTACCAATTACTTTCCTAACATATTTTTCAGTGAATGGTCCATAATATAATTATATTGGAATTACCATATTGTAAACTTTCAATTGCTTTATAATTTGCGAAAATCAATGTATTGAAATATATTGTCATTATGTGTAGTAAATGCCTATTACTCAGGTAATTCTACATTAATTACATGAAATGTATTTAATACTATCTTTTTTGTAATAATGTATCTCCAAAGAAATAATTAGACTAATAACAAAATTGTCATAGCTTACACAAATGTATTGATTAAATTTGAAAATATTTTAATAAGTGGTTAAATTTGAATATGTTTAAATGATCACATTTGAATATGAAATTCGTAGCACTGTGTTGTAATTTCAGGTACTTCTGTTAGTTTTCCAGTTTCAATTATTTATTATTATTCATTATTTAATAACACACGCACACATACACACATACATTTATCTCTACATTATAGATAACCTATCCCTA
This sequence comes from Druceiella hillmani, assembly GCA_039881145.1. Lineage (NCBI taxonomy): Eukaryota > Metazoa > Arthropoda > Insecta > Lepidoptera > Hepialidae > Druceiella > Druceiella hillmani. The sequence continues at coordinate 8,525,243 of JAYKKI010000068.1, forward strand.
GCCTAGCCATAAGAAATTAATGGTTTAAAAAAGTTTAAACTTTTAGATTAAACATGAATACAACGTCGTGTACGTTGTATTCATGCAGAACTATAAAATATAAAGACGACCCAAATTGATGAATTTAGCTTCACTCGTAATAAATAAATCACACTCTGGTGCGACCACGATCGAGTTCGGTTTTAGAGGTTTATACAACCAAACAGGTATTTACATATCTCGCAGACACTAGCGGATCGATCTTGTTTCCAACGTCGATGAGGACAGTAGTTCGTTTGAAAGTTTGATGTCGGGAATTAACTGCTGATTAAACCAGACTGGGTACTGTACGTTAGAAGTTTTTTTTTGGTTTAAGGGGAATACATGAGTTGATACAAGAGTAGACTTAGTTGTAGCAAAAATCAACGGCGACATTCATATCGTCAATTGCATACAAATCGCTCCAATCGATGTCAGACAGGGGACACAAAAGCGAGGCATAGTCTCCCTTCGAAAAGTTGAGTTAGTTGAGAACTAAATAGAGGTGATACAGTATAGATACTCACGAAAAGTGCAGAATGATATGGGTTCTCGCTCACAAATGGCAGGCAGCATCGCTCTACGGTTGCGCCACCATAACTCGATAGCACCATATCTAGCATTCTTCCACTTGCATTACTTACATTATTACAATTTATAATTGAGCAATATCATAACATATATTCATACAAAATATGACGATTTACGAAGACAACAATACATACTAAAATCACAGATTATAAGCACATTGGAATTAAGGTGTTCACGAATATTAGTAATGTGCATAAAAATCACAAGATATCGATCGAAGAATATACACTACACAAATATAAACACTATTGTGGCCAACAGATATATTGTTCACAAATGGTCGCCGTCGATCTTATATTGGTGGAGGCGCTCCAACAAGTGCGGCCAGCAGAACGCTGTTGCCGCTCGTAGCCCGGTCGCATCTCAGCGCCGAGTAACGCCTGTCCAGAATTTCGATATCATGTACAAACTCGTTCAACCATGTCTCGCTCACTTCAATTATATCAAACTTTCCGGCCAGGGTACTCCGTAAAACTTTCTAATCTTTCCTTTGAGACCGCGTGTATTTTGATAATATATTTGAAGTATCGGCTTACAAGTGCGCGATGTCCGGCTGTGCGAGAATAGCGAGCGATTTTCTAGCACGCCTCGGAAATGTCCATTCCTTCATGGATGTGTGGGGTTTATGGAGATGTTGGGTTTTCAAACGAGCAGTCTTTTTTTATATATAATTGGCCAGCAATTTGGGGTCGAGTCGGATATAAGATGAAATACATGAATGTATTTCATGCCCTCGATAGCTGACAAGTAATTGTCAACTTCACCCGTACCGCATATTATTGCTTTACGACGACGCGGTCCTCGTCGAATCACTTCACCCACGGCTATTCCGCAGTGAAGGAACGAACCTTGCGCGAATTCGGTGGCATTAAGGTGTCTTTTACGTTGTTCGGGGCGGGCTGTACGGCCTTAATTGTCGTCGCTTGCACTCGGCACACTTCGACTTCATTTGACGGAGGTTCGCACACCGACGTCGGACCGCTGGTAGCAACAGTGTTGGTAGGCTCCACCAGTCGTGCTGCCTATCGTATCATTGGTCACTTAGAGGAAGCAGGAGGCGATGGTACTATTTCGCTCATCTTCTTGGTAAGATTTTCCTCTAGATAAATCAGAATATCTTTTAACACTGTTTCGGTATCTACTTTCGGAATTTTGTAGTTAATATTATAAAGTTATTTATTAATTATTTTCACCACAAACTTCACGCTTGAAACACACGTCCATCCGGTGAGGCGGTCGAAATAGGACTCAATAAACAGGACATGAATTTTATGAATCAGTGACCGATTGTCACATATTTTTTATAAGACTAAAAATAAAAAAGTTTTATTGTTGTGAAAGCTCAATATTTTTATGTTTTTAAAAGACAATAATACAAGGATAGTACAACTGAATATTAATCTTGTACCATCACTATTACATATCTCGATATATCATTAACGTAGATTTTTCATAATTATATAGATATTATTGAAAGAAATCTTTAATATTTTGCAATTGACCGGAACTAAAATATAAAGGAGAACAAACTTTTCTTTCTTAATATTATTGAATGGTTTTTAAATATGCATCTAATGGTTTTATAAAAAAAAACTAAAAATTCGCAATTCATTAAGAAATATTATAAAAATACAAAGTGAAATCAAATATGATCAAGAATCAGATAAAGATATACAAAAGAAGTAATTGATAAAGAGATATATTAAATACAGCATGAAGAACGGAAACGTTTCACATTGGAATTTTTAAAAATAATTGGAGATAAAAATATTCGCAATTTAGAGACGAATTATCAAGTCAAGGAAAGCGTTGATGAATTCTATCATAACTGTAACAGTGATGATAGTTTCATCAATCCTCGAATGAAACCATCGACAAGTTTCTTTAGATGTTCAATGATATTTCGAGTATTTGGCGGCTTCTGGAACGTGAGAAATAAATAAATATTAATACAATTATAACCTCCACATCATAATTATGAGTTGCAACCATCAAAGATGCACATAGCTTTATGTAATCTTAAAAGTTATTTACGGTGTATTTTCAATGATATTATAATGTAATCAGAACTACAAAAAGGATATAATAACGATCAGAAATAAAGATAAGAATATTCAGAAATTAAAGTGCTTATAATAAGTTAAATTAGAATTATAAAAATATTTAAAAAGAGAATTTTGTCTACAGCAGAAAACCGCAATGAAAATGAAATAAAAAGGTACAATTATTTTCAATATTTTCTTAATTACGGGAATTATAAGTGCCGTAATATTACTTATCACTCGGTGATTACACAAAGTGTGTATTTTGAATTTACACTAGTTGTTCGCAACATTGCTTTTTTAATGTTATTTAGAAATTTTGCATTAGAAATATGTAAAGCTGTACACAGTCAAATAAGTATAAGAAATAATAGTTCCAATAGTAAAAGTTTTTTATTAAACAGGTCTTTAATCATTTACATGATTATTCTTCTTAAATAAATATTAAACATACTTCATTTAATTTCCAGTTCGTAAATATTACTCTAATTTTATTTTATTATATTCGTAGATTTTAAGAAATACATATTCGTCTACATTATTCGTGATATCTTTCGAAGGCAGACGAAAATGAGACACTACAAATTTTCCCTACAACACTTTTCTTGAGGAACGTTATCCAGAGATAATTTCTCGCGCATTTCTTTACCTTAACTTACTTTGGCAAATGCACGTGATTAATATAGATGTGACAAAATACGTGGTGTATTTTTTGTATTCGATTATTTCCTCAATTTTTATATTTCATCACAATTGTTCGATATGCACTTACATATACTCGTTTTCTTTATTTTAGTTCTTACAAACTATTTTTTAGTTAATGTGAATGTCACGAACTAGACTTACGTTAATATATAATACTATTTTAGTCACTTTCCTTTAGTTTTATTTTATGTTCCTTTAGTATTATATACCTCCAACTCATTTTCTTGGTTGGAAGTGTATTTTCATATTTATTTACACGCCTCACTTTACCCTCACGTTTTCAATATATACCATAATAAACAAATGAGAGTGACGTACGGAGTCCTCGGAACTTTCTATTAAACAGATCTTTAATCATTTGCCTTAAGATTAATATACATAAAATGAAAATTATAATATAATTCAAAATTGTTTCATAATTGTTGGCACAAACCTAATATGATTTTAATTCATTACGAGGCCATTTGTAATTTATTGGGATATAAATAACACACACATATACATACACACACACACACACACACACACGCGCGCACGCGCGTGTTTATATATATATATATATATATATATATATATATATATATATATACGTATATATATATATATATACATATATATATATATTTCTATATATATATATATATATATATTAATTTCGTTATTTGAAGTATATTTTTTTCGAAAACGGAAGGGTTTATATCATGTTGGCAAAAAGAATTCATGTTCAGAGCAACAAGATAGAATACTCTCGGAAAGTAATATCGTAAGGAAATATGCAATATAAATATAGGGAGATTTAGTGTCCAAATAATTCCAAATTGTTTTCAAGTATCAAGAAAATGTTGCCTTTTATCCTAAATTTATAAATTCAGTCATTACTATTACAACAGTCTGACTTGACTTTTCATATGTTTAATAAAATTTGCCCTAATTTTACGAACAGGAATATAATATTTAGTTTGCAGCTTAATTTCTAGGTATTTCGTTATAAGATATTAATGATTGAAGTGAACGTCAAAATTAAGAAGTTTATCCCAAAACTACTTACATACAACGACTCGACGAGGTCCTTGAAAGCGATTTAGAGGTCTATTTTTATGTGCGACAAAGAGCAAACTGTGTAGTGAAAATTCCATTGAAAGTTGGCTAGAGTCGTTTAGAGTGGAATGTAAACGCTGAGTGACGTTCGAAAAATAATGATCCGAAATTTTTGTAGCGAATATTATATACATATAAAAAATAAGTCGTTGTACATGTTATTGCTGCCGAAACTGTACAAAAAATACTTTTAAGCGAGAATTGAAATTTAGTATTTTTTAAAATTACTAAGAAATTCGAACATTAGTAACTTTATTAAATCATATTATTTTATAGTTATTATGATCAAAATATCAGGGATAAAGGTCAACAAGAGTAAATAATAAGAAATTATGAAGTGATTTGCTTTGCTTACTAGCGTCACGTAATATTAACTAATATGATTGACCGAATATAATATCACACCTAATTTTATTAGATATAAATTGAGAACAAAGTACATGTAATTATGTTGAATCCATGCTTGACGAAAAATCATTGATTCAGTCTTCTAAAGATTAATGAAAATAAAATTGAATGTTTTAAAAAGCCCGCTATGATAAAAAGTCGTATAGTAGAAAAAATATAAATGTGGTCCTTTAAAAAGGATGAAATTATTAAACACTACTATAATGTACTTTTATAGAATATTTAATCTGTTATATCTTTTTTACGTATCTATGTGTTTAAAAAAGTTTCTTCCTCATAACTTGACACATTATTTACCAAAGTATAAATAGTTTTAAATTTCATATATAAGTTAATATATATTAATTATTAACAACCAAAATAATACCAAACATTTTTCCATCGCATTGCTACAGTCGCGTCGTACATACCATACAGGAAACAAACCCTAGAATATCCGCTTTTAATTAAAAATAAAACCGTAACGAAAACGGTTCAGCCGTTTTTGAGACAAAATGGTAACAGACATGTCTATAAAACTCTTCAGTTTAAACGCATATGCCATTTTGGTTCCGTAGTAGGTAAAAATGGTTTGAGTGACTTATAGTAGTATGTTTTTTTTATTTTATCTATACTATAATTCTAAGTAATACGACACAAAAACTATTTCTAGTCCGTATATAATTTTAACCCGTAGAGTTTTGATGATAGTGTGGAACTTTACCTATAGTGAAAACTAAGTTTTGTTAGCTACAGATTATTGAATTGTTCTCATCTTTTAACTATTCACTTCAAAAGCAGCTTTGGTATAAAACCAAAAAATATATGTACAAAATGATTTACTAAATACAGAAGATTACAAACAACAGATTATAATTTTCATTCGTTAAAGTTAATTAAAAAACTGAGTTTGCTGAATTATATCTCCTCAATTATTGACTCAATGTCAAGTGCCATATTAAAATATTTAAATTTCCTTATAATGCAAGTAATCAGTTTTAATCCAGTCAAAATCACTTCAATTCGAATGATCCCGTCGTATTAATATGTACACTTTTGGTTTAAAATTTATTTTCCCACTAGAATAAATTTACTTTTTCTATTTCGGTAAAAATATTTCTTGAATATTTCATGAATTTACTCTAATAAAATGGAAATATTTTTTGCACGACACGTGAATAGACGACAATCACCCCTACAATCTTATAACAGTTAACGAGCATTTATTGCCAACAGAAAAATATACAATAGAAACAAATTTATTTATAAGTCCCATATTTAGCACCGGTTCTTCAAAAATATTTTTTTATATAATTGCAAATTTGTTTTATTAATAAAAAAGAAGAGAAGAGATATTTTTTCAGTCTTATATTATACCTGTTTTTATATTTAAAACAGTCTTCTGATTGTTTCATTCCAATAGTCACGAAATATGCATGTGTACTGAAGTACTACAACAAATATTACAAAAAATATTACAATGAACGTATTTGATTGCCGACAATTTGGTAGCGTCATATCATTTACTTACGCAAACTTGCATCAAATAATACGTACGACATCGTGACAAATGACGAATACAACCCAAACACTTGGCTGGTCACTAGTTTATGGAATTAATATTAGCTTCATAAGTAGATTGATTTCGTCTCACTACAATGACTAATTCACACTTGTTTCAAAATAAATGCTCCTCACAAAGATCTGTTAGTTAATTTATGTCAGAACGGTGAAATATGTTTGCCTGGAGCTTATGTAAAATCCGTAACCAACTTTGGGCGTATGTTATGTGATGGTGCCGGTAATCCGTCTTTGTAGTATTAGTCTTGGGACCAAGTACTTTGAACGTCCGGGATTTGCAGCAACTACGTTTATAAAAGATAGTTGTGCTAACTTTTACCCTGTTTCATTCTCTGTAGTTAAGTTTTCAATGCAACGTAAGTGGTAATTTGTATCTATTGTTAATTCGACACCCGTTTCAGTAACTATTTACTTGGTCTAAAGTTAGTAATATGAACAAAGAAAATTTTAGCTAATCAAAAAATATTACAAATTCATGTTGAATATTTTATGCTTTAATTCATGTATACGTGACTAATTCTTCATATTGCTGCGGGTCCATCTTTCATTAGTAGGAACATCATTGAAAAATTCGTTAAAATTAATTTTAGTGTAAGATAAAATGATTTTATAGAACACTTTAAGGGTTGTAAAATTTTTAGAACTATTCTCAATGTTCCATTCAAGAAAGAGCTTATCTCTCCCTACATAAGGCATTCATATAAGCACATCGCATGTGCGTTCAATAATTTTGAAAAAAAAAATTTGTAAATGTCTTTTTATTCCCATTTTATTTCAATGGTTATCTGTTTTCTATGAAGCCGTAAGATAATTTTAATTTACATAAAATTTCTAAATTACTTGCATTTATTTGGTTTTATTACCTATTTTGAGCTCGTTATACAAGACTTGAGGCTCCATGCCGGTTTTAAAATTGATTGAATGAATCATAAAAACACGCCCTACTTGTGTTATAAATGTATATCACGAAAAACATAATGCTGGAAATGCGTTAACTACATAAACCAGGTTTAGAACACATAATTATGTACACTGGTTTTTTGTTCCCTTTGAAAGTTGATCTTATCATCGACCAAACCGATCCCGCCATCAGGATTAAAGAAACTATTTTATTAAAAAAATACCTCTAACAATTCAAAGTACATGCGAGCAGTAACAAAATTCCAAATGTATCGCTATGGTAAAAAGATGCTTATGAATACAAATTAATCGTGGTGTATTGCTCCATTTGAACATAGTGAACATAGTTCTAGAGTCTTGCTCTTACGTCAACCTTGTCTGAGATTTTTATTTTTGTTTAGTCTCTGTCAGTGAAAAAAGTTAACCTGTTTAACTAAACTGTTAGTGTGACTTAGTGGTACATTATTCCAATATCTGACAAACAATTTCTACGTAATGTCAAATTTTCCTTTATTAAATTTAATACGCCGCCTTATTAAGCAAACCAAATTCCTACTGCAAATCAGATAGGATTTTTGTCTTTTAGAAATGGCATAATCTCTCACTGAGGAGAAAAAGAGACTTATTTAAAATGAATACTGGGCAAGTTTGTTGAGCTTCAGCTTACTTTATTTTAGTAATTATTCACAATGAATTTTTCTATGGTTGCTGGGTTTCTACTAAAGTTAATTAAATCGAGCACGTAATTTATTGCCAGTATTATCCTGTAGATTCATAAGAAGCAATTTATTATCTTGTATTATTTTTGATAGACTTCATTCTTTCTCATTTTTATTGCTTTTTAGTAATAATTAACTTGCTTTTAAACATGTCATTAAAGATGCTTTAGTCTTGTTTGCTGAGAGAATGTCCGCAGCACGATTTCTTTTATGAATTTAGTTTGATATTTTCGTTATATATTACTGCATCCAGTGGTTGAACTACTTTAGTAAAAATCAAACCAATATAGAAATTATAGTAATGAAATATAATGATTCCATGTTTTTTTAAACATTAGTATATATTTTAATAAGTTGTTTTCCGATTTTTTTATTATTAACGTCTTGTTACACTCGTTCATTCTGATTTATCGATCTTTATATATTTTTTTAATAAAAACCCACTGACGTGTTTCAAAGGTACAGCCGTTTGTTTGTATAAATGTTTGGCAATATTATAAAAGCGTAATGCTTGGTATCCTTAAGTAAATATGATATATTATAGTTCTTTAAATTTACTATTACGGTTCCAGTTAATAAATATTTTTTTCCTTTAAAGTCCTAATCTCCTCCATGTAAGAGAGACGTTGCTTTTAAAAATTTACTTTTTAAGATTTTAAGAGAATAACTGCATATAAGATATTGGGAAATCTTTCGTTATTAGCGTTGCGGTCACATTTTTGCAGTAACGTTTTCTAGAATTGAGTTACATTGTAATTACTATATTTTCAACATATAAATAGTTTATAATTAGCACAAATTATTACATTAAAAGACTCTGTCATTATCTGTAGTAAATGCTTCACTTCATTTTACATTTACTATTAAAATATTGGTTGTTAAGTATATGTCTGGTAATTAACGGTTTCAAAATAAATATTTTTGACGAATAAAAAAGTCGTTACGCCTAATTCGAATTCATGCGTCGTATTTAAATATGAGGTTTGGAGCACCTTTCTTTTAACTTCAAGATATTTGCTGTATGTCAAATTAGTTTCCTTGTCAAGATTATTAGAATGAAAATAATTTGTCAAATCAATGACCGAATACCACGTATTTTTTACGCTATAATAAAAACATACGTAGGTTTACCGTTTTTGCAGCCTACCAGTTTCTTTGTTTTTTATAGACATTAATAACCACTGGCATTGATTATTCGTCATATCTTTATCTTACTGAAAAATATGTCCAAAACCTTATAAACGCAACTCAAATATATAGGGGAACAAAAAATGTTTTTCTAATCATTTAATGACATTTTAATATAGCTGAAACGGTGACTATAATTTATATGCATCAAGAGACTGCAAATAACAAGTCAAGAGTAATTATTAAAATTACTTTGGTTACGTTTCGTTATATTTTGACTAACAGTCGAAGTTTATAAATTAATGTCTGTAAAATTGAGTTAAATCATTAATCCGTCTAGAAAAATTGTAAAATTCAAAGATTATTATTAAGAAATTATATTATTTGTGAAGAAAATTTGAAATTACCTAAATTATCTAGACGTAATTTATTTCAATGAATATTTAATTGCAGGCGACATCCTAATTTAGATGTATTATACTAAGAAATGATAATAAAAACACAAAGTAAACTAAAATGTGATATAAAAGCTGAAAAAGATGATAAAAAGAAATTGTCGATAAAAGATACATTTAGTATAGCATAATGAATGTAAAAGGGTCATATTGAATACTTTCAAAGCCTTTTTGTATTTTTTAGTAAATCCATGATCTACAAAAAATTATAAAATACGTACGTATATTTTTACCATTTGAAATAAAACAAAGTCAAAATAGTTTTACTTGCCTTGGTCGATCTTCACACAAAAGTTTTTATTTATCAACATCAGTTTATCAACTAATGTAAGCAGAAGACCCGCAAGAAACAAACAATTGAAAAGTTTGAACCTGCACAGGCATGAGCAATGCACAGGATTGAACATTTCGCATTTGCTTTTCTTAATGCAACAAAATTGCTCACCTTTAAAAAAATATAATAAAATGACCTAAACATGTTTCAAAAATATTTTAACAGAAAAATAGTGTATAAATAAAAATTTTGGTCAGAAACAAGAGAAAATAAAATATCAACTTGTGAAAAAAATTTCAGATATAGTGTTCTAAAAATAAGACAGCCAGAAAAAATGTGCAATTTACATATCCATATTCTATAAATATAATAACGAATATGCATTTAACCTATATAATCATAAAGTGTATTACGTATATCTTTATCGTTAACGTATATTGCAAAGGGAACTACTAAAATAAAGGATAATATAGCAAATAATAAAGATATAAATAAAAAATTAAGAGTTTACACTTTTTGTTCACAGTGTTGTATTTTCTATTTTAAATCTGTAATTTACACGAGAACTTAGTATACGTAAATCTATGAAGCGATAAGGCGACAAATGTGCATACCGCCATATTTAAAAATAAATATAATTATGAAAGTAAAAACTTTAATTTGCGTATGAGTTTAAATAACACTATAGCTCTTTTGTTTTATTTTAACTTGATTTTGTAAATAGTGTAAGTTTAAAATAATTCCTATACATATATATATATATATATATATATATATACGTATAAGTATATGTGTGTATATATATATATTATACGTCATTTTTCGCGAAGGCAGACGATGGTGGATCACCACAAAGTTTATAATATATTTATAACCCTTAATTCCTCTGGGAATATTGACAGTGAGGTAAGATCTCACATTTTTCTTCGCCCCAATTCGTTTTTTCCAACGCATGTGTCTAATACAGACGAGGTTTAGTATATACTTTATCCTTTCTTATAGGGTATAATTTCTTCGAATTAATTAAACTAATATTATCTCATAGATTTCATCAACGTCATTCAACTCAAAACATCACTATACAATAATACACCTGTCTATTGTATTTCTTCATTATTGCTGCGTATAGTATCATACCTCGAAATGAAACGAGAACCCTAAAGATCAATTAAGTGTTTTGTCACTCAGAAACCGCTTGACGTAGAAATTAGAAATTTGGCATATAATAAAACATAATTAATCTGCACATATATAAATATAACCAGAAAAATTCTTTTGAAAATTCTACGGGAACAAATTAGAAACAGCGATATATTTTTTATGAATCATTTATATTTTATAGAGTATCGTTTGAAAACCCTTATAATAAGGATTCGACAATGACTTCACGATTTGTTCTAATTTTAGATAGCGTATCCTTAGAAATATACAAAATAATACGTCAACTCCCCTCCCCCTACTCAACCTAAAATTATGAAAATATAAGGTTTTTATACGCCCACTTATAGATTATAGGAAAATTATGGTGCTTATCCCAGATTTTATATTTTTTTAAATATGCACTGTTTTCTAATACTGTGAAAGATATAGTAGACAATATATTTTTGTGACAAGAATTTATTCTTAAATGTTTATAAATGCTTAAATATGAATGAAACCCATGTAATGGAATGGGAATAAAATATAAATATGAATACATACAAATATGAATAAATAAATAAATATATATATATATATATATATATATATATATATATACTTACATACTTATATATATATATATATATATATATATATATATATATATATATATATATATATATATATATATATATATATGCGGGTATATTTATATTCCATTTGGAATTAGTTTGCTAAGAGTTTTAAAAACATTTTTTCTCAGAGTAGTATAAAAGCATGTAATAAATAAATCTAGGTGATTTTATGACGAAAGTTGGTATTTATTTTCATAACGTGTTCTTTTGATTTTCACTAACGGAATTACGTTCGCAATAATGAGACATCTGAGATCGCCAATCTTCATATAAATAAGCTTTCTGACAAAATTTTTTAATTTGTTCTAGGACATAACAATTTTGCCTCCCGCGCCTCTCTTACAAATTCAATTATAAGCACCTGAGTTTTAACATATATTTAATCATATTTTCTATGTTTTGTACATAACAACAACACCATGACATCGCGAAATCTAAGTATGTGTGAAGTAAACGTCAAAATTAAGGCATTTATTCTAACCCTATTTAGGTAACAGACTAAATAATTATCTATGAAGTCCTTGAAGGCAACTTAGAGGCTTATTGTCATGTACGTCAACGCGCTTACTGTCTAAATTGTAATATTATAATTCTATTGAAGCTTGGTTGGAGCATGTTTATAGTCGACCAGAATGTAAATTCTGTTTGACGTTAGACAAAGTATAATACGAAATTTCAGCAGCGTGTTTCACAGTCGATTGAAAGTAAAACCAGTAAACATCATTGTGTATTTTTTTGCTATTGAATATATTTGGCGTTAATTTTGTAGAAATTCATTATTCACAATTAAATGAAACTACGTGATCTAGTATTATTTCCACTTTCTTTAAGTTCTTTACCACGACATAGATTTCGTTGTATTACAACATCTTTAGGTGGGCTATTAGCAAAGATGATCTTTGCCAATAGCCCACCTGAAGATGTTGTAATACAACAAAACCTAGGTGGTGGTAAAGAACTTAAAGAAAGTAGAAATAATACTACATCACGTAGTTTCAATTAGTTGGTAATTTTTTGCTGTTATAACTGCATAACCGATATGTTTAGAAGAATCCCGAAATTTAGAGTATTTTTAAATTACTAAAATTTAGCTCCATAGTATTTGATAATTCACTGTGTCATTTTTACTATAGATACTAAAACAGGCAAAGTTTGATGATTGACAAAAAATGAAATATGTTAATTAAGAAGTCTTAAATTCTTGATTGACATCTATAGCAGTGATAAAGACTCAACAAATATTTTTTTAGTCTTCGTAAAATTCCAACTTGCACAATTTCGATTGTGATTTGTATCTTTGGATGTGGTGAATATTATTATTAAAATAATTGTTTTCTGATTACTGAAATTATTCTGGTCTTATAATGGTTTCATTAAAGGGCACTATTCTTCGAAAAAGAAAACAAAATAGTTTAATAAAAAAATTATCTAAAAGAGTCATGGCATGAAAATAAAAAAACAATAGCAATGAAAGTCGTTTTCGTTCCATAATATTAATTAGAAAACTGAGTTTACTCAATAATACTGCTTTGAGTTCACTATCATAATATAAGCAAAACCATTTTCTCCTAAATTAAGTAATCAATTAAGATTTACAATCATATCGTGTTAACATATCACCTGATAAGGTGTTAGGTTTTCCAAGTTTATTTTCCCGTAAGTATAATTTTACTTTCTTTTTATTAACAAAAGTACTTGTTGAATATTTCACTTTTTTACTTTAAGAAAATAGAAATATTTTCAGCGCGATATGTGAATAGGCAACAATCGCTTACATAACCTTATGACGATTAAAAAGAAATATGTTGCTGTCAAAAGAAAACAGTTGAAATAAATTTATTTACAAGTCTCATGTTTAGCATTGCTTTTTCAAAAAATATTTCTTTTCTTTCATTTAGTTGACATTTTTATTTATCAAGGGGATAATGAGTTTTGTTCGTTCCACACCTATAGGTATGTCTAAAACAGTCACGACTAAATAAATGTATTCGTGCACGGTATACTTCAGTACTCGCCATAATATTAAGTTGACACAGTTAAGAATAATTTGGTAACAGTGACCGTCCTCCTTTCCCCAGAAATTTGGTAATGCTATATAATTTACCTACAAAAACTCGCATGCGAACAATGCGTACGATATCGTGACAAATAACGTAAATAATCGATTATTCCGATGTTTCACGAACAATAAATGCGTGGGGTCAAATTTCCCATTGTTAAATTTAATAGCTCGCCTCATTTAGAAAGTTGAAACCTACAATTCAAATATAATTTTTTGTCTTTTATCCATACAATTTTCCACTGTGAAGGAAAAACAGAGACAATAAAGTTTAGTACGGGGTAGTTTTAATAAGCTTCTGCATACTTTAATATTGTAAATTTTTAATTTTTTTTCAATATTGCAGGGTTTCTCAACTTATGGCTCCTTTAGGCAAATGAAAAAATTTACGCAAATTTTTGGGTCCACTAAAATTAATTTATTTTGACATGTATTATATTAGAAGTTTTGTTCCCTAGCTCCATACCGAGTAATTCCTCATTTTATGTGATTCTAATTAGACATCAGCCTTGATATTGTTTTTAATAATATTTAACATCTTCTTCAATTATAATATTACTGATACTGTAATCTTGTTTGCACAGAGAAAATCTCTGACACATTCTGTGGTTTGATTATTCAAAATTTCATTTTATTTTAGCTCATCCGGTAATTGAACTACTTTATTGAAAGCCAAACCAAAACTACAATAATTTAAATTGATTCCAAGCTTTTTTATATATTAGTAAATTCTAAACTAAATTTATTTCCATATTGTTTATTCTCTTGCTCTTATTAGACGAATTCATTCTTGAAATTTTTCGCCCTTTTTATTTGTACGTAAACACTCATTGACTGCTTCAGAATTATAGATCCAAATCAAAGGTTTTACAATATCGTACTAGCAGAATTCTTGGCAGTTATAAGTACATGTATTATAGTTGTCTTATATTAGTTTCCGACATAATCTTTTCTTGTTCTTTTAAGTTTATGGTCCTTGCAATTTAAGAGAGACTTCACTTTCATAAAAATATTTTCTTAGTTTTTAAAGAAAGAAAAAATGTATAATGCGTAACAAAAAAGAATCCATATTTTGTGTTACTATAATTTTTGTTCAGTAGCATGATCTATACTTGAATTTGAACGCAATCACCATATAAACGTGTATAGGAAAATTAATTAATTAGCTTGTATTTATTGGTTTGAAATTAGGAAAATTAATTAATTAGCTTGTCTTTATTTAAAACAAATCCACATACGAGTAGTTAATTCTATACTCAAATATTTCATTAATTCTATATTGAAGTATTTCGACATTAATTTTTTTTGAATTATTTAGAAACAAATATTTATGGCTGATACAAATATATGCACAGTAAATCGAGTCGTGTTTGTAGCACTTTTGTGAAACAACATATATTTTTATTCAGTATTTAAAATAATTTCCTCTTTTTGTTTCATAAAAATGTAACGAAATTTTGTAATAGATGACAGAATATCATATATTGTTTTGTGTCAGATTAATAACATACAATATTTTTCATTATTTTGAAGTATTTTTCAGTTCTAGACAGACATTAATGATAGATAAGTTTATGTCATCACTATCATATTTCCCGATGCAGTATATATAATTAAAGTTGGTTATCCATAATTATATTGATCTTACTGAAGGAAATCGTCGACATTTTACAATTAAACTGGAACTAAAATATAAAAAGAGACCATTTTCTACCTTAATATTTTTAATTTTGGTTTTGATATGCGCGTAACGGCATTTCATTTGCCTGTCAATGGACTGCACATGACAAATGAAGAGTGAATATTAAATCAACTTTGGCAACGTTTTATAACATTTTGACTATCAAAGTTGAGAAACTGTGATCAAAATGCATAAATTGAACTTACGCTGTACACTTGAGTTCAAATATTTTATCAATCTTAAGGGAATCGCAAAACTCAAATGCTTTTTAGGCGACTAAAAAATTTTGTTGGTATTGTGACAACATTTTGAAATTCGTTAGTATTATCTATATTAAATAACAATTCATTATTTAGTGACAAAATAATTAAAAAAAAACAAATCATTTGTATGCAATATACTTATATCTATAGTTACATATAGAAATATAACCCTAAAAATGATAGTGCAAACCTAGTTATTTTTAAAATAATATAATAAAAATACAAAATGAATTACATTTTATTTTAGACGATAAAAACTTAAAAACAAAATTAGTGTTAAAAAGGTAAATTAAGCACGGCAAGAGGAAAATAAATAATAATATGTTTAATTATTTTTTAAAAAATAGTTAAATTTAAAAATGTTCGTGAGTAAGAGACCGATTGTAAAGATGGGGAAAGTGTTGATTAGTTTTATTACCGCTACTTTTAATTGGAAACGACGAAAAAAATTTGTAAATGTCCAATCTCATATCAAACATTTAGTGGCTTCTAGAACGTTAGGAGTAAATATGTATTAGTAAAATATTACTTAATCTTTTCTTCACAACTATTATAATTGTTGCAGTCGGTGACACAAATAGCCTCTATACAATCATAAAAGTCCAGGATTATTTTAAATTTATAGTGTATGTTGTGTTCAAAACGTATAAAATCGATATAATTAAGGTTAACAATAAAGAATAAAAATATAATTTTTAAAAATCTCTGACTGAATATTGCATATTATATTCACAATTAAATGAAACTACGTGATGTAGTATTATTTCTACTTTCTTTAATTTCTTTACTACGACCTAGGTTTCGTTGTATTACAACATCTTCAGGTGGGATATTAGCAAATAAATTCTTTTTCTTGTGAATAATGAATTTCTTCATTTAATTGTGAATAATAAATTTCTACAAAATTAACGCCAAATATATTCAGCATATTATATTATTACAAAGAATAGGTAAAAAGGAAATTTCAGCAATGGTATCTGCAATGCAATATTGTAAAACTATATGAAAAACTAAAGCTTGAATAGCAAATGATTGTCATTATTTTCTTAGTAAAATGTTGGGAGAATAATTGTAGAATTATGGTGAGAATGATAAGAATAAATCGTATTTACGACTCTGAGAAAGATTAGAGTCGTAAATATTATTTATCAGTTGACAATTGCCCAGAGGATAAGTTTAGACTTGTTTAATGTTGCTCAATTGTATTATTGTTCGCTAGTGGCAATACCAATTGTTATTATGAAATTTTAACGAGACCTTGACATTGGTAAATATATGAAGCTATATACAGACAAAACGAATATTTGATGCATTTACAAAAAGTGTAATTCTAATATTGAAACCTTGGTATTAAACAGGACTTTCAACATTAATGTAGTTATCTTTCTTGAATATCCCTTTGATGATATTAAACTACTTTATGCCATCTTTATTTATAAATATCCCAACTATGAATTTATAATAATACCTATTTATCTATATTAATCACTAATATCTGATACTGGGTCACCACAAAGTTTCCCTCTGACATATTCCTTTGGGAACATTTATGGTCAGGCAAAACTTTCTAATTTTCTTCACCCTAACTCGGTTTTCCCAGCGAACGTGACTAATACAGACATGATGAAATATACAATATATATTTTCAAATATTCGACTACTTCTATTATCTTCTATATATTTTATAAGCGACATTAAACTGAAAATACTACAGTAGCTTATAATCTCGAAATTCGTTACAATTAATTGTACTCGCTTCTTATTTTTTTTACAAATTTATGTTAATATTTTCTAACTATATAATTTTCATTCCGTTAACTTTCCATTAAAAGTAATTTGAGTACTATACGAATAAACATTTCTTTTCCATAACTTCAATACATTTTATTGGTTTATTTTTTCTTTAGCAAGCATTCATTAATGTTGTAGTTTCCATTTTATATTTTATCTGCCCAACTCATCCGTTTATTTGGTTCTCGAATTTTATTATACGCTCGATTTTTTATCCAGGTTTTCAATAACCAACGTAAAGTACACGCGACGGGTAAAATTTGAATTGCTTGCAATTGACCAATTGGTCTCAAGGCATTTCTCTCCTCTCTCTCTCTCTCTATATATAGATATATATATATATATATATATATATATATATATATATATATATATATATATATATATATATAGTATTACATTCATTATTTACAGCGATATTACATTAAAAAAAAGTTTTATTATAATATTGAAAGATATATTTTTCAGAGTCGTGAGAGAGATTTCTTGTAATTAATGTATTGCGGTGATTTTGTAACCAAATTTGATATATTGTCGAACCTGAACATGGTTATATTGAAAAAGTTTGGGTTTTTTTGTATTAACAATTTGTGTCAAAAATTTTGAGAATTTTGTGAAAT
The DNA here is from genome assembly GCA_039881145.1 of Druceiella hillmani. NCBI lineage: Eukaryota > Metazoa > Arthropoda > Insecta > Lepidoptera > Hepialidae > Druceiella > Druceiella hillmani. The sequence continues at coordinate 8,543,330 of JAYKKI010000068.1, forward strand.
ATCATAAAAATGTTTCCAACCCAGTCTCATAAATTCAAATATTACAGGAATCTGGCTTGACACTCCTATTTCATAGCAGTTGACAAAACCTAACATTATATTTAGTTGTCTGACTTCATTTCCACATATTTATTTGAACATAATGTCCGGAAAACTCAGAATGGTTAAAGTAAACCCCAAAATCAAGGCTGTAAAAGCGTTGATTTGCATACAAGGACTAAACAATAATCTGTGAAGTCCTTGAAGGCGATTTAAAGGCTTATTATTATGTTTGCCAACGAGCACACTGTTCTTGTGAACTGAAATGTAAAACTATAGTTAAATACCGAGTAACGATATAGGAAGAGTGAGCAGAAATTTCAAAAGGGTATTTAACAGTTGATTTTATAGTGAAAACAGCAAACGTCATTGTATGCATTATTGCTGTTAAAACTGTATAATTTGTAAAAACTGTGTAAACTGTATAATAAAATATATTTAAAGGAAAGCAGAAATTTAGAAGCGTACTTTAGAGAATACGAATTTTGTTGTTTAGCTAAATATTTTCTTTCTAAATCTCAACTTACTTTTGTTGCTTTTGTAAAGATACCACAAGACACGAGAGATTAGTTATTGAAATCAATAAAATAAAATAATTATGGAGTCTTTTAAATGGACGACTTCTTTTTTTTATCAATACCAAATAATACGTTACCAACCTTGCCAACTTACATTTGATATATTAAAAAAAAAAATAAAACCTGAAATATAAAATTTATAAATAACATAAAAAATATAGAAATAAGAAATTGATAAGAGTGAATATATTATTAGATTGAATTTATATTTTGAAAAATATCTAATTACTTCTTGTAGAAATTAAAATTAGACAAGTTTTGAGTAGTCTGTAGTAAAATTTATAACTTTCACTATAATGTAATTGTGAGTGATTGACATAAAACAATTTTTTTTAATCTGTGTGATCTTTTGGTATATTAATATTATCGCTTATTAACTATTGGATAATCAATTTATTTTCATCTTTTAATTATTCAGTTCAAATGTATAATTGGCGAAAATACAAGATTTTCATAAAATAATTCACCAAATAAAAGAAAACTTAGAAGAATATGAATAATAAACAATATAAATGATATTAACTTTCATTTCATAATATAATGTCAATCGGAAAATTGAGTTCAATAAATCATTACGCTTTGAGTTACACATAATATTAAATCTAAAGAAATACAATTTTCTTTTAATATAAGTAATTAATTCTAATTCTCGATCATGCGGTATTAATGTACCATAATGTATTAATGCTCATCACTCTAATGTGTTTTCAAATTTATTTCACCGCTAGTTTTACTTCACTTCTTCTATTTCAGCATAAAAAATTCTTGTTGAATATTTAGTTAAGTTACAGTTCAGTAAAACAGAAAAATTATGAGCACGACACGTGAATAGACGACGCAACCTTATAATCCGTTGACGAGAAATGTTATCATCAAAAAATATACGTTTGAATTAAACTTATTCATGCTTTATTTAGCATTTATTCTTAAAAAAAGTTTAGTTTTTTTTCGTTTAGTTGAAGTTTCGATTGCCAAGTAAAAATAGGGAACAAAAAATTTTTTCTCCTTGTATTAACTTATAACTATATTTGAAATAGTTACTATATTATTTTCGTGCACTTGCACAAGGAACATTTCGGTACTCACCGTCATATTAAGCTGATATAGTGAGAACAGTTTGGTATCAACAAACGTCCTAGTATGTCGTCGATTTTGTAATACCATACGATTTACTTACGCAAATTTGGATGAAAAAAAATGCATGCGATATCGTTATAAATAACGCGAATAACCCAAATTGTTGGCTGTATATTATTGTAAGGAAATACTTTTAGCTTCATGCGTAGATCAATTTCGCCTTATCAATACAAAGTCCAGTTTTCATTTGCTCCAAAATTAAATACTAGGGACAACGGCCTGTTTGTAAATTTAGGCCAGTAAAGTAGAAAATAGTTATCTGGACTTTAAGCAAAATTTTATACAACTTTGTGTATATCTTATACAATGATGTCGGCAATCCGTCTTTGTTTTATTACAAGTCTTGCATGCAAGTACTACATTTGTATACAGCCATTGTTTTACCTTTGACTTGGTCTCGTTCTCTGAAATTAACAATGCAAATTAGGAGCTAATTTGTTGCTCTTATTAAATCCAGAGCAATTGTATATAAATAGTTATATAATCTAAAGTTGGGAAAGTAAATATATAAAAAAGTAACATCAAAATCTTGCGCAGAGAAGTTACATATTATATAATATAGCATATATTTCAAATATAGTAAGATAATTAACTCCTATTTTTATCGCGGGTTATCCATATTGCATTAGCGAGTAATACGTATAAAAATTATTAAAAGCAATTTAAAATTATTTCACTGTCACATTTCAAGGGAAATGTTATCTCTCAAGGAATATATTTCAAGGGAATTCTATTTCAAGGGAAATTTTGATCTAAATGTTACATAAGGCATTCGTGCAAGTTGATTAATGTAATTGGAAGAAAATTGGTTAAATTTTTTTTTATAATTCTAATATTATTTTAATAATTTTCTAATTTCAAAAACATGTATAAGAATATAATTTTAATTATAGCGAAATTGCATAGCTTTAACATTTAAGTTTTACTTAGTTTTTATTCACAACGAAATGAAACTACATGACTTAGTATTATATCTACTTTATTTAAATTCTTAACCATGACCTAGTTTTCGTTGCATGACAACATCTTCAGGTGAGCAATTTGTAACGATTAACTCTTAGAACCTTACAATAGCATTTAAATAGTAAACAAAACAATAGCGGATGTGGGGTTTGCATGGGTTTTCACACTGTTTACGTTAGTGAGTTTATTGTAGGGCAGCGGTGTAGTTTTTATTACATTTTCGAAACTTATATAATAAACAACTATTTTAGTGAGAGTAATAAATTAAATTGATGTTATTCAATGAGGTTATATAATGCAAATACTCAGGTGTATGTAATCAATTAAATAGATATTATTCTCAGTAACATATTAAACAAAAAGCAAGCGTATCTGATGGTTGCAAGAAAGTTATACAACTAATTATATATATATTTTTTGTTTTCTTTTGTAATCTGTCTGTAGATGTGTGACTGGGCTGAAACAATTTGAAGTGTATTATAGTATCAATGGTGTCTAACTATATTATATCCAGAAAAAATTAAGTACGTTTTATGGTATTTTATTGAGTTGTTCGTTTAATTTATGTGTCTCTTTTTGATCTGTTTATTTCTAATGTTTCTAGGATGTCGATTTTATTGCCTCTTTTCATTTTTTTTGTATTTCTTTGATATTATTGCCTTTTTTATGTGTGTTTATAGGGAGCATTGTCGATAAGATGAGAGTGATTGTTATTTTCCATAAAATGTTTTTTAAAGTGAGGTGTGTCTAGTTTGTTATTTCGCCAGGTAGCAATGTGTTATTTGTATCTAGTAGTAAAATCTCTTCCTGTTTGACATATATATATACGCCATTACAGTCATTACATTTAAGTTTATGGATACCACTTTTTTATATTTATTTTGCTATTAATAAGGGTTTACCCAAGTTATTTAAAGTTTTATGGGCACATGTGGTTATTATTTATATTTACTACTAGTTTTTCTAGTTTATTTGATACATTACCTATATATGAAATGAATTTATAGTAAATTATATTATTATTTGCTGCAAACGGGTATATTTCTTCTATTAGCATTTTTCGTGACTTGTTCTGATAGAGTTTTTTGACAATTGATGGGTGGAGGGCTGCTGACTTATGGGACTAAGGGTAATATGGACGACTATTAATTACGGGAACGGCAAATATGTGTTTTCTAAAAATATTAAATTTACATTTATTGTTTTTGCGTTCTAATGTGATATTTAAGAATTTAATTTACTATGGGATTCTACTTCTAAAGTTAATTTTATATTGTTGTGTAGGGAGTTGGAAAACTTGACAAACTGGTCTAATTGTCGCTGTGTACCTTTCCAGCAGATGAGGATTTCAACTACCTATCAATAAGAGTATACTATATAGGTCGCTAATTTACTGTTTTAGAAGCTGGTTTCTAGATTGTTCATGAATAGCTCGGCTAATAGTGGACTGAGATGGAAGCCCATTGCTAGACCGTTGACTTGTTGAAAAAATTTGTTTAAAAAAAAAAAATAATTTTTTGTTCATGCATAATTTAAACAGATCTATAATTTCCGACGTTCAATGGGGTTTAACCGTTTCTTTTCTAAGATATCTAAAATAATATTAAGCCAATCTTTTAGTGGTATATTAGAAAATAAGTTCACCACGTCGAGTGATACTAATTGAGTGTTCAGTGGGTGTTGCATGAATAAAAAGTGGTATTAAAATTTTTACATCAGCCTATATTTATATCACAAGAAATACTTTCATTAAAATCATTGATATGTAAATAATGTTTCTCTAAACTATATATATTTAAAATTCAAGAAACAATAAAAAGGTGGTTTTATTGTTGTAATAAGTGTACTGCAAACACTGATCCATTTTATTATTTATTAATGATAAATGGCATGACTCATGTTTTCCAACCAAATATTCTATTTTAAACTACTAATACTATAAAAATAATGAAAACGTAGATCCAGTAAGCGTATTTATTTACAGAAAGAATTATGGACACCAGGCAGAAAATATAAAATTTTGAAAATAAAGAACATCCTCAAATTTTCTATTTTCGGATTGTGTTTGAATTTCCATATCTCGCAAAGTTATTAGTTTAAATTTACATACAATTTTTATTTTATTACGGAATTTAATGACAGAATCACTACTTGGGACTCAAAATATTAATTTAAAAACAGCAGATTCTAAAGTCTCTTGAAGTAATCAGGTAGTAACTAAGAGAGACTCAGGAGTTGGAATACGGAGCTCGATGGCAGAATGTCTGTTTGAGACAAAGTATCACAATAAGCTGAAACGGTAGGGATGACAAATCCAAAAATTGTTGCTTTCAAAACCACCTCTCGACTATCTTTCAAGCAATATAGTTTCTAAATATATTTTTACTTTAGTAATTAGTCCCAAAAAATAAACTTTGCCGTAAAATATTTATATATATTTACCTTTGCTTTTCTCTTATTTCTCGTTTAAGCTTTCGGTTGAAAAAGCTCTAGCTCTTAGAACTTAAGGATATATAAATAAAATAAAGCGTATTCAATTCGGTGTTAGGAGTATATATTGGATTTTATTACAAAGATCATGGGAGTTTCAATGGTATATTACATATGAAATAAAAACCGTTTTGTGTCTATTATATATTATGGTATATATAATAGGCGCCAGACCGCTTTTATTTCGATGGGTCTTATTGAGGTAGACGGCTTATTTTTTGGAGGGTGCATTCATGTATAATACTACGGGTCGTATGAGTATATTTTGTTTATGAATTTTAGGTTATCAAATTAACGCCAAAGATATAAAATATTTAGGGTTTTAGTAAATTTCAGTAATTTTGGGTTTATTAAGCATATTGGTTTCAATGAGATATTTAAAATTGCTACCAGGAATTACAAACAAATGTATTACGTTTTAATAATTGAATATCAGTAAAACCATAATTGAACTTGGTGTCAATGTTAACTATACAAGCAGAAAAAAAAGTGATTAGGAATATGTTAATATTTAAACCGTGTAATTACACATATGGATTTTTGTTTTACTTTAAAGTGTATACTATTACTTAGTAAATTAATCCTGCACTAATGGTTCCAGCGACTATTTTAGTAAATTAACGCATCTAACGACTTAAAAATAAGTGATAAAAAAATTTAAAAAATTTCATAATTTTTTTTCACAAATTATCAAACTTTTGGTTTCCAATAAATTACAAACTGTTCATTTGGATGTTATTTGTTTTATTTTTTTCTCTGATTTATATCCCTCTTATATTTCTTCCCCATCTAAATTTACCATTTGAAAATAATATTTCTCATTATAAATACAAAATTATTTATAACTGAATAATATCTTCCCTAACTAAAATAATTTTAAAGTAACTAAAATATTTGACCAAAATGAGCAAAAAACTGCATTCAAAAGTCATTTTAAATCACATACAAATTTTTGTCACTAATATTATTACTGTTATTATTCGTCGCCATGGTGTGTTGGGTTAAACACAAGACAAACGACCTTTAATATCGTGGAGCATCGCGGTGACCCGGGTTCGATTCCCGGCCGTCAAGCGGGGCTGCACTGGTGTTTTGGTTGGCGGTAAGAGATTGCTCTCGTAGCAATAAGTACGCCATTTGTATAAATAATATACATTAAATAAAGGAATAAATAAACCCCTTTTTTATTACAAAAATAAATAAATAAAGAAATAAAAATAAACATTGTTTGCTGTAGTAAAGAATAAAAATGTATGGGAGCATATAGGTAGGTTCATCTGTTTCCTGAAATTAATTACTTAATTTTATTTTCATTAGTTAAACTCAAGTTGTGTTTCACATAAACTTGCAGACAAATTCATTATTACAATGCGTCCTACCAATGAGTTAAACTTGAACATAAAGCAACATGATAGTGAGATTCTACCTTCCACATTGCCTGACTGTACACAACATGCGGAAACAAGTAAGTCGAACTAATCCCACACAGCACGACCGGATCCGTGGCGAAGGTAACCTTACGTGACCGAGCCTCCTAAAGCTCGTTAACGGCCTGTCAAGCGAGCTTTAGCTCAAATAAAACGCTTTAGTTCCGACTTTTAGTTCGGCCTTACTTCAGTGTTGGACTTTATTTATACAAATTTTATAACTCTCCTTTACGGATTCACGCAACGTAGAGTCTCCGGTGCATGCAGGATCGTTATGGTACGTGCTTTTGCTGGCGGGTGTCGCGTAATATGGTGAAAGATTTTATTTATTTTTTACGAGTGTGTACCGAAAATGAAAACTTTCAAGCAACATGCAAGTAAAGAGTTCAACGATTTTTTAAAAAAAGTAGAATACTATTTGATTTTATGAGACTTATACAAAGGCGATTTTGTGGTTTACACATAACGTATGAAAAGCTACTAAATTTTCGTTTCATTTTCGGATAAACGCAGTTAATACCTGTAATAACTATACAAATTAAACCGCAAGAACAAACTATGGTAGTGATACAATTTTTAAGCGTTTTTAGTAACTTGCCTACGGAAGACAGAAAGTTTTAAAAGAACAAATTATAACAGTTAGAAATATAAAATTATTTTGATTGCCTATTAAACGAAGCAAAATAATAATAACTTAATATAATTTATTTACGCCTTCTTTCCACATTTCGCTTTAGTTTAGTCGCCCTATGGTAGATTATAATTCATTAAATTATAATACTGGTTCTATATACATAAACTACTCGTTCATAGTGATATCATGCCTTTATGATTTGTTCACACTTCCAAATTAAAATTTTAATTATGTAATTCCAAATATTTAACTAATGTTCTTTCAAAATATACTATCTAATTTATGAACACGAAAATCTTTTAACGGGTCCGTTTTAATTATAATAATAGACTACTAATGTCACTAGAAATTAGTTTGCTACGCAAATCAATACGCATAGTTAAGTTTTATAATAAGTGTAAAAGTATTTTTTTAAAAATTAAACTTGAATAATTTTTTTTATTTTTATTTATTTCTCTTAATCATTTCACTACAGTTATTTATGACATCTGTGACATCGTAATCGTAGAGGTTGCCACTCTCGGTATACAGATAAATAGATGCCGAAATCCGACATATTTTTTTTAGTTTCTGTCGGAGCGAGATTATGTGGGCTGGCGGGATTATTATGGAACAACACGGAATTCTACATGAGGGTGACTGCCAAGTACTCGCTGTGATGCGCACACACGGGTGGCGTAAAAGTTGTTAATGAACAGAAGCTGCTAACAAAAATTACGAATCTTCTCAATCTTTGGCTACATTACAAGAGGAATTTGGAGCTTCCTCTGAAACTTGATTAAAATGTAAATTGCCCAATTACTATATAGTGTCAGCTCGATAGAATCGATTAAAACGAAAAAATATATTTTATTAATCCGAGAAACTGGATATTTCAAACTTACATCTAAGGCTTTTTTAGCCTTAAATGTAAGTTTCGAATTTTGTATTCCGAATTGTCTACATCGCTTACAATCAAATCAAATCTGAAGTCAAAATACTTTCCTTTGTTGTAATTTATTTAGATCCAATATTAGCAGCTTGGTGGACTAAAATATATATAGACACGCTTCATTTTTGAGAAACAATTTCAACAAAATAAATATTTAATTTTGTGTACTATTGTACGTATGATAATAAACAGTTAATAAAAAATATGTTATTTTACAGGCTTATACTCGCTAACATTCAAATCACGCGGTGTTGCAAATAATTGATCCCGCTAACACCGGGATTTTAAATCAGCTAAGACGTTAGAAATCTAGTTTTGAGTAATAAAATAAGTGCGCAAGGAATTTTTTTTACATTAACTCGATATTACGGTACGAAATCCTCAACGCGGGTGTCCCACATAACTTGACCATCCTTTTATTATGTTTGAGATCACACTTTTCGATATCGTATTAACGTCGAATTTTTAATCCATGACGTCCTATTTTATTCCCATATTTTGCATTCCTACAATCTTATTTTAATGTTCAATACACATTGTACTTCATTTTTACTACAGAAAATTCAGTTTCGTTTATAACTATTTGCAATAATACTTTAATATTAAAAGCTAAACTTGCTCCTTTTCAAATATTTTCTTTCTTTGTAACTTTCACAATAGCACTGTCTACATCGCCAATAATATTGTTATTTCATATCATCTTCTGTCCTTTTACTCCTCTATAATAACATTAAAATTAAATCTATTTGCTCGGTAATAATATTACCTATATTTATATTTTATACAATTTTACTGTCATCTGTTTTAACTGTCATCACTATAAACTTATCAGTATTTTACATGGATTTCTCCCTAAGTTTATTTGAGGCTTACTTATGAATAGGTTGTGAATTTCGTCTTTAAATTGCATATCAGAATAGAATTACTTCCATTACTTATTAGATTAGACATTGATATAAGGTATTAGACATTGATATAAGACCATTTACAAAACGTTACCACCGTTAGACCATTTCTTTATGGAAGATTCATACTACAGATTGAACAGCGACGGACATAATGTACCTTTGGCTAATACCATCGGTGACATGAAAAATATGTAGGTTCAATATTGCAGATCCTAAATTAAGTGTAATCTAGCCAATCAACCGACAGTACTTTCCGCAATTTGATTTTACCACTCCAATTCATTTTCTTTTTTTAAATAAAAATCTCATGGTAAAAACTAGATTGAAGAATGATGTGTGTGTTGTGTTTTCCATGATATGTTTTAAAAACTTAAATTATGATATGCTTTATGTTTTTCTTGCTTCATAATTTGTTCTCTATTATATATTTTTTTGTTGTAAGGAGTAGAAAAATTGATTTTTTGCATTTTATTTTTTTTTATAATCTTCTAAAAGCAAGATCTAATACCATAGATCGTTTTTACACCAAAGATGTTTTGGCGGCTTCTACTCAAGCACGTGCAGCTAGCCGATGGTCGCTAGGATTGGAATTGAAATTATTATTTCAAGGACTTATCACAGATATTCTTATGAATAAATATGGAACGTACATACCTAAATGTCTATTAATTTGCTCGAAAGTTATTATTAGGTGTTATGGTAACTGCAGATTATTGGAAGGGAGAAGAATTACTGAAAAAATCAGATAATTTTTTATGTAAGTTCTGTTTACACAACACTTATTCAGTATTGATTTAAATATTCAGTCACGTCTAAAAAACACACGATGTTAAGAAAGAAAATATAATATTTCGTTTACTCCTCAATTTTAAGTATAAATATTTTTAAGTATTAAGTCCTGAAATATATGCTGGTTGAAATATATGCTTTATTTCTACTATTAAATTTCATGAATCATGGCATCATCAATAATTACTCTAGGTATATTTCACTTAAAATTCTAATCAAAAAATAGTTTCAGAATCTTTGTAATCGAAATAGGGATGCCATACTTTTCGTGTAGCATTTCAATTTCCATTGTAAGGATTGTAATCGTACCATATATATACATATGTATATATATATATATATATATATATATATATATATATATATATATATATATATATATAAATATATATATGTATCTAGTATATATAGTGTTCTATATTCGAAAAATGTTTTTCCCATCGTCTATACCTATCATTTTGATTACCTTCAATCAAAATGGAGTCACGACACAAGTTCGAAGTTAGTTATTAAACACAATTACTTTTATTTTTCATGTATTTATTTCCTTATGTCGAGTTATACGATTTATATACCTGTGTATGGTTATGGTTCTGAAGGGATTTCCTTTAACTTTTACCATTTTTCGCTTTTTCTTCCGCGCATTTTCTCGCGGTATGTATACAGTTTTCTCTCCTTGTATTTATTAATTGACTATCAAAAACTTGCGACTAACATATCAAGCGAATAAATTTAATTCTCCTTCTGAATATTTAATCTAACATTGATTATAGGAATTTTAGTAGTCTGTTTGCAGAAACCTTATTTTGACTTTGGGGACCTACAGATGTAAACGATTGGCAAACCTATTACGTTGATTGATCGATATACTTGTATAGTGCAAATGGTAATATATACTATGAGAGTTTCGTAAGCAATTAAACTTTATATATTTAAATGTATTTTTCTTTTTATGAAAATATTGACTATTATCAATACTATAATTTTTCACCATATTGCCTTGTGTACCAGTTACAGGTGTAAAAATACCGTGAAACTTCAAAAAAAAGGCATATGGAATAATTGCAGAAGTTTTCCACTAAAATTTACATAACATTTTAATGACGCTGTTTTAGCATTTTTGGTGGAGGTCTTCGAGAATTTTGTTGACATTTTTTATAATATGGATGACTATAATTCAGCGATTATCAACTTCATTAAATTATAATTTGATATTTATTTTAGTTTCAATTTAAAAGCTACAATTCGATTTCACCCTTATAGTTACTAGTTATTATTATCACTATCTATGAGACCAAAGGGTACCACTTTGCTGAAGAAAGCAATTCGAGGGTTGGAAGTATGAAACTTAATGTGACTATCCATTTGTGAAGAGCAGACATATAATATAACGGCATATAGTTAAATTATATATATATATATATATATATATATATATATATATATATATATATATATATATATAAATACCTTATTGCGACTACTCGATAATAGCTCTTATATTGAAAATATATGTGACATAATGTATATCTATTTTTTCACATAACTTAATTTTTCATAACAAAAAGTAGGGTTAACCAGTGCTTTTTTAAATAACTAAGAATTAAAACGTAGGGCAAATTAACTCTTGAACGATAGTCATAATGAAACTTTAAAAAAATTATGGAGCATATTTTCTTCTTAAGTTGTCGAAACATATTTGCACAATAATGATTTTCGGAAAACTAAGTACATCTTTTTGTATTGAGTATCCGTGAAGATTTACTTCACGGAAATTCAATATATTATGTATATCTCTGTATTGGCCATACTTATAAACAGCCGCAATACGTTTGCCCTTCTTAAAATTTCAACATTCCCAACGTTGAAATATACGTTCACACAGACCGACGGACGAAATCCTAAATTCGATATTAAATACAATATTCAGACGGAAAATTCAATTTGTTCGGCTTCATACGCCCGCCTGTCTCAATTGCGCACAGTTGAATAGTACACACGAAGCAAAGAAAATTGTAAAGGTACCGATAGCGCCCGCGAGGGAGGGAAAACACAGTGGAGATAAAGAAAGATCCCCTTGAAACCATAAGTCTGCCACGCAGCGGATTTGGATTGGGAACGGCCGTAATAATGTAGGATTATTTCATTTGCGAGAATGAAAGTAAACATACGCAAAGGTATGGAGATTATGTTAGACAACCAGCCCTGAGCTTATCTCGCGACTATAACTTTCCGACGTAGTTACTTCGTAGAATACTAGTCTCGGCAATATCGCGATTTATCTTAGCTTATAATTTTATCACACGAAAGCAGGCCGAGGTGGAAAAGTAATCTGCGAGCGAACCTAACAGCTTTGTATCAAGATAAAGGAAAATTTATAAAGGATGAAAGCCACTCATGTATGAAGGTTTATGCGACGAAGGATACGTTTAACGTGGATTTTATTTATAATTTTCCAGTCATCTGAGAATTTCGCAATGCAAAGTAATTTGATGAAAATGATCTGTTTATCAATATTATTAACCTGTTAAAAAATAATATAACAAATTTTTTGGGCATCAAATCCCAATTTTAAGTTCTTTATTTTTGTTATTAAGGTGAATATTTTTGTGCCTAGTGGTATAAATTAGTTTAGGCAAGGTATGAAAATATTTAACGGAAATGTTAATGAATAATGAAGATCTGTTTTGAATTCTACACAGATATATGTGAATTAAAAGGTGGAACACTGAACGATACACATATTTTTGTCTTGAGCAGTGATTAGATAAACCTCGTCTTTATCGGTTTAATGTTATAATATGTATGTTCTACCGAATCAAATGCAATTGTTTGTAAACTGTTTGTAAACACCAATAATATCAGTTGATATAAAAGTTTCGGAAGGGCGATATAATTGATAATATATTTTTATTATATGTGGAGTTATAAACATGTTGTTCAATTTAAAATACACACACACACACACATATATATATATATATATATATATATATATATATGTGTGTGTGTGAGTGTGTGTGTGTGTGTGTATGTGTGTGTGTGTGTATATGAATATGACATTCATTCCTACAAAACCGGAATAATTTTTTCCGAAGTAATTTCAGACAAATTTTATCTACTTTTATTCACTTAAATAATATTCCCGACAACAGCATTTAACAGCTTATGAATAACCTACATAACCTTGTAATAAATTAAATGCAACAAGAGAATAACTATTATAAACATAATCAGATACAACGGAACGCTAGTATTGTTTTATATCATGAGTTAGCACCTTCGGAAGGCAGGATATCATTTCCAGATGTGTGAACAATATATCAGTGATTCATCGTTATCTATCGCCAGATAACTTCTTTTTAAGAAGATGCATAAAAAGTATACATGAAAAATGTCAAAATCACGCAGGATGTAGTTTTCTCTATAAAGAGTATTGGGACTGAGTGACTTTTCACCATAAAGAATATTGGGAGAACTAAATAGCGGCATAGACATCCTTGTAAAATTTACTACAACATCGGGATGCAAGTAAATGGTACTTCATCCTATGAGTAATGGGAATAGAAACGATACCAAAAAGCCCCGATTTCCGAAACAAAAACAATAATTTTTAGAAAATAATATAAATTCGACGTATTTTTAAAAACTATTCGAATCAACTTTAAATACCAATCTTCTTCAATACTTTGCGTTCTGCAATTCAACGCCATTCAATATGTAAAACAATGCACATACAATTCATAAAGGTATACAATTAATATTATGAAGTAAAAGTAACAATTTTAATTTATAAATTACACAAATAATCTGTGTTTAATTGTGAGCAGTTGCGTATTATTCCCTTTTTTAACCTTCTTCTTTTACTTTCCCCTTTTGGACGAAGCTTTGGATGGGACGTATAATTAAGTAATTATTAGAATTAGACCGGTTTTTGCTGATCTATTGTATATTGTTTATTTTAACTTTTATATGAAATTCAAAACTAATTTTTTGATAACTCTATGCAATTTATTCGAAAAATATTTTAAAACTGATGTAAAGTCTGTTAATTATGACGGGAAAAGTAAATATTGGTTTATAACATATATATATATATATATATATATATATATATATATATATATATATATATATATATATATATACATATATATATATATATACATATATATATATATAACAAAGGAATCGTTGATATCGAACTTAATCTCAAAAGCTCATGAAAGATGATATATTTTAAATGAAAGTACACCAAATGTTAAACTAAATAAATAAAATGTTTAATGGGATGATTGTGGGAGTAATTAATTAGGTTGTTGAATGTTTTATTTTAGTGTTGTACAAGATTCGGTATTTATGCCTAATTGCTAGATTCATGTTTCAGCACGTCTCCTGAATAACAAAACGCCTAAAGGCACTGACCTACTTGTTTTATTTCTACTCATGATTTTTGTTCAATTTCAGTTAATTAACTGTTGTTTATTTTATACACTCGTCGAATACTTGAAACAAAAAAATCTCATAGAATTAAATCCTACAAATTTGCCTGTTTTAAGGATAAATATAATTTGATAAATTTTTATTACGTCGGGCGAAGAAGACAACTAAAAGACTGATATGGAATTGAAATATTAGGGGGCAAGTTTAACTCACGCGTTCTTTTACGACGTTGGTTGTTAAATTATGAAAAAATAGCTGGTCTGTTAAAAAATAAATTCATAAAATCAGATTAATTAATATTTTGAAATATTATTTCTGTTTAGAATTACGAGACAGCCAGACATGCTTACTGCATTGCCCAATATTCTGGTTCAGATTGAACACAAAAACCTAAAAGTTTTTCTTAAATGTTTTATTAAATTTTCTAAAATAAGTCTTTTTGAATTATGACTGATAGATCGTATTCACAAACGTCTATGTGTAGACTTTAATTTAAACCCACATACGCATTTATACTTAAAAATACATGTACATAACCTACTGAGTTAATTTGAATGAAGTTATATAGGGTATTTTTTTAATTTGTTCTTTTCCTATATTAAATGAGAGTAGTATTTTAAAAGATAAGGTTATCTTTGTGAAATGGTGAGAATTTAATTACAAAAATATATTAGTAAACAACATGACTTTTTCTGAATATATGTCAGCTTTTGGTGTCATTGTGACAAAAAATGTAAAATGAAGTATTGAAGATTCATACGTCAATTTCTGAAAATATGGAGACGATTTTATTTTCATTTATTTCTTTTTCAATTAGTGAATATTTGATTTACAGGGTAATAAGTAACCTAGACAATAACGGAATTATTGATTACTATATTCTAAATAAGTCGACGAGGAGAATCAGTTAAATATAACTGGATCAAATAATTGTAGTTCAAATAAACAGTTAATAAAGAACTTATTGGGTAATCAAAACTTTTCATAGACTTCTAGACAATTATTTGAACAATACGTAGTCATATACTGAAACATTGGAGATATATATATATATACGATATATAATTTTATTATAAAGCGTATAGGCATATATAAACGTATATATGATAATTCATTATGTTGAGTATCACAACGAAATGAGTCAAATCTTCTCAAACGAAATAATTTCATTTCCAGTAAGGATTACTTTTACCACCAAAACCTTCTTTGTACGACGGCCACCCTTTTGAATACCGAGAGCTTTCACAATTACATGGAAATATCCAGCTGTGTAAAAACTTTCATATTTTTCCCCTTATCTCTGTTAAACAGGAACCTTTAAAGACTTTCAAGTTGGAGGAAGCTTTATTTAAGTTGATAAAAAATGGAAGCAAGAATTATATTTTTACGTTGAGAAATGGCGCGAATATATTTCCAGCATGATACTTGGGGGTCGGTATTAAAATTTGACAGATATTTTGGAAAAAAATTTGTTTTGTATTTATATCTAAGTAGAAAGCGTCCCGAATTGAATATACTTCTGCATAAGAATCAGACGAATGTGGTGATTTGAATAGAAAAAGGAAAAGTTTTCTGTATCTCTATTTGTACTGTGGGAAAGTTTTTAAGTGGGTTGGTTTTCTGTTGGAGGACCTGGGGCTCGCTTAAGTTCTTTTAGTGTATTATTTAAAATGGAGACTGATTTTCTAATGTTATTTATGGCATTTATTTATAAAGCTTAACCTACGCATGGGCTAAAATCTTATGAATAGAAATTGTCGAGACTATTTTAACCCGTCCGTTTTTTGCCGCGAAAGTAAACCAAAATAAACGTGACTACAGCCGAGGGTATAAGTTACTTTAACATGAAATTAATTTAATTTTAGATACCTAGAACATTCCATCGAAATTGCAAAAATCTGCAAATCATAACTTTGCAAATAGACAATAAGAATATAAAAAAATTTCTTAATAAGAAAAAAGTTGAGTAAAATAACACTTCTCAATCTTTTTCGATGAAGTTCGCATGTTATTTATAATTCTGTTAAAAACATCATTTACACTTTATTTAGACTTATAGAAAAGAAGCTAGAAATTATTAAATCAGAACCAGACTTGGTTTCACAATACAATATAAATTGAATATGGTACTAATGTCTCCCAAATTTAATTATTCAGAATAATAAATAAAGTTATTACATGTTGCTGACAGAAATATGCAAGTAACTTCTGGCAAACGTTAATTTCCGTTTTTCAGTTTAAAATTTAGCCACACTAGATCCATTCAAACCTTAATTTCAATTAAAATATTTCCTTAATTTCAATTTAAAATATCTTTGAAACACTATTTTAAGGTTGCATGGACAAACAGCAAACATTCCTGTTCCTTATCATTTTATTTCAACCAACTAGTGTATCTGTTCGTATATCACAGCATTACAGCTTTTCCGATCCTACTTCACAAGGTTAAAAAATACAATGCATACATTTTAATAATAAATCTCTTAACCTATACGTTTACTGATTATTAAATCTCTAATAAGCAATATACCCAACAATCACCTTCCCAACACTAAAATAATTACAATCGGACCCACCTCTAACTGAACGCATGCGTTGAGCCAAACAAATAAACAATAGAAATATTTATTGTCATCATAAATCAGAGACAGTATTGGACGTGCCCACGAAACGTGTTTTGCTCTGACTTCTCTGACTACTCCGACTGTACAGGCTGACGCTTCGGCGGAGAACATTAATATCGGGCGCTCGTGTCCTGTCATATCCATATCTGCCTTTTCGACGCTCAGATACTTTCAACTTTTAGCATGAGCTGACATCGCGTGCTGCATGCTGTTTATGCTGTTATGTAAAGGGTTTTTGTTAGGGTGTACATTTTATACACAGTGTGTTGGTTTTATTTACGACATCCTATAAAGAGAAGTATAAGATGTATAGGATTTAATATGATATTAAATAAACTTAAACTAGCACCAGTAATACGTAAAACTCAAAAAATCATAATAGCAAAAGACAAAGAAATCCTTCCTTCTTTGTAGTTCTTCTGGACACAAGAATACAAGAAATAGAAGTTCTGCCCTGACGATTAACAGCCATAAATGGAATATATGAGTGTGTACCTTTTTGTTTGTCGTAATACATTGTGCTTGTGATTACTCGGTATAGGAAAACTTTCGGATGTGCTTATATTGTTACAAAAACATAAAACCAATATATATGTTTAACAATGCCCTTTTAAGAAATTTTCTTTGACTAATTTCTTTCTAATGTTTTTTCTAAGTATTTGTTTAAGTTCTATTCGTATCTTTTATTTTTCTTTCTAATTAAATATTTTTTTCTACATCACTTGTATTATTAATTGGTTAAGCTTTTATCAATTTTATATTTACAATTTGTTTTTCATATTGCCTTTGATTTCTTTAGAAAATTGCTAATAAAATTACAAAACACATAAACTTATGTGAATAAATAAATTTGTAACAGGTCCAAAGTGTGGATTCCTGAAATATACTTTCGATTATTTTATTGCTTAGTTATATATAAAATAAAATGAATATGAATGAAAATTAATTTAAGTTTGCTTTTTCCAGTGTAAGTAGTATATTCTGAACTTCTATAAAATTTCGTTAAGATTTAAAGTAATTACGTTGTTAGTGATAATTCCTTGCGTAAAATTGTGATTCTTTCCTTTTAATTTTATATTTTTATCTAGCTAATTAAAAATTATTTTTTTTATACAAAAATAAAAATCTATTACATAATGGAATATATGCAGAGAATACAATTATCAAAGTGATGATTTATTAAACAAATTGGCTACTTTCATTAGTATTTCATGAAATAATCGTTAATTAAAATTTTTGTTATATTTCAGAAATAGGTTATGTATTAAAAGATTATAAAAATACTCTGTCGTATCTTCAAGTCATTTTGAAAACAGTTGAAGGAAGACGTTCTGTTTTATTTCAAAAGCCATTTGATGATGTTTTCTAATTATGGTACATTTACATTCACGAATTAATTTAACCCTTTTCTTAAAAAAAAATAAAAGGTTAGGTTCGACTTTACACATAATATTTAAATATCTGCAACCTACAAATATAAATCCCAACTTGTAAAATTCTTTTGCTCTTTTGGTTTTCTATACACATAAGAACAAATGGAGAGTATAAAAGTTTAGAATAATAATTTCTATATATGCTTTAAGTATGGAAATATTAATAAAAGCATATTTAACTTCAATAAGTTGTATCCATTAGTAAAAGTTATTAATATTACAGAAATAGGAGTTAATTATAGATTTGATATCAATTTTTGGTTTTTATTTTTGCTTAAAATTAGTATAATACATTTTTTCTCCAAATTAAATTGAAATCTGCACACTTGAACCTTAGGTTATGCGACACTACTGGTTACAATTCGAAATATTAATGTCTTAAAATTACTTTTCGTCCATCATTTCCAAATCTCCCATGATGATCTCAGTGATTTCATTTCACTATTTTCAATCTAACGTCATTTTCCTAGTTCAGTAACTACGGTCTATTGCTAGACTTTCTACTTTCAACATCTATATACGGTATATGAAACAAATAGTTCCACAGAGTAAACCTTAACATAAAATACAAATAAGGGAAATACCACAAAGCCTACCCTTAACCCTACAAAACATAAACCTTTCAGGGACAACCAGCACAAGACAACAAGACAGCAGAGTAACATTTTGCCTGTTTGAATATCCTCAATGTAAACTTGAGCTAGTTACTGCTTTGACAAGATGATAATACGGGTATTTTAAATTATTTGCTGCTTTATAAACGATAGTCAGTTTTTGGGTTACAGTCACGCACCAAATGCTTTGCACCTTAAAATGTTATGATGTCAATAAATATCAACATGATAAATTTCTTTTTAAATAACGTGTCAGATTTAAGCATTTTACACTTGCCATTCTTCGTCATCATCTTCTGCGCGCTCATGGTTGGGTTGATTCTTTAATATTTTTTTTATTTTATTCGGTCCTCTTTCTTTTTAATTCAATCTGATGTATAGCCAACCAATATCTGATGTCGTCAAATTGGTTTTACGTTCGACGACACGTTTGCTTTACAGCTTATATTTTCATAGATTGGCATGTTTAGCATATCTCCACCTTTATTTTGCAGCCAATGTAAATTACTCGGGTGTGTCGGTTAGTGATATGTTTGCCAATTTTGTCACGTAGAGCTTTATACCATGAATAGGCATATCATGCAAATTTGGGCAACATTGGGATTGTAGATCCTTGAGATTTTTTTGATTAGAGTAAATGAGGTAAACTTGATTGGAAAATTAATCAATATGTTTCAATGGTTGTCAAACCCAGCTAAATTTTGTGAACGCTAGCAATTCCATATTATCACGGACGTCGAAAAATATAAAGATTAAAACTTGAATTTAACTTCTATATTATTAATAATTTTCCTGAAACAGCTGGTTGGTGTAATATAATTTATAATTTTTTTGCACTTAATTTGGTATTTCATGATACATGTTTTATTCCTAATAAAAAAAGGAATTTTTATTTCCTGCCAAGTTATGATTTCATATTAGAATATTTTTTTAAATAAAAAGCAACAAATTTTCTCGACCTATACAAATTTGTTTTAAAATAAATAAAAAAATATATCAAGCGAGTTGCTTGCGATAATATTCAATACACCTAGTTTTTTTAAATACATACTTCACCTTTTTTTATTAATATCAACTCCCTAAAAAGTCATGCCATTAACATTTAAATGCGGTAATAGTAGTGAGAAAACTTTTATTTAAAACTATGAAATTTGATTGAATTTAGCATAGAAAAGTATATTATATATTAAAAACATTGTTTTTATTTTGTTAGAATTGTTATGTTATGCTATCGTAAATATTTCGTTCAAAAAAACCCTTAATTTGTAGCATAAACTACTTATTCCTTTGTCAGATTGTTAATACTTAATTTGAAAATAATAGACCGTTGTTGATGAAGTTTATTTCGTTTAAATCAGTACCCATAATGAATCGAATTAAAAATTAAGAATTGAAGGCAAAATTTAAAAAAAATAAAATGAAGAGTTCTAGAGAAAAATTGTGTTTTTAAAATTTCCCATCGATTAAATGAAATTAACAAATATTAGAATAATCTCAATAGGGACGACGAATTGTATACAGATTAGGCACACTAGTCATGATAAAGGTGAATATTTATAGTACCATGGAAATTAAATGATACAGAAGTGTTCTAAGCGTATTATCATTTTTAACCCGGCGTCACGTGGGTTGGGTCCGTGAGACATGGCATAACTTTTTTGAAGGAGTAGAACAAAAACGTGTATTGTCAATTATGCAAGATTCTGTTCCATAATTAAAATTAATTATGAAGAGAGCTAATTTTGGACTTTAAATGTTCTAACTAATAGAATAATAGTGTTAGAAATTACTACAGAATGACTGTAAGTTTATAAATATAAAATATTTTGTTGAATTTTATAAACGTCTTATAGAAATTGAGCAAATATTGTTTGTCCATATGTACCTGTTAAGATTACAGGTTTGGGAGGATATTGTTTTTTAATTATAATTATACTTTCTCTAAAACGGTTTTAAAGCACCTTGTCTCCTTGAAGAAATCTATTTACCTGTTTAATATTTTTTTCCTTATTCTCTTTTGATGATAATTAATGTAACATAAATACTATTGACATTCGCACCACCATGACAAAAGTGTTAATATCAAGCATTTTTTTCATTATTTTTTATTTCCTAAAATGTCGATTGAATTCAATTTGAAAGATAAAATTTCAGTTCTTGCCTGAACTATAAAGTAACAAAGTGATGATACGAAAATTACACGTACCATTTCTTAAATAAATATTATGGAATATTTATTTTCTTATCTAAACATGGCATGAATACGTGTAAAAACATTTTCTCTTCAAATATTTATAACTGTTTACCTTATAATCAGCTCTGCCTATGTCAGCTCTAGTCAATTAAAAATATTCGATTATTTAATTAAAAATTTTCCTTTACATTTAATTTTTTTTATTACATTTTAATTTGGATTAATTATACGTCGGAAAATTTAATGATAAGCTCTTTGAAAAAGATTCATATGGACGGTAAGGATTAAATATCCGACTTGTTCTAGAAATACTCCCATTCAATTCTCAGATCTAGAGATTTCAAATGAATTCCATACCTCGGATCTTTTATAAGTGACGATGAGAATGCAAAGGAGCGATGTATATAGATGAATCGGGAGATCGGGCGATTCATGCAGATAGCTAAAGACATAGCAGGGAAACTCGATAGAATAGGGTGCAACGGTAAGTTCTCCAATGCCACTAATGAGAGACTGGTATCAATGCTAGTTTTCTTCATATTTTTATATGGGTCGAAGTCGTGGACAATCCGCACAACGGACAGGAAGAAGATGGATGCTTTCAGAATGTATTGTTGGAGGAGAATGCTGCGTATACCATTGGCTGCCAAAAGAACCAACAAATGCATAGCTAAACAACACCAAATTTAGAACAATTATGTGTTACCAACGAGTTCTCAGTTTCTTTTGCCATACAGTTCATAGATAGCATGATAACCTAAATAAATTGGTTATTGTAGGAAAAATAAAGGACAAAAATTTCACGTCGATACCTTGGCCGCTTATCTGGTCAGGCTTAAATAATCAGAGTACAGTTGAATGTGATAGGGGCATACTAAGTCATTTCATCATCCCACAGAGTAAAATTTTTGAAAGGGTCTTTTTTATTCCATATTTACCTTTTTATATATTAGTGAGATAAATCAATATTTTTATCAAATAATTTTTACTTCTTGGCTAATGTGGCAGTTACACATATTTTTATCATAGAATTATTTACGTAATCCATTCACGTTATATATCACATTACGTAATCTATGTCCCTGAATATAATTAAGAAAAAGCTTTGTAATATTTTTAAATCACGACTGTAAATTTACAATTAATGAACAGTATAATTTGCAGGTTTATGGCCATGATCTAACCATCATATATTAGATTAGCAAACAAATGTTCATGCTTCCGGAGCTGCGTGGACTGCAGATATTTACTACTGACAATTAAAAGAATTAGTTAATGAATTAGGTAATCAACAGAATCGAGCTTATTTACTTTCAAAATACGCTAAATTACACGCCGTAAAATACACTTGTCAAAAATTATAAGTTCTGCGAGTACATCCATTATAATCACACTATATAGTGTTGTATACATCTATTATAATCACACTATATAGTGTTATAGTTTATTCAGAGCTTTAAGTAGTAATTTACAGAATGCATAAATGACGATATTACCCTGGAGTACTATTTGGTGACATAGTCTAAAAAAACTTTAAATTTTTTTGATGATTTACATATGGTCGAATTGTATATTCTGTAAATAATTGCTTAAGGCGACGTTATAGCGCAGGAATATAATGAAGATGGTCGCGGAACCTTTGTAATTATAAATGTTAATTGTAATTCTGTGAAGATTTGTATTTATCTTTGCCTTTATCTATGCAAATTAAAATATCAAATTAAACGGATATCTGCCGTGATCCAATGGTGATAACAACAATGGAAGCGATTGATTCGTTAAGAAAAGTTATTGCATTCATAATTGTAAATAATACATCGTGTCATCAAAATATTTTATTTATTCGTCGTATGCTAATACGATTTAGGCCAATACTGATAAAATCAAAGGTCAACTCCAACTGCGCTGCCAAACAGCCTGTATAAGCCAAAAGTGCTTTTGCCAAAGGGAAAAGACAAAAACAAGGCTATTCGTGGCCGCATGCTTTTCCACATATTATCTTCAATATATACGGTTGGATTAACGTCGTATTGTTAGAAGAAAATAATATTTCACCGAACGTCGTGCGTCATTAAAACTATTTGCTTTTGATTAAAGGTTTGTATTAATGAATTTGTTTGTAGCATAAAATATTGTAGGTAAATTTTTGTGAATATTTCTCTACCAGTTTTCGGACTTGTATTTGCAAAGTTCTGTACCTAAGAAGTATTCCTCGTTTAGGCAGAGGGTCTCTACTGGGCCACGAAAATAATTGAGCTTTTCCTATTTTACGAGTGGTCACTCTACGATTTTGTTGTGGATATGGTAATTGTCATGCCTATTTCTATTTGTAGTTTTTATTTATTACAGCCTTTCAAAGTTACAACAAATAATATATATATATATATATATATATATATATATATATACACACCAACGTTGTAAATAATTGACATGTAGAAATTGATAAAAACGCATAATAAAAAGATATTTTTTAAAATTGAAGAGCTCAGAACCACAGTAGATCCAGCATAAAATTTGTAATATTAAAAATTAATATTGACTTTCTAGTCTAATGGATCGAGTCCTTAGCATATTATTTTGCCTATAAATAGTAGGACTCTAATTTAGCTTTGAGGAGTTGGAGGAATATTTCTGAAAAACTAATAGCCGTCTGATGATTTATAATCACATCATAAATGGAAACTTTTATTTATCGTCTATTTCATGATATCATTCTTTGCATCGTTACCGGTTTGAATAAGTTTATCACTTGAATAAGTTTACAAATGTAGTAAAAAACTAATAACTTATCGGTTTGAGTAAGTTAGCAGTTTTTCATTACGATACTTTGCAATCTTTTATGGAAATGGGTTCTGAATCTTAAATAAAATATTTCCAAATCATTTAAATGTTTTTCGCTGATTACCTTTCACTAGTTTATAATATTCATCCTAAACTTTACAGGTAGTACCTAAATTTAATGTTAACACTAAGTTATTTTGATTTGAGATTAAGTACAGTGAGATTAAGTAAGTTACATAAAACATTTATTTATTTTGTTTCCATATTAAATTACAAACGCGATAAGGGGATTTGTTTTGTAATATGTATTGATTAATTGATATTGAATAATAGCCTATCCAATAACATGTAGTTAGTACATTACGATTACTAGTTACTAAAATATAAATACTCAAATTGTAACATTAATATTGTCATTGCACTGTACTCGGTTAATGCCAGGCCAAGATATAGTCTTATAATAACAATTTGAATAAATTTCTTTAAAAGTTGTAGCATGAATTAAAATCATTGTGAGTAGAATTTGAAAGAAAATACATATATACTAAACTGCTTTTGCATATGAGTTTCAGTTTTGTACCTTTGCCTTTCTCAGAATTAATTTCAAAACGCAAAATTAAATTTATGGGAACATTGATATATTACAGTTCAAATACCTAATCAATAATGACAGTTTAGAGTAGATAGATACTAATGCATGCCACTTATTATTCGTGAAGGTTAACTGTCCTAAAATTAATATAGCTAACTTCAAATTTAAAAGAATCGAATGATTAAATATTACGTTGAATTAAAACCGAATGATTAAGTATTACGTTTACACACTTGAGTTATATTTAATCATTCGTTATATGCGTGTTAAAAAAACAAGGATGTTCAAGTGTCAAGACAAGGTACGTAAAAGATAAACGAGAGCAAAATCGTTAGCGGAAAACCATTTTACGGCATTACTTTTAAAGTATTAAAATAAACCTTTATATTCTTAACGTTACTTTTATTATTAAATACATTACGTAGTATTTTACTTTGCGAAGTATTTATTTTCTAATGTTTATTTGAGATCGATCGATCTCAGTATTGAATAATTTAAGGTGTATAATATGAATAATTAAAAGGGAGGTGGGGATGTTCAAAATTATTGTAAAAAAATATATTTATTTTTTCCACATAATACTTCCTTTAAGCTATTAATTTTAATATTTAAATGAAGGGTTAATGCGCGTGTACCTATACTTAAATGAGTATTATATATAAATATATATATATATATATATATATATATATATATATATATATATATATATATATATATATATATATATATATATAGTATTATATAGTATTATTTATTATGAACTAACAAAAATTTTATATTTTATATTACAATAGAAAACCAACCTATTCCTGCGCTTTGCTGTTCTTATTATAACTAATTTCTCGGCAGTAATTTCTTGAAAGATTCTATTGTTTGACATTGTTTTCCTTTTTCGCACTAAAAATCATATGATAACCTGCACATTACTTCACTATGCTTTTTGTGTTCATTAATTTAGAGTTATTGTGATATGTTTATTATTATCAGCATTGAAAATGGAAGTTAGAGTTTATATATAAGTTAGTTTTAAGTTTTGTTAGATATTCACCTTTTCCTAAACTTCCCTCATTCCCACTCAATGACAGGACTAGGAGTGGTGTTAAAAACCAGGCTTGTTCATATGTACGCAAACAAGGAAAGATTTGAAAGTAACAGAAATAAAATTTATACCAATAATAACATTTCATCCGTACATTGAAAATATTTACCAAAAAATATATGAATTTTTTCCCCATAATACTTCTTTTTAGGTATTAATTTTAATATTTAAACCAAGGGTTAATACGAGTGTATCTGTACTTAAATGAGTATGTTATAAACTGATAAAAGTTTTATATTTTATATTACCATAGAAACCAACTTATTCCTGCACTTTACTATTCATATTATAACTAATTTCTCGGCAGTAATTTCCTAAAAGATCCTATTGTTTGACATTGTTTTCCTTTTTCACACTAAAAGTCATATAGTTACCTGTTCATTGCTACACTGCGCTTTTTGTGTTCATTAATTTAGATTTATTGTAATATGTTTATTACATTGAAGATATTTACCAAAAATTATTGACTAGAACACAAACATATTGTTTTTGGAATTTCCGTCTGTTTATCTTTTTATTTGTTCGCGCATTACGCTAGAACCGCTAATGGGATTTTTATGGTATTGTAACCAATGGTTATTCTAAGAATTAAGATAACACAAGCTTTTTCACTGGTACCAACTCGCTATAAAAGAAGATATGGTAATTTATATTATCAATACAAGGCACATTTACTTCGTAAAAGTTTACTTTCGTAATCATTAGAAATGGAGATATGTGTACTTTAATCTTCTTATAGTTAACATAATGATATTTACCAAAAGTCCACGTATACTCTGTCACGGGCTCAGTTAGTAAAGTACGAAATAATACCAATGCGACGAACTATGTGAATCTACGCACCAATTATTTACACAAGCACTATTAGTGTGATTGAGTAAACATAACAATTGTAATTGCTAGATAATATTTATTCAAATTAATGTGTATTTCTTTTTCAATTGTATGAAATTGCTCTGTGAGTATATTGTCCTATTCGTCATTGTTTTATACATATTTGTCATATGTTCTTACATGTACCCAGCGCTTTAGGTAATACTGTAAGTTTCACATAGGGTTTCCAAGGAATAAATAATATAAACATCACACAAACGCTTGATTTCTATTATTAAACTTTTAACTAGGCTTTCTTTTTTTTTCCTTTTCTTCTACATTTAGGATTAAATATGGAAAAGTACATATTTTTATGAAACAGTACATGTAGATATGAACGAAAATTTATTTCAGTCGTAAGCACAGGTAAAACTCATTTCGCATAAAGTTGCGTCAAAGGTCAAGTTGTCACATATTCTGTCAACAAACGAAAATATTAGCAGAGTTTTAGTTTGCAGGTATTCATATGCTGAAATTTGTATATGAATTTAATGAACTTGGTTTGTTTGTATTTTGTTACATGATTTAATTTTTTTTACGATTTGCAGAAATTTTTTAAGGTGTCATTAATATTTTACCTCTTTATCGGAAAAAAGTTATTAATTTGCTCCATTTCAGTTCACAAAAGTACAAACATCTAAATTATATGTTTATATCATACAGTATTTAAACTCGTTGGATAATCGTATGTTCATATTTCAGGTAATTGTTTTATTGATAATATACTTTATTCTCAAATTAAGATAGAAATTTAATTAAGGTTTTAATTACGATTAACATAATTTAAATATTGTGGTCCAGTTTCACTCGAATATTTTTCGAATTTTTTTTTTAATCTTTTCTTTTAATAAAATTATATTTCAAAGCTTGTTTTTTCTGACTTTTATATATCGAATATAGATAAATTTATATTAAAAATTCATTTTTTTCCTTATTGTTTCTAATTATTATTTGTTTCATATATTTTAAATTCCCAGTAAGCTAATGTGATTTAAAAGGAGCACTTCTTTTAAACCACATTAGCTCATCATGTAATAATTCATTATAATACCTATACAATTTAATTGAATTACATCTATGAAATATTATAAAGAAATGGTGAATATTTTCAACATTATAATACCCCACTACTTGCTCTATAAAATTCTCTGAAATCTCTCAATCTTATTATTATTTTTATTCAAGAACAATAGTAATCAAACCAAACGTGCAGTGGAGACTGAGTTATATGTTTCCTACTTGAAAACTGAAATAGAAAATTGCTCAACTAATCAACTGTAAACAACAAACATACCCAATTAATTATCTAAGTTCATTTGCATATGAAGGGTTTATTAGCTCAAGAGATAATAAATTTGTATCCAATTCCTAAATCCCATGCTAGGTTTTATTGCCAAAACTCAAACATAAACTTCGACGATCCTACAAAACAATATACAGATCTTAACCTAAACAAATATTATTAAGTTACAGGGGGCGTAAACGTATTGGATTACAGACCGCGAAGTAAATAAATTATCCCAGACATTGATGAATGAACTTACATTATGTTTAATATTAATATTTACGTCGGCCTATCAGGATGGTATAATATTTCATTAAGTAACTTATGATATCGTTAGCAAATACAATCTTCACCGAATGAGATTACACCTCACTCTATTAATCATTCAGGAAGCAGACACTAGAGATATTAAATTTAAATGAGGCAGATGGCGCGAGTGTGCGGCGGAGGCGGTTGCCAGTATCGATTGCCTCTTTGGTTTGAGACTATGTTTACAGCCGTATATTTAATTTCTTTTACCGTACTTGGAATGGTTGTTAACCATAACTTTAATTTTTCCATTTCAATTTTCTTAGGCACAAGCTGAGTCAAACGCCTTGTAACAAAATAACGTGTGAAAAATTAAGTTCTTTGAAATGTTTCAATTTGTTTCACTTTGTATGATATACAAGAATACGCAAAATATAATCAGCTCGATGTGATGATAAACTAAGGAAATTTTATAACATATTTTCCTATGAACTCTCCATAGCGTACATATATGTGTCGTAGTACGTATTATGAAAGAATTTATGAACTCACAATACAATAAATTGTCTAGAATTACAAAAATCGAATTTCACTCGTAACAAAGTTTATTACATAGAATGACGATTCCTATTTTTCAACTTATACTTCTTTGAAATTTTAAAAATATAGAATGAAGTTGTCACGATGCAACAAAAAGTCAAACCCTTGAAGTTGCGCACTAAACATATATTTATATAGTTTATTTGACAGATAAGTCGTCCACCATTTTATATTTCTGCTGACTTTCTATTGTAAGCCAATCATCTGCCAGACTGTTTCGAATTCGGTATATATTTATTTACGTAATAAGTGATAAATAATTTAATATTGAAATTATATATCCAACAATTAATTATATGTTTTATTAAATTGAATGCTGAGTATTCATTTAAATTAAAAAATAATCAAATTTTATTTTATTATTAGATCACATTTTTTACTACACTTTGAGAAAATAATAAAGCTGAAGTGCCTTAATTTTGAAACGGTTTGGCAGATGATTAGCTTACAATGAGCAAAAGCTAGCAGAAAAATAAAAAGGTGTGTAACTCATCCTTCAAATAAATTTTAATTATTTTATTGAATTTATATTTTACCAACGGTATTTATAATCACACTCTAGTCTTTTTTATTTTATTTGCGTGTTAAAAAAAGTATTCTTTTCTTATGACAAAGAAGTGTAAATTCTAATGCGCGTACATGAGCAAACAAACAATGTTTTTTTGTTGATAAAATATAGTACTGACATTGACAACCACGTATCTAAAATGTTCTTATTTCTTTCGTTTTCAAGTGATATCTATGTTTTTCCGCTTGGTCTCTATTAATGTGATTATAAATTAAAAAGTTTGAAAGTAAAATACCAACTTTTTTGAATTACCGTCAGAATAAAAAAAATTAACGCAGTCAGCAGTAGAAAGTATGATATTATTCAAATAAAACAGGAATTTGTGCATTACAGTAATTTAAGCGAATCGACTATCAGCAATTGAAGCGAAGCGGTAATTTTACCGCCAATTTGCGATATATAAGCACATTATGGTATGCCAGTGTTTTCCATACGAGATATTTGAAGATTAAATTTAATAAAACCTTTGATATATAAGGTTCCGGAAAAATCCTAAATTAAAAAAGAATTATGCTCTCAATTCCACTTTTAGTTCATTTTGATCTAACTTAAGACCGCAGTTTTCCTCGCGAAAAACATTAGACTTCGAATAGTTTGTTTTCACATATTAAGTTTTAGTTTTAATTTTGCATTTGAAACTATTTTATTTATTTTAAAATTATTTAGTAGTGAATGTTAAATATAAGAGAAATATCGTTTCCAATTTATGGAAAAAATTTTATGTGGATGCGGACACTGGAACTTTCTACTAATGAACGGATTAGTTATATTATATTTTTATGCTTTAAAATGCATAGCAGGATAAAAATATACATTTTTAAGTACAATAATTGTACAAGTATTTATCACATTGAAGTTCACGTGCTGTGCATTTTTGAAGTGTAGAAGTATGATATAACTAATCCGTTAATTAGTCGAGAGTTTCATGTGTCCGCATCCATTTAAATTTTTTTCAATTTGTAAACGACGTTTTACTTATATATAACTTTCATTACTGATTCACTATTGTAAAATTGTCTTTGATTTGATGAACAAGTGTAAAAAAACATCGTGCACATGTACGATGTTTTTTACGTAAAAAAAATATAATTTAGTTAAGAGTTTGTGACTCCAGAACGTATATTACTTATAATTGAAAATGTTTATGACATCATTGAAAAATTTAATATAATAGAATGCCTAAAATATAACAGCAATATTATCAATATTTTCTAAGTACTTTGATAATAAGTGTAAAAAGTACAAATCATTCTTTAAAAGAGATATCACTTTTTATATATATATATATATATATATATATATATATATATATATATATATACATATATATATATATATATATATATATATATAAATATAAACATGATAAAATTATAACACGATAGACAATAGAAGCTCCGCTTAGCAAAAAATTGTGCTAATAGCATAAAGATTTAAATTTGTTTTAAAGTAAAAAAATCTAACTCCTTTTTTTATATGAGTGTTATATCTGCGTACAAAAATCGTAAATTTTATTACTAAAAAGAGCTTCTGTTGTCCACAATGCTACAATTTTAGAATTATTATAAAGCTAGCTACGATCCTGGCCATGGCTTCGCTCGAATAGAAAAGAAAAAATAAGCGAATGAAATTTACGAAATTTCTTAAATTTCACTCCCATTTTTTATTAGACTTTCACATCGAAAATGACAAAGTAATTTCAGATGCACTAAGTGGGAGAAATAGCGCGAAAAGAAAAGCCCCTGCCCTGTAGTACGTGTTATATGTTGTTATACATTTATATTTCAAGTTTTATTTTTGTATATTTACAGTTATATCCCTACTTTAGCTGTTTTTTATTTGTCTCCTTGATGTAAAGGCTTATATAAAAGAATCACTGCTATTAATTGAGTAGCTGAAATGAGACAAATAACCAAACTCACTTTCCCATTTATAATATTAGTTATGATTAAGATTAGGACTAATTACAGCTAATAGTAGTAGTGTGACTAACCTCGGTCGCTATAGTTTTATGCTATAATAACATGCACGTATGGAAATATAGACTGTTACATATAAGAGTTTACATTAAAATTAAATAAAGTATAAAGTGTTAAATTACAGTAAGTATTAAATATAGTTAGTATTTAAATAATTTTTTTTTAATTTAGATTAAGCATCGCGACCTAAATACATACTTACATCTAACTATATCGACCACGAACATTTTTAACTACAGTGTACTTATTTAAGGTACAGTAGTTCATGTAAAAATAAAAACTAACAATATCTTTGTGAAATTTAGCTAAATAGGTTGTTAATCCTCCGCATATGCTACTATGCGTTAACAAAGCTTATTCTTCGCAAATGATTTTGGATATATATTTATTTACATCACCTTTAAGGATCAAAATATTTATAAGAGTTACGTAACTAATAATCTGCTTCTCATCTCTGTTCACCTTAAAGGTTTAAAATGTTTTAATATTTAAACCTCTACTTTCACTAAGTAACCAAAACACCTACAAATTCAATTTCTATTTTACCAAATAAATAAATATATTTTAATCAAATACAGAACACAAATAAATATAGTAAATAACAGCATCCATTCACAATACAATACAAACTCAGCACACGTCTGAGTGGGAGTCGCTGAAATTAGAAGGAAGGTTCGTTGAAGAGGTGGCGGCGCGGTGAGAAGGTCGCTTCGAGAGTGGCCTGGTAATCAATATGAGAGGTCAGCTAGGGGCCGATTCACGAATTCGTACGACTTTGTAGAAAAGATGATATTTATTGCAAAATAAATCACGAAAAAATCTTTAACTCCATTTGTATTACTTAGTTGGATTACTCAGGAACGACCTTTGGGCAAAATTGTTCGAACTATTAGGTTAATAATAAAAACTGGCATTAGTAAAACTCGCATCAGCAGGGTTTTCTATCCGTTTAGGCACTAATAAACATTTTAGGATATAGTATTTCTAATAAAAAACTAGCTAAATCCAGCCATGCCTCGCTGTAGCTCAGTCTGACATGAAATGAATAGGAAAGTAAATAAATGTACTATAGACATTATTGCCTTGTATTTCGGTGGCTATGTGAAATGAAAAAAAAGGAAGATAAAAACGGTTTTTTAAAGAAAATATTTTTTTATTTTAATGTTAGTGGATTGATCACATTGTTTGTTTGTCCGTTTTATGCATAAACATAAATAATCTTTGGTTTACCGACTCTGGAGCATGCGACATATTGCCCTTGAGAGAAAAATCATTTTCTAAATTCAAACCGCACACTTGGAAAGATTGCCCTAGTAATTTATTGATAGTCACAGCAAACTCAAGGTATATTAATAATTAAAGTCGTTTGAACTCAAACGCCAAGTGGGATTCATGGAAATAGTACGTTTTCACCTTAATGAAGTCCAGACAGAATTGTTGTTTCAATTAGATTTTCATAAATTTTTCCAATACTTATCTTGCTCTATTGCATAACTTTGGCTTTTTGATGTTTTGGAGTAATACAATTGGTACTCCTATTTTCAAATTCAGAATGTGAGACTGTAATCCGGGAACATGGAAAGAATTAAGTAATTTCGTTGGAAAATTTACTACTTCACTTTGGTTCATCATTAAGTCAATGGATTTGTATGTCAATGTTTCACCTACGATTCTAATTAGCATGATGTTCATATCGTGTACCTCGATATTTCTAACTGTGAAAATGGCTCTTCCACTCAACCATGTGTGATTTAGATAATTTATTTTGATGCTTTGGAAAACCCTGCCTACTAATTCATCTTTAGGATCCCAGATGTTGCAGAAATCAGATGAGAAGGTGATTTAAAAAAAATAATATAAAATAGAAAGATAATAATAATACAGTCTTTTTTGGTAAAACGCGTGGATTCTATTTAAACTTTGTGTCAAAATTTCTAATTAATCGACAGATTACTTTTGGAGCACAACCATAAGTAGACTGAAGTTTTAAACATGAAAATATATAAATTTAACTTTTTTATAACGTACACAAATTGTTACCTACAAAAGGTGAAAAAATATTATGCATATTTTAAAAAGTATGACATCTAGTTTTCCTATAACTTGTACGTGACCGTCTAAAAACTCTGTTTTTTCATAATTCACAGGTTCAGTACATTGAAAATAGGGGGAAAAGCGAACATGTTTTTGACATATTTTTAATTCATCTCTGAATATCTAAAAGTATGAAAAAAATATTGTTGAGACCCCTATAATTTACCCTTATACGAACTAAATATATTTTAAAAACCCCAGCATTTAATTTACTCTTATATAAGTTCAAAATCAATTTCTTTTAGTATTAGCTATTCGAATATGTGGCTTAATATATTTTATTATGTTAAATTAAAATTTTTATATTATGCGATTTCTGAGGAAAATGGTTGTAACAGACAGACACGTAGGTGTCTTATAAGGGTGCAGACTTATAAGGGTTCTACTTTTGAGGTATTGAGCTTTTAAAATACGGAACTCTAAAAATTAACCAATGTTAATAAAATTTGGTGAAAATGAAATTTTCATGCATTTATTAATTACTAATGAAAATAATTTTAAGGGAACAGAGAGGCTAGTAAAATGTATATATATACATATATATATATATATATATATATATATATATATATATATATACTTATATATATACATATACATATATATATATATATATATATATATATATATATATATATATATATATATATATATATGTGTGTGTGTATAAAATCGTGGTAGTTACACCGTTTATAACTCAAGAACGGCTGGAAAAAATTTTTAGATTTTTGTATTTGTCTTCCTCCGGAATAGGATAATAAGTATAAAAACATCAGAAAAATTCGCAAAAAAAAATTTATGAAGAAAATTCATTTTCCCCTACATATTGTATGGAACGATATATCGAGAACGGATTGACTGATATTTTTTTCCATTGAATATTTATATGAGTATTATTATATTTATTGAATTTTTTTCATCTCGGCTTCGAAAAGTTTCTTCGCGCATTGAAAAAATAAGAAAATCACGAATAATCTAATTGTGAATAAAAAGTAATACGTGATAAATGACATAAAAAAAGATAAAAGTATGTCATAAATTACAGACACGGACAAAAATTATAATTGGTATTCAAAATGTTTATTAAGTTGTTAATCGTTATTGTATTTGAATTCCATTAAATTAATTCTTTTTAAACTTTAATTAATTTTTTTTAAGTTTGGTGAAGTGTACAATGTGAAACGTTGTAACTTCAAAGATGTTCACTTTGTGAGGTTATGACATTTGTGATTTTATGCGCATCGATTTTTCATTATATAACAAATCAATTGGCCAATCATTCATTATGTAACAAATCACTATACCAATCATTCAGTCTTTGTGGCCTGAATCCAGAAAATAAGTGTTTCTTTAATGGTCAATTGTATGTAACATGTTCAAATTATCCGCTTTTACCGCGCTTCCACCTGACAACAAAACGAAAAATATCATATATCACAAGGTAGTTCAATGAAGGGAATGAACCCGAGTACAACCCATCCAGAAAATAGTTTAACAGAAAGTAGTGCATCAATACTACGCGAATCATTTCGATTCGCTTCAATAAAGCAAATGCCTTGCTGCTACGGGAATTACATTTATTTCGATGTAATTAAAATGCTTTTAATTGTAACTTTTGTACATTTATTGAACTTGATTAATTTTGAATATTCATTTGATTTTAATAAAAAACTGTATTTAATTTAGCTAGTAACACAACATTTATTTCTTCTGAGGCGATACGAAGTTTGCCGGGTCAGCTATATATATATATATATATATATATATATATATATATATATATACATATATATGTATATATATATATATATATACATATATATATATATATATATGTATATATATATATATATATACATATATATGTATATATATATATATATATACATATATATATATATATATATATATATATTTATAGCATGGTTAGTATCCTCAAGATAAAGATAGTTAGAACTGATAATACTGATATGAACGCGTATAAAAGACTGAAAATAGTGAACAGTTAACCCCTAATAACCGACAAAATATGGAATCGATATTCGCGTGTTTCGTCCTAATTAATAACGGACAAATAAGTATCTCTTGTTCGATTGAGATATATGTGAACATGCAGTGAAATCTTATGTTTCACTCGTAACTGCGTTTTAATTATTTATATAAAAATACAATATTTAGCATGTGAGTCCAAAATATTTACGGTTTTTAATTTAGTAATGAAAAATGTATTTCAGTGAATTCAATTTCACACACAATGTGCAAATGATGCTTTTGCAATCAATATTATGGGGAGTATCTTTAAATTAAGTCATGAAACGCAATTTAAGAAAATAAGAGATTAAAAAAGAAAAGTAAGCATTATAGCCAACGCCTTGAATTAAAAATATAAATGGTAGAGCTAAGTTTAAAACCGAGTCAAAGAAAGAATCTGTTACAATTCGAAATCAAAATTTTATTTTATATGATCTACGCAGTATCAAAGATATCTTTTTTGTAAACGCAACGAATATGAGAAAAGTATCTCAAAAATATTTCTCGAAAGCTCATCATGTGAATGAAACCCCGCTTGTGCTCACTCAAAAGTAACAGCTTGACACGGTATGATACCGCGCTCTCTTGTATTTACGCGTAGCTTTTATTTACCACCACGTAGTTCTACATAGGCACTCAACTCGAGTATTTCACGGTTCACGGATGACAGTGTATTTCATTCACGTGTCCGTTGTTAGACGCCGGAAAGACTAGCCTCCCTGCGTCGGCTAAATAAGGCTCTTTTTTGTGTTCGGAGCTTTGGGAGATTTGTATTGGGTTAGTAAGGTGAGAATGTGGTTTAGAATTATGAAAGTCTCAGGGGGGATTTGTCGGATTAAAGTATTATGTTGGTCTAATGCTTACGAAAGTTTATGTCGGTTTAGATTTCTATTTTGTTAAAGATTTTGGTACTGTAGTAATAATTTTGTTAAAAATATAAAATTTCTTAACCCATTATATGGTGTCTTGGTTCATTTGAAATGTCATATAAACATGGATATGTATGTATGTGATTGACAAAATATTTTATATATTTATCAACTGAATAAAAGTCACAAATATTCCAGCTCCTCCATTGATTTGTAATTGATTGCTGCATCAGCAGCTAATTAAATACGTTGGTATTTTTTATTTTTATTCCTTCTTTTTCTATATTTCCACGCAAAAAGCGAATAATTTTTGTTGAACAACAGATTTCTCTAGTTATGATAAATGGGAGTACAAATAACACATTGGTCATAATTTACTTCAGTGTTTTTCATTTTTTTTGTGACTTAATTACAATTAAAACTGCTTTGTTGTCAATTTACAGGAGGATCCTATGAAGCATGTTTTGGGATACTGCTCTCAAAAGAAGAAAAGGCCGTAAATTGTTTTTAATTATTCAAATCTCGAAACTTAAAGTTCACTTATTTAAGTGGCTTGGGCAATATTTTAATAAAAATTTACTATCTTGTAATTTATCCCTCCTTGTTTAATTGCACATTATTTGAAACAGGATTTTAATCAATACTACAATTCCATATATATTTTAAGATTGTTATTGTTACTGGGATAATACCAGCCGTTTGTGACACGTGTAATAACGAGACACTGTCTAACTCACTATAATGTCGAAAATAATGCGAAAGTAAATTAGAAAATAGCGAAATTAAATTAGGAAATGGGAAGTTAGATACGTTGCAAATTTTATATACTGTCAACAATTAAATACTTGGTTTAATAAATTTACAACCAATCAAGGCAAATTACAAACAGGAACACGTATCTTAACAATTTAACTATTTGGTTTTCTATGTCCACAATGACTGCTTAATTTGCTTCTGAAACCTTTATTACTATTCCAGCTTCTACCTAAAATATTTTCTGAGAAAAAGAGCGTTTACATTTTGGGCAATTTTTAAAATTAACTTACACAACGTTATATCTTTATCTCTCTCTCTCTATGTATATATATATATATATATATATATATATATATATATACACACATAAATACATTTATATCTAAAAGTACTTCATTAAAAATTTGGAATAATTGTTTTTTAATTCATATAATTAGCCATTACAATTATACGAACGTTATTTCACAACGTTCAAATACACTAAACCTCCAAGTCTTTATGATAATATATAGTGAAAAATAATCGTTAAACAATTTAACACTAAAACAATCATAAATAAAGCCATATTATAATAACTGTTAAATAGTTAAGCATTAAAGTAATTAGTTCCAGCAGTAAATATTAAAATTATTAAACATTTTTGTAAGCATTATACGAGTAAATATTAACTCCCAAACTTTTACCTCTACGTACGTTAATTAATTTTTATTAGTCTTGTGTTCGGTCTAAATTATTTATCTCCTTTTGAATACATTTCATTTGATACCGAACTCAACATTTTCAACGAAATACTTCTCATTGTAATTTCCATACATTTTCATGGCTAGGGCTTTAAAAATATTTGAAAATGCTTTTTATTTTGTACCGAAATCAACAATTTAAAAATACATTATATTTTCAGCGTTTTTGAAAGAGAGGTTCAAAATGGAAAATTTTCATCGAAATCAAAATGAACGTCACTGCCAAATTTCATCAAATATTTATTGTTGAAGGTTACAATACACCGCCAATCAACCCTAAACTGCTCAAACATACGGCATGATTATAATAAAATTAACAATTTGTTATCCTGAAATATAAAAACTCAACTAAGATATTAACTTTTAATATTAATTTTTTCTGTAACGATTTTGAAAAACAATTTAGGATTTTAAAAAAACGTACCATTTCCAAGTAGAACTCGATCGCCAAGAGTTCCATATTTAGAATTGCGATAATGATATTACAACACTCTCTCAATACATGCATATCTCCATGATTATGGTCTATAAATTAAGGTATCGGTGAGGAAGAACTGGAATACTGATTTTTTTCTCAGAAACTATAAATGTCGAGAAATATTTTCGTATGTGCAATTAAAACTTTCGTATGATATAATTGGCTTTCTCGCACCATTGTTAAGTTGCAACCCTCCATTTCGAATCTCATTTTAAATAAAAAGTAAAACATTTCTAAATTCTTTCGTAGAAAGGGAAAAGAAAATTTTCCAAATGTGCCAAATTTCAAATTAATTCCAGTAATAGTTTCTGAGAGAAATAGTGGTAACATATAGATATATAGACAATACCAAGGTATCTGTTTTCATATTCCAGGTATAAAACCGATTTAAAAACAAAGCTGTTTTCAAAAGGAATTTTCGTCTTAAAGAGTTATTTTCTTGAGTAATTTTTCTTATATATTTGCGTATCTTTGGCAGGTGCTGCGGATCCGAGTTCCGGATACCTTAGCATACGGGAGTAGGGTTAGTTCTTAATTCTAACAACCATATTTTACATTACTTTTCGTTTTTTCTCAAATAAAATATATGCATAAATAAAAACGAAAAAAAGACACGAAGTTCATATATATGTTGACTGCTCTACGTCATCGATAATATGATCATTTTCCGATTGTGCTAAATATATCTGATAATTCGTTCAAAAACAAAGGTATCCACCAACGGCAAAAAAACTCCCATAAAAATAAACCAGACGCCTGTGGAATATGTGGAGAGCTATATATATCTAGGGAAACAAATATCATTTAAAAGTTCGAGACACACGGAGGAACTGGATAGACGAATTAGTATGACCTGGAAAAAATACTGGAGTTGTAAAGAAATTATGAAGTCGAAGCTTTCACTTCCACTGAAGAAAAAAGTTATGGATTCCTGCCTACTACCATGTCTGTCGTATGGAGCTCAAACCTGCATCTTCAATAATAAAAACATGACTAAAATTCGTTCGTGCCAGAGGGCTATGGAGAGAAGCATCCTCGGTATAAAGATCTCTGATAAAAAAAATAGCAATAAGATTCGCCAAAAAACCCAAGTTCTAGATGCATTGCAACACACACGTCGTCTGAAGTGGAGATGGGCCGGTCATATGGCTCGCTACTCTGAGGACAGATGGCCAAATCGCGTCACCAAATGGCACGGACCAGAAGGAAAACGTCAGAAGGGTAGACCAAGAGCTCGCTGGAACGACGAAATAATTAAATTTGCAGGAAGAAACTGGATGGAAGTCGCGAAGGACAAAGCAAGATGGAGGCAGTTGGAGGAGGCCTATACCCGAAAGGGTCCATGACAGGTTATAGTCAACTTGTTAAAATATAGTATATTTCTCTAATACACATTATAGTTGTTTTTTCATAGTCTAAGTTATATAATTTAATTGCAAAAGTATGTCATGAAAAATAAAGAGGCTTATTATTATTATTATAATTCGTTTTTATTTGTAGATAAAAGTGTACATAAATGATCCTTTTAAATTACTTATGTTTTATTTGCATTTTTCTATATTATTCTTTTAACAATTTTCTTAAAAACACGCAAATATCCGATCAGACAAGATCGTAGATTAGTTTTAAACGCTTCATAAAGATAGTAACAAACTGAACACATAATTTCATTTATTTATCCAATACTTCTTTTCTCAGAAAATTGAAGTGGACAATATTTTAAGCAAGGTTATGAATAATGTTACCAGATATTTGCCTGAAAACACACTTAAAAAAATAGAAGGTAAAAACGAGACAAGCTACATACAGTGTACAACACTCATTTCATATACGTTCATAAAGACCCT
Source organism: Druceiella hillmani (assembly GCA_039881145.1). Taxonomy (NCBI): domain Eukaryota; kingdom Metazoa; phylum Arthropoda; class Insecta; order Lepidoptera; family Hepialidae; genus Druceiella; species Druceiella hillmani. The sequence continues at coordinate 8,583,381 of JAYKKI010000068.1, forward strand.
CCGTGTAGGCAATTTGTTTACGTAACAATAAAAGCCACAGCGAATGAATGTCTGGAATTCAGCCAAAGTTTTGTTTGCAAAAAAAAAATGGTTAAAAGGTAGACAAAAGAGAAAAAGTTATAACAGTCGAGAGCGGATGGAAATATCAATCTAGGGGAAGGAATGGACGGATCGAGGTCGGGTGTTATTCCGTCCGGAGAACTAAAGGTCAAGACTTACTGAGAATGACGGTCACTTGATGTTAATTGTTTTCGGTTATTTACCAAGCCACGTGGAATCTACGCAATTGTCATCGGTGTAGTTAGCATACCCTTTGACCACACAGGTTTAGAAAGAAAAACATGACGTGTTCTTCGTATTATTATAAATTTCTTAGAGAGAGAACTCAAGTACACCTACAAATAATATTGATTGCGTCTCAAATAAAGTAGTTAGGGACATGACAAAAAAGTGAGTGTTAACTATTTCTTGCAACATATGTAATAATTAAAGAGAATTGTGGCCAGATTATAACATTTCAACGTCTTGAGGCCTCCATTTTATTTTCCACATAGCTAGAACAAAAAGTTTTGAAAAATCGAGATAAGGAGTAGTAACCAAAAATGGAATACACAGTAAGATCACTATTTATTTTTTATAAAGATTAGTAGATTAATATTTTCAAAATCAAAGACATTACTGCGTATGTGTGCGCGTGTGTGTGTGCTTGTGAAAACGTTAGAGAGAAGGAGATGTAATATGTGAATATTAATACATATATAAATATATACGTACACAAACGTACCCATTCACACACACACATACATGAACCCGTATATGTATATTTTAACGGCAAGTTTTTCCATTATTCTTTGTTTAAAATTTACTCTAATTCCTTTTAAATTACACTTAGCAAATTTTCCATTTAACAACAGAAATGTTACTGTTAATTGCCAATAAACACTCCTACTTTGTAACAACGTCACATATATATTTATATGAATATTCATGAACGTACCAAACCCGATATTTTTTTAAATGTTGCCCCAATATTCTCATTTTATTAGTTTCCTTATGTCATTTTTATTAAATACTTTCGAGATTAATGCAAATACCGCTGTAAGTTTTGCTACTTACTAAACTTAATTTTATGTTTCTCTAAGTGTAAATCAAAACAGTTTCGTCAATATCTGAAAACGTTTTCTTTCTCTTTTTTATTTGTGGTATTAACTTCTGAAAGAGAGACTATTTTTATATTCACTGATATCAGTGCGAACTGAAACAACTCCCTTTCTCTGAAAAGCTGCAACTACAATTAACTTGAAACTTTTTCTATATCCGTTTGAGAACGGATGGTCGTAATTCCTTTGATGTTCTTCAGGTTTTGTTTGATGCTTCAAATAAGGTGTTTTTAATTTTACATTATACTTAATATGCAAAAATTCCCAAGATAATATAAAAAAATATAATATTTTATTTAATACTTGTTATGTTCTTAATACCAAATATTTTGGTTGGTCAGAATTTATTGCAGAATTCTCAAAATCACCAAAAGGAAACTTTTATAGATATACATATATGTAAGTTTATTTACGTAGGTCTATCTGGTATACCTAGTGAAATATTACTGTACGATTACAGGCTTGTACCCATGTGAACGTTGTTTTAGGAATTCTACGAATATATATTAATTTAAAGGACGTTCAATTTTGTGCCTCTTCCGTCTTACTTTTAAGGTTCAATGCCCACACGTTCCAACCCTATTAGTTACGCTATTAATGTGTAGACCCTATTACGTACCGTACGTGTTCTAATCCAGTTTAATTTTGGTTTTGTTTGTATGGCAGAAGTGACGTGACTAAAATCCTTAATTAATAAGAGTAGTAATTAAATGTAATAACTTGTTAGCAAAAAATAATTGGTACTAAGATATAATTTTTCAGTATTAGTCAAAATTGCGTTACGAGTATCCTTTACACAATTATCCTCTTAGAAACATTTCAGAGTACATAGATTTTCTATCAATTCGTCTACAAATATCTATATTTGACATCGTATTATAATCGCCACAGTTTTCCTGTAAACTTCAAATCTGATTTTAACTAAATTCAGAGAAAGCTAAGTTTTATCCGGTGCAAAATATATGAAGTAATATGATGTGTTTCTGTCCCAAATTAAAAATGTATACGTGGCATACTTTCTAAGAAAATTTACTTTAATGACAGTACAGACCTGTGAGTAATCTTATAAACATTCCCTTTTTCCTTTCGAGCTACACTATAAATGTGTACTAAGAGGTGTGCTAACTTTGAAATTATTCATAATAAAGGCATTTTATTTTTTTGGTTATCCTAATATAATTTAATAAATGATCCAAAAAGGTGGATCGTTTCTCAAATATTATATTAGAAGTGGAACTGAAATTATTTTCACACACAACTTATGTGGGTATGTGGAGATATATAAAACCAATTATATGTAAAAGCAATATTATTTGAATAAAGCCACAAAAACTTATTTCCAATAATGCTCCTTTCAATCAAAGATCAAAAAGAAAACATTCTTTGATTACAATATTACCCTCCGCATTACAAGTACGTATATTCGCGTCTTTAACATACAACAAATAATTTATACATAAGGTTCTAAAAATTTACTGAATTTATTTTGCTCTTCTTTATTTTTTGTTAATTGTCTTATTTTTTATATCATTATAGAAAATTAATCATAATTTAAAATAAGGTATATAATAGGGAAAGAACTTTAACCAAAATAGGATCGGTGTAAAAGTTATAATAATGCCACGTCAATATAACGTCAATATAAAATAGGATCGGTGTAAAAGTTATAATAATGCGACGTCAATATAACGTCAATATAAAATAGGATCGGTGTAAAAGTTATAATAATGCCACGTCAATATATTTGAGTGAAATATCCCCAAAATTATTATTCTTATTTTTTCCATACCATTTCATTAGAGAAAAATGAAATGTGTTTTTTTTCTAAATAATGCAAAGCTTATTATGAAAAATAACGTACAAGCATAAGTGCAGACAAGCCTTTACTGTCAAGAGCACTGAGTCATTGTTTACCGTAGCGAGACATGTATTAAATCTACTTTCCTTCGGGCAACACTGAAAAAGTTTGACGTTAGGGATAATGTGGAGTTCAATTAACTGACCACATTTGTCATCAGCAAGATGTCAAGCTTTTTGTTGGCATCTGTTTAGCACAGTAGTGCTTGTTAGTTGATGTGTTTATGATGAATAATTATATATGGTCAAAGCTAAGTTTATGTTCGATGTTGTATCGTATTTGAAGGAAAGTTCGTATCTGTGATGTTTCTTTTGTATTAATTTTTAATTATTTTCATAGCAAAAGTTTTATTTCCAATGAGCAATAGTTTTAATGATCAGCATTTTGCAATTAACTCGCTTTGACATTAATTTTATCACGAAAAAGGTTCTATCACATTATCATATTAATATGATTTTTATGCCGTATGACACGAACGTTGAAAACTAAAATAAAAATAATCAGATTAACACGTAAATATTTTAGGCTAGTAACTAATAAATCCGTCGTATAACTTTTCACTTTTATTTATTATTATATCTAATTTTCCCTAAAGCAAGAAATCGTATTCGCATCGCGGCATGAAAATAGCTCTTTGAAATAAAACAAACATAACGTGGGATCTGTTTTAAAAAGGTTTTTAATATTAAACATTCAATACAGACTTGAATCCTTAGAACCCTTACTTGGCTGTGCCAGAAAAGAGTACAATTTCATCCCTCATTGTGAATATATCAGGTGCTACTTCCCCCGCTTTTCACCCTAAATGCAATTCACAAAAACAGCATTCTCCTTTCTACGCCTAATTACCATAGTGTGTTTTTCTTTTACTTCAAAAGCCAACGGAAGAGAGTGGTGAGTAAAATTTAAAATCTAACTAAACTAACAGAGAAATCAAAATTTAAGTTTTTAATGGTACATAAAAACTTAAATTTTTAATCCGTTATTTATATCAAAACATTCTGTAACATTAAATGAGTCTCTGGAAAAATGTTCATTAGCTTCTAAATAAATATTTGTAATAGTCTAAAATAAAAGAATTTGTTGAACGATTTGAAATGAGGAATCAAACATTTTTTTTTTCTAAAATAGAAAAATCTGAAGGAATATGAGGGAAGGAGAGAATCCATAATTTATATTACACAATCAATTGTTTTCCGTGTTGAAACAGATTTACATATACTGGAAAATAAATATAAATTTTTAATAATTCAAAGTGACCATCAATAACCATCTTGACTTGACCGAGTGACTCTACTGTCTTCATCTATATTGCTGGGGTTAATTACTCTTTTGGATATTTATCGGGTGACCCTATTATAATAATTTGAATAAATTTAAAATACTGTCAGGTTTTACATAGTGCCAACTAATTAAAACATTAAAAATATATAGGCATAAATATAAAAAGTTTTTCGATAGCGGTGATATAATGGCGTGTGACTGTGTATTTTATATAAAGAAAACGATGCCTTCATTAATTAATACCATAGGCAGAAAGAGGGAAGGCAATTTTGTATCACTTATCAATTATTTTTACATTTACATTTTCTTTTGGGAAAGTGTATACATATTATTTATTTTTCATAATTTTAAATTTACATTCCGTCCATTAATACAATATTAGAAATACAATATTATTGATTATCGCCTATTTTTCAAAAGATAATAACAAATAATTAATTTTGTTTATATACAGAAATTGAGTTATTGTTTAAATTCTTAATTTAATTGCATGAATAGGGTCTCTGTTGTGGCCTGATGAAAGTGATAAAATCTGATCGAATGGAAAGGTAATTTAATGATAGTATAATTAATTCTGCAAATCAGGGAGAAACAAAAAGTGTATTTGCATAAAATAAACATGTGTGATGAGTTCAACAGCAAAACATACAAATTGGAACAGTGGATTTTTATATTGCTGTCGATGGAAAAAGCTGGCATGTTTTTAAAAAAAGATTGTGAATATAAATGTCACAAAAAATTTAATTGAATCGATGACTATTGTTTATAAGTGTATTTTCTTATTCTTAGAAAATGAGAAAATTTCTCTAGAAACCAACTTTTCCTCATATCAAGACGGATAATTATGAGTTTAGCTAAATTCGCATCACAAAATATTATGCAATATTGTTAAAGTATGACTTGTTTTTGAAGCTTAGCAATTTTTTTCAATGAAAAATTCTGAATAAACATTTAACATTATTACTAACCGTGCAAAATCGTAAACTGACACAGTACCGTTAAGACGAGAATTAACACAATTTGAATAAATATATTGAATGTTTGTAATTTTCGATAAATGTGACTAGGATATCCTTTTGTAACGTACTCGTATATCTAGTCAACTAACGGTGGTGACATAAAATTAGATTACTGGTGTACAGTTCGCAAAAAATAATATGAATATTGTCATTAAGAGAACATCTGTTTCCAAAATTTACCAATTTTAAGACGATATTTTATTTGCGTATAAAATATACATGCTGATACACAAAAATATAATAAAGTTCATTTAATTATACGGATTCGCTTTATAATTTTTATTCTCTAAACCATTTTACAATTATTACACTATCAACCTTTTCAAATTAACTTTGGTCAGTTTTATAATTAAATTATATACGTTATTTAAACATAATTTATATCTTCGTATCGTCGTCGATAACTGACTAAAATTAGATTCGTTTTTAATATTTATGTAATGGTTAATTTATTACAATACCGCTATCACAAAATCGTAAACCATAATAATAGAAACCTGTTGCTATTGTTTTTAATACTTGTAGTATCCTTATACTTGGAGTAAGACAGGAAAAGTAATAAAAATAATTTACTTTTTAAATATATTTTGTTCCAGTAATAAACTCTAGCAAAATTTAAACATCATTTGTTTTGAAAGCATTAAAATTTTATAGTTCAACTTAAGCCAATTGATAACAATTTACGTGTTGCAATCTCCTAAATAAGTCATAATTAAGGGAATAAAAGAGGCTCCACTGGAGATATACAAGAGGCTGTTTCGGTCGGTACAACCACCTCGTTCCAATCACTATAACTCTGCCGCGGGCTCAATGAGGAGCAAAGTTTATGTGCGTCGTAAATGGGCTAGCCTACACTGAAAATTAGTCTTAATTAAATCAGTAATATCAACAGCAAACGGGGCTTATTTATACTAAATTACGTGCCATACTATCTGCCGCCTCTATCGGAATATTGTTAAAACATAAACTGCCACGTAATTCGGAAATAAACTAGAAGGTGATAATTTTAATTTTAATAAGTTGTAAGCCTGCTTTAATTTGATGTTCAAAATTTCCGCATGTAAAGGAAAACAAGGGTAGTTTCGTTGTTTATCACAGTGTTTCATGAAAGCAATATACCCTGTGGAAATAAGTAAATATGTTACTGGTTTAATGTTTATCAACTAATGTATAATGTATTTTAGTATATATATACACATATGAATTCCTATTTCTATTTGCTACACTTTTAATATATTTTCACTTCCTTATCAATTATTAACATGTTTTATTTAAACATTTCTTAAGTGTAGATAAAGTATTAAACTATTGTATTAAAAAACAACTCTGTAAATACTTCAGGGGTACGTTTTAATGAAATAATTCATATTAACAGTTTTTGTCAAATCCATCGTTTTTTATATATGTTCTTTAATTTAAAAGAAAAAAAAATGTGACTGAAATGAAAATTATATCAGTCCTTGTGATTTTTTAACATAATCATCGTCACTTCAGAATACCTATTGGTATGCTTTATGAACCGAATAAATAAAAAGTAAAATATTGAATTGTAATATTTCAAAGAGAAAATTTTTTGCGATCAATTTTTACTCTGTTAAAAAAATAAAATTCTAAAGCTATGCAAAATAAAGACAAAAGTTTTTAGAAAGTCATGAGTTCCGTTAAAAATTTCAAAGGATTTACGAAATTATGACGTAGTTTGCCTAGAACACGATTTTGAGAAAAACACATTTATAGTTAGTCAAAGAAGTATAATTTTTCAATTTATAGTCTATTTACTAAGGTTTTTTATTAAAGCTTTTTGTTGTAAATATTCTTATTCCTTATTTTCTTTTGTATTTGTGACATACGTGAAAGTTACTTATTCCTAAATATTAAACTGAGACCACCATCGTTTATTTTGTTGTTCTCTCGGAAAAAGTATATGCGTCGCTTAACCGGTTTAATCGTAATTACTGCTTTAATTCATAAATCAGGATTCTCGAAAATTCGTATCCTGATTCCGTTAAGTGATATTTTGTTGTTTTGCATTATTTCCTGTATTTCATATATTTATTTATGATATTAAATCAAATTTTTTTTGTACAATTAACCATTTTATCATTATGACCGGTAGATTTACATTTAATATTTTAGTATTATATTATATTTAAATTACAAATCGTTATTGTATAAAAGTTATTTTCAGGTATGCAGGGAAAATAAATCACTTTGTTACAGAACGCATGAAAATGTTGCTAAACTAATCGACTACCACTCGGTAATTGGGTACCAGTACAATTCATTTTTATTTCGTAGAATTTCCTGATAATTGTTTATGCTCTATAAGATCTACAACTTTATAAGCTAAAGAACTATATGAGTTTGACTCGTGCTTTGCCAGTAGTTTTAAACCAATTATCATAAAGTAGTCGACCTTTTTATACAATTTTTATTAAAACTAGTTACGTAACGATTCATTTGTTTCTAAATTAATATACTGGGTATTATTTAAACTAAGATTTTTCCATGGAATCACTTAATGTTTTAATTGGTAGACATTAAATTAGAGTTCAAATAGTTTTATGCTTTTGAGTTTTCTAATATCATTTTGCATATTTAAGAGTATGGATGCTTATAGGTTAATGTGGTTTTGAAGTCTCTTTTGGTGAGAACTATAAAATAATAAATTCAATATCATCTAGAAATATATATCATCTACATTCATAAAATAATAAATGTTATCTACCGTTTCAAGATCGCGATAGAGATCATAGTTACGGATGTACCAAAGTGCGTTAATTACACACTTAAGCATTTTGTTTTGGAATCTTTATATCATTTGGATATTAGACTTACTGGCGCAACCCCACAGCTGTATTCCATAACTCCCAAGATGGGTGTAGAACTTGCTTATACAAAGTAAGCTTTTTGTACAGGCAGTTTTCTGAATAGCTTTGGTAAAGGTTTTATTAGTGTTCCAATTCATCAATAGTCTTTATCGGCACCGCCAGATTAATATCATTTTCTAAAAAGTAATTAAATTAATTTCAACTTGTTTGTTACTGAGAGTTAGTGTTTGTTTTTTCGCAATTATTTTGTCACTAACTGTTAGGTAAATTGGAAAATCAGAGTTCATATAAAGTCCCTCTTCAGGTTTAATATAATTCGATGATATATTTTTAACAACAAAAAAGTCTATTTAGTCTGTTAAAATGGTTTTATTTATGTCCGTATTATAAACATATCTAATGGTTCCTTCTTTCTCCACTTCAATTTAGCTGTAACATTCAGTGCTTCCAATCTCTGAGCTTTTAGATTATTCATAATATCTTTTGGGCTGAAAGAATGATACATATTTTTGATCATTACTCTGATATCCCTATTTTGTTTGTTTTCGTAGGAATGCCATGAAATTTCATGTTTTTCAATTCGTTCTGTATCAGTCGAAACATTTATTTTTCTAACGTCATTTTTCATTAATCTAGTTAAAAAATTATCAGTGCCAATTGTTTGGTTTATTAACGCGGTTAATTCATTAATATTTTCAATGCCGGTTATCACAATAGGCGGTGGTTTATACATTTTATTTGCTTGTGACTGTGTAGCAGGTTTAGTACTATATGTTCCTTGTTCATCATGTTGTTATTTTTAACTCTTATCCATTCTCTGTCGACCATGAGGTTGTCATTGCTTAACTCATCTGTTCCTTGTGAGTTTATTTCACTCAAGTTATTTCACCATCTTTTAAGGAGTTTCATTGTTCGTCTCCAAAACTCTTCCTCAGACACTGTCCTGGTCGATGGTGAAGTTATTTTGCAAGGTAACAACTATTAGAAACAAATATCTGAAATCATGGTTGATTTACTACCATATATTAAGGAGTTCGATTGTTCGTTTCCGAACCTCATTATCAGATTACCGCCATATATGGAACTACGTTGATAGTTTACTCTTTCAAACAAAATAATTAATAATAATTAAACTTTATAATATATATATATGTATATATATATATATATATATATATATATATATATATATATATATATATAGAAAAGAAATAAATTCACGTATAGATGTGTAAATAACACAACACATATACTCAGATAATTCTGCAGTCTGTCTGTGACGCTTTCAAATACCGGAAACTCCGTAAACAAACTATATATTTAGCTGAACGTTACTTCCATCCGAAAAAATTCTGAGTAGTGCCTAAACAATATTTATTTCAATATTTTTGAGCATGAAACTGAGTCAATTTTCAAATTTTTATGTCTTTTTTTCAAGAATGGCTGTAATGTACAAACAGGAATACAGACAATGAAATGTCAAATTAAACATTCCTTTTTTCACAATTACGGTACGAAACTTTAAAACGACTATTTTAGAAATATATATCCGTTTAAATTCAATACGAATTATTGTTTAAGGAAAGCAATGTAAGGAAAAGTTGAAATGGATATAACTTACTCACATTATTACTGAGGAAAATATAACGCCATCCACAACATATATCTGAATGTAGATTATTTATTCAACATATGTCTTAAATTTTCTCCACTATTAAGCCTATTTTTATTCTCTACCAAGCTGTTGTCATGCGCATAAATACTTTATATAATGTCTCTGTATACGATACTACAGGCGCCTTTTCGACTTGACCTTGAACTTTTTGGCAAATCTCTCGGCGCATACTTTTCCAACCCCACAGCAAAGTGTTACACTCCAATGATTATGGCTATAAAGATAAACAATGTATATAACATTATTTTTACAATATTTATATAGATAAATACTTTACATAACTTAATATTTATAATATTATTTACGTAACCTGTAACCACAAATTAATATTTATACCTTTTTTATTTACATTGAAAGTAGCAATGCATTAAAACGGAATCAATTAATTTGATTAAAATATAATCATCTCAATCTTAGGTATCTGCGAATTGAAATGTTTTTGCAAAGTTTAACCACCATTTGATATTGCCTCATTTGTTTAAATATTATAATAAAATGTATAATTAGCGAACATATAACCAAGAAATCTAAACCAAAAATTGGAAGTCCTTTTTATAAAAAAAATAGTTTTCAAGAAATAAATCACCCTTCATTCAGAATGCAAGGACGTACTTCAAATATAATTTCCAATGGAGGCATTGCAAAAATATTACGATTATATGAATATTATAGACTCTATGAAATTTCGTACTTCAAAAATAATACAATGAATCATAAATACTTCTCGTTATTGTATCTGTTTTTATTTTTGTAGTCACTACGTAGATTAAAAAAAATTCCGGCCTCCTCCTTTGAAATAGACAGAGATCAAGTAACATTTAGAAACTGTTATGTCACCTTTTTACTTGTTTTATCCACTTTAAAAGAATGTTCTGTACCCTTTAGGAAGAATACCAATAGCATGGAAAACCCCGCCCAGAACTGCCATCGGACACCATTACAGCAGAGAACACTAAGACAGTGGAAAAGAAAATAGGTCAAAAGTTTAAAGACTAAACAATTAGAAGCAAGAAAAGTTATTTCATATAGTCATGTAGGTTTCTGAATCTCTTTTCAGTGTATATGTCAGATGAGTTTTATTTAGAATGAGGTGTGAAGTTTGAATTGAGTTTTTTCATGTTTTGTGATATTATTGACAGGTTTAAATGGGTTTACAAAATGGCACAAAAATTTAAACTCCAGCATTTTGTCAGTGGAATTAATTCGATTAATTCAAATTAAGTAATTTCGATAAAATTATTTAGGTTAACGTGCATCAAAACCTAAAGGATATAAGGACGATTACGGTACTCTACGTTATTTATGTTCCAACATGCACTTGGTGGATTTTTTATTGATTTTTGCTTTAAAGACCCAGTAACAAAAAAATAAATTAATGTAATTAAAAAAATGAACTCTCTGCTGAAAACGGACCTTTGTTCATCCAAATAAATAGTTTTTGAATCATAGCATAGTACATTTCCGAAAAAGTACCTTGGAAGAAATGCACTTGAAGTTACAACTACAACTAAATATAATATCGAAAATGTATTTTAAATGATACTAGAATTCGCATACAAGTACAGAGGTTATTTATTGTGAAATCATTAAACGAAATATAAATGTGTTGAAAATATTGAAACAGAGAACTAATTAAACAAAGTTATATTAAAAGCTCTCACATGACGCGAACTTAAGTAGACATTCGTAGAAAATAAGGACATATTGAAAATAATATGGTAGTATAAATCTAAGGTATTAGCAAGGAAAATATGTGGTCTCTTAGTTTTTAAAATTTAGTTTAAACTCTAGTATAACCAGCTGATGAAGTCTCAAACTCACTTAAGTTGAGATAGCTCCAGACGAAATCGATGTAATGTCTCTGGAGACGTTCCACTTCTCCATCGTTGCAGCACGTAAACGATAGTGGAGCAAAATGCATGAAAAGCAGTGAGGCGTGGACTTGGGTCAGCAAACAGATACGGGTCCCCAACGTTCACTTTATTTTCAGGTTGAACATTTCCTTCTACCAGTCTACATAGGTGGATATTATGCAATATGTGTATGAAGCGAATTGAGTTAACTTATTTTCAAGTAATATAAATGTTTTCAAGTATGAATTCAAGTAATGTTATAAATTATATTATTGAACTGAAATAGTCGTTATAATTCAATAGTATAAACACCGATATATAGAATAAATATATAAGATAAGAAAATTCCTATGCCTAAAATCGCATTTTACAATTACACTCTTTTTTGGTTCTAATATAATTCAAAGTTGCATTTTTACCAATGTGGTAAAGTTTAACATTACTATTTTTATAGAAAATACAACATAAATTTTGTTTAAATGAATCTTAAAAGGTACAATTAAATAACAAACGTAGAAGTCAATTTCCATGCGTTCCAGCTAATATGATTACAAACTAAACATGGATTAAAATAAATGTGCAACATTTTAAACGAATTACACTGCAAAGAAAAAACATAAATGACTATTAATGTTAGACAAAAATCACGTCGATTACGAATATTATAAGTTATGTGAGAAGTGTTTGCATTCAAATTTGTAAAATTATGTGACAAAACGTTTTCATACGGCATAATATTTTTTTAATTTACAAAATTCTAAAGTAAATAATCATTAAAAACAATTAAAGATTATTTAACTGGTCGCATTATATGACGGTACCCTACTCCATGAGATGCACCTACACGCACTTTTCATAACATTTATTAAGACAATCAGGTAATAGGTCCTTTAAAACAGGTATCCGATCCTTTAATCTACAAATATCTGAATTAATGGTATGAAAACAGTCGGGAAAATGATAAAATATTTGAAATAATTTTATAAATCTTTTAAAACAATGACAGAAAAAAAGCCTGGAAGAAAAAACAGGTAAATCAAGTTACGTAATAAAAAAAATCTATTTTTTTTGAGCCACTAAGGTCAATGTCCTATTTTGTATTAATTATTATCTGGGATTGTTTCACAATTTTTGAATTATGACTTACGGTAAAATAAATCTGTAATTTTTATTAATTTTAGTTTTATACATAATTTTTTCGAATTACCAAATTAGAATAAGAAAATATCATATTTTCTATCTAATAGTTTTTTTTCACTATTTATATAATATTAATATTTATAAGTAGGTCCAAAAAATGTCCAGCTTTTTGTAAATGAATTCTAGAGCTCAGAAAAAATTCGAACGCGTGTTTTGATATCATACTAGTGACTATTTTTATTATTATATTTGGTTTATTTGTAGTGTCTTACACTATGTCAATAATTATTTAAAGCAACATATGACAGAATTAATGGTAATTCTTATCTTGTACTCTTATAAAATATTGAAGAACTAAGATGTACATAAAAAAAGCGAGAGTGTTTGTACATAATTATGTACTAATTTCCAAATATAAAGGTATAAACTTAATCATACGGTTTTTTTGGGAATAATTCATACGCATATCAGAGTGTAATCTTTTTCATCTTGTTCTCTTTGAAGAAGCTGGCAAGACATGACTCTCTCCTTATGTTTTCAAGCTCTGAGGTCGTCTCGCCTCGTTCACATTCGTTATCTCTGACGAAGCGTTTGAAGTCGTTGCTTCAATGAACTGTGCTCATTACGCTCCACTCTTCTGATGTCTCTGCGTTAGGATTTTTATCCACCGCTGTGTTCGTCACTTCTCTATCATGCTTCTCATTATTCCAGTTAATTTTCCGAACACATCGTATAAATTTTTGTTTTCTTCTTTTAGTTATGTAAATAATTTACACTGTGGAGGTACATTATACATACGTAAATATTTTTCTCAAATATATTTACACAAAGCAAGATTTTTTGGAATTGAAATAAATAAGAAATACTAATTGAAAACAATTAAATTTGAAACTGGTAGAAATCTGTTTCATGAAAAATAAAATATTAGTTGAAATTATTAATAATGGTTGACTAATAAATATTAAAGATGTGTGATACAGGTTTTTTTTTGATAATCTGAATCTTATTCTAAATCTTGTTCATATCAAAACTATTCCTTATGTTTTCTTTTTTAACTCAAACACATCTAAATATATAACATTAGTAATTCATATGTTACAAATATTTTAATCATCATGGCACATTAAGCACTGGAAGTATATTCTTATGGACGAAACATATTTTTGGAAGTTATTTTTGAAATTGAAATTACTGGCAAAAATCGACCTCTGAGGATATGTGCTTCTTTTTGCTGGTTGTTTATAATGATCAATTAGTATTCGCATTTACGGTTTATTAAATTTCTTGTGTTAATTTTACATAAAAAATGTGTAAAGTATGATTAAAACACTCTTTTGGGGTTCCATACACAGTCAGGTACATATAAACATTTTATAGTATAGTATTTCTGTGATGGTATTTACAAATATTATAAATGTTCCTGGTTTTCGAAGACATAAAAATGAAGCTAAAAATGTTGTGTATCTATTTGCCCTTATAGTTTCTATACTAATGTCTGCGCATGTTAATTATTGAAATATATGTGGATTCGTATCACTATGCCACATTTCGAGTTCCCACGTCCCGTTTGACGTGAGTGATTATGTAAGGATTCTATTTTTTCCTCTTTAGGTACTGAATTCTATAAATTTAGCGAAAAAATCGCCTATATTTTATTTCAAGGGAAGCAGTTACATATTTCTATCTTCGAACTAATTTGAAAATGTTTTAATTAATACCAGGTTATTAAGATTATTTGTTCCACTAGATAGGTTCTTTATGTTTAATTAATTTTGTGGTAAAACAACCTAGTTTAAAAAAAAATTTATAACAAGATAATCTTAAAGCATACGTTGATTCTAATTCTTATAACATCTCTTTCCATATTCGTATCTGTTATGCAGATTTAGATTTGATAAATAGATTCAAAATTAAAATTATCCACATTAGATTGAAAAACTTCATCAAAAATCATAATCTACCATATCTGGTATTATGCGGTCATTTTACAAATTTCTGTTGTTTCATTTATTTTTATCACGATATTTCAAGCGTCCTTGCATGAACAATTGAGCTGTAAGATCTTTTTTAAATTTATTCAGAAATCCTACGAACCAAAGCAGTGGTTATTTATGCAGTGGTTATTTATTTCCTGGTTATTTATTCTGTGAACGTGTTAAAACTATGGTTATTTATCTGTTGTATACTTGTTTTTTTTTCAAGCGCCCTTGCATAATTAAATGAGTTACGAAATCTTTTTTCCAAATTACTCTGAAATCTTATGAATCAAAGTACATACAGTAGTTATTTATTTCCTGTACGCTTATTCCATGAACGTGTTTAGAACTTATTTCATATTTAATTTAGGTTATTTATCTTTTGTATACTTATTTTAACTGGAAATCCATAAACTAAAGCAATTCCAGAATGTATGTACATTGATATTAATTTTGATATTATTATTCGAATTAGTACTGTATGAATTACACTACATTATTACTAATTACACTAAATTTTGTTATTCCAATTAGTACTATATGAATTACACTAAAACAAAAAAGAATTACAATTTAGATGAAAAAAATGTTAATAATTGAATATATTTCTTTCCAATACCCTGAAATAAACATTATTCGACATTTCGAATAAACGTAAACGTGTATTATTATTAATAGTACGTAAACTTGTATTATTAATTGGCCTACATGTTTAGAAACGTTTGATTACTTTATTTTTAATTTTACGAATTATATACCGAGAAGAAAAGAATAAGTTAATGTGAAAACTACTTTGTAACTTATATAAAAACGTATCCAAAGTAACTAATTTTGCATATGCATAAAAATCCTTTATAAATTACACAACACACAAATACACACTTCCACATTCATTCGCAAGCAGCACGTCACGCTTGTATGTGCACCGACTCGCACGAACGTATCAATGCACAAAAGTAACGTATGCCATAACCATAAAAAATTAGCTTAAACTGAAATTTATTTGATTACATGAACGATATTAAAATTTCTCTAGTGCTTGTAAAAAGGAACTGTTCTTATGTAAGTACTTTTAGAAATTAATAATATAATTGAGACAATAAATAAAGCGAGTAATGAAACTATATTTATTTTGAATGGCTTACGAATTAAAATGGTATCATCTTTAATCAAGCTTAACAAAATATAATTATGTACGAAAGGCATGTTTAATGAGCACTAAATGAGAACATATAAATCCACCTTCGTTAGTGAAGTTATGGAAATTCGAAACACTATTCATTAAACCACAGTTATGTGGGACCGCGCCGTGCCGTTACTATGTTATTAATTTCTTTATAACACTTAAGTCTACATTTAAGAATAAAAATATGTGTATATTAACGTAATATTTCTCAAAATAATCTAAATATAAAACAAAATTCTTATGTAAGTCACGTTACATATTACGTTGGTGTTAATTTTTACTCTTCTTAATTAGTATTAAGAATAACAGACTGTATGGCAAACCACTAAGTAGGTAGCACTTATTACCGTCAATATACTGATTTTTAGTATGAAAAGAAATCGAATAATTACGTTTTATCTCCAAAATATCTGGCTGATAATTAAATTGACAATAATTTTTATTTTTTATTTAAAAGATGGATAATAATATGTTTATTTTAATATATCTCATTTAAATAAAGATTCGGTGTATATTGTGTAGGGCATAAATAAAATATACCTATAATAAAAGTAATCGCACAAAAAATATTGTTTTTGGAATTTTGATCTGTTTATGTATATCTGTACAGGTATTTCTTGAAAATGACTAACTAAATTTAGACACAGTTTTTAGATAAGCAAGCGAACAAGAGTTAAATTGAACTAATATTGTGTCTTCATTTCATCGCAATGAAATTACACAATCGGAGAATATGCGAATTTAATATTTTGCAAAATTCAGACAAAACAGAAGTGTCTGATTTCTCCATGTGTAGTAGCTAAATAAATGTATAGTGTACTTATGTGCATCGATATATGATGCTACGTTTATTTTAAAGCGCGCAATGAAGTTATTCATCCCGGACATATTTTGGCGAATTAGGCTTTGGGCGTTACAAGTTGTGAAATGGAGAGTATTACGGGACAAAACATGTTATATATAGGATGTTATACATGTGACGAATGAGAGCTAGCACAAAAAGTGGGAGATTTCGACAGATACTTTTACCATAGTATAAAAATACAACATTTCGACCAAAACTTTTGGCACAGTACAAGCGTTTGGGTGTTTACAAGCGTATGTCAATGTTCAGGTATATTACTACAGTAATGTCATGTGTCGTACCCATCAGCTGTATTCATTTTACAATACGTACGCGCCATAATATTCATAACCTCATTACTTTCAAACTCGTGTTATTGATATAAATAAAGAATAAATTGTGAAAGTGATTCAGTAGAAGTTAAGGAAGGTAATGACGTAGTCAAGTGAGTACCATTGTTAAAGTGACGAGTGGAATATTTATATTAAACTTAAATTTTGGTATCATATTTTATTTGTATCGGCAAAACTTTACACATATGTTAACTGATACCAAAATTCAATAATGCATTGCTGTTCACGTATTATGCAAGTTTTGTTTAAATGAAATATGTTGCTCGAATCGCTTCAGGGCAGTTATTATTTTTATATTATTATAAAAATAATATAAAAATAATTAACAATATATATATAAATCTTTCATTTCAATAGCGAATTAACTAAGCATCGACGACATTTATTTGCACATTTCATTGCGTCTGTTATTTAATACATAATATACAGCGAAAGGAACTTCGTTCAAACCGGATGTCACGCGACACCTTTATTCTGTTTTATTCACGTATCTTTGCTAGTAATATTGCTAGCATTGTTTAGAGTGAAGTTTTGTTGTAGTAAACCTAACCAATGAAACAAAACTACTTCAATTTGAAGTTTTTTGATTGTCTTCTTTCTTTTATATTTTGTTTTGAATTCAGATATATAATATTAGAATTTAGGTCAATATAGTTTTTTTTAAATGTAAAACATAAAAGCGTTTTTCTAAAACAGAGAATGTGTGCAAACTAAAGGTAAGTTAAAAGGAACACGTAAGATTTTAGAAGAATTTTACCATTAAGAAAAGTATATGAATTGTGACCACAATTGGATTCGTATAACCTAGTTAAATAGGTAGGTTCAAGATTCTGTTTAATATTATAATTTTAACATTTTGCAACAAAATTTCATGCTTAAAAATGTCGACACTGATTTATTAAGCAAATTACTCATACCAAATTAGACAATTTTGAATTCTCCCAATATTTAAAGTTTATCTTTAGAACCTAAATAACAATGCCTTAGCTTATCTTTAGAACCTAAACTTACTTTATGTGTTTTCTTTGTTTCTCTTGGGTATAACGAAATTTCACAAAGGTTTTTCACAAATTTTGTTTTCATGAACGTATTATGGTCATTTTATTTATACGTATTTTCCTGTTTTCCTTATATTTACCTGCTAGATAATTAAGGATACCGTTATTTTTTTCGTAGAGTTTTATAATCTTCTGAATAAAATAGCCATTTTTCCCATATAGTTTTTCCCCAAATAGCCATGTTTTAAATAGTGATATAGGAATTCAGGTTTCTTAAGTATTTAACATGCTATTATTAAAATATAATCCAATAAAATATACAATTGTGTAATTAAGCAAACTGAAAAAAAAATTAAAATGCCATTCATTTAGACACACAAACTATATATATATATATATATATATATATATATATATGTGTATATATATGTATATATATATATATATATATATATATATATATATATATATATATATATATATATATATATATATATATATATACATATATATACACATATATATATATATATATATATATATATATATATATATATATATATATATATATATATATACACGTATATCGTATGTAATAAACTAAAAGAAATTAAAAATTAATATAAAATTGGATAGTCGACACCATCTAATTTTATACTCACGAGGGTCTCTTTATTTTCCATTACTTTATTTCATACGACATATTTATTGGTAGGAGATAATTTATCAAGTGAAGATTTATTGTTTACACACTCTCCTATAAATATTCTGAATAGTCTTTCGTAACTTGGCTTTTTGTGGAGCAGTGGGTCGCCTTCTTCATTTCCTTTAAGACTTAAGTAAACAATAGTTTCTCTCTATTGTATCTTTGCTAATAGCCCATCTGAAGATGTTGTAATACAACGAAACCTAGGTTGTGGTAAAGAACTTAAATGAAGTAGAAATACTACTTCATCACGTAGTTTCATTTAATTGTCATTTAATTGTAAACAATAGTTTATAAAGGGGAACAATTATTCACGTAAACATATTGCTGTATTATTGCCTTTTAAATTTTTGACTGCCATTGCCGGTAAGATCTACTGGTTTAGTAGGTTTAGTAAGTTCTACTGGTTTTAGGTTATATATATATATATATATATATATATATATATATATATATATATTTATGTGTGTGTGTGTGTGTGTGTGTATGTGTGTATGAATTTCAATTAATCATAAATAATATTATTATTTGCAATTAATTACGTCTAATAAATTTGAAAACTAAATTAAATAACCATTATTCCTTAAAGTTAACACGACGTCTTTTGAACATACTCATGTCAATATAATGTCGATTGCTTTGTTGAAACAAACATATGGCATTTTACTCGTAGTTTGGAGATCCCAAAATAATTTAAGGTAATATAAATGTACCACCAAATTAAGGAGATAAAATTTATATAACGGAAGTAAAGCATATATTTACTTCCGTTCATTATCAACCTAATTTACTAAGAAGATATATTTAAATTTCTGCGGCTATTTTATAAGTAATCTAACAATATAAATATATGTATTATTAAATTTTTACGCAGTTAAATGCCTCAAATCAAGAAAAGTTTAGATTTACCTCGTCCTTTAACCTCAATATGTGCAGTTATATTTATAGAATCTTGTATATAAAATTCGTGATGAAAAACTCGATATTTGGCTATTAAGCTTTCAAACAACTAAAAATATCATTTATTTCCTAAATGAAAATGTAGACTACCAAAAAATAGTAAAGTAATAATTTAAAACTACTTTAGCTAAGAACCAAAAAGTAATATTTAATTCATTTCCGTTTAATAAAAATTGTGTAATAATTCATTCCGCTTAATAAAGCTTCATATTTAATTACAGTAAACATTATATACAAGAGTGTAATAAATTATCTTATATGTGAATTACAGCAAAATATATTTACGCATAATTATTTATTGTTAATAAATCTTAAGTTAAGTGAATTTAAAAACTGTAAAGGAAAAAGACAAACGGTTAACAATCTTAAGCTTTATAATAATTAATAGAAATCACAAAATAAAAAAAACTTGTATTTTACTAAATAAAGGTTATCGGCATAATACATCAGCTCTAATCGAAATAGTGCATTAACGTTAAACGTGCAGGATAAAATGTCAGGCGAACAAATAACTATACATTAAAAGTAAATAGATATTAATGGAAAACACTGAAAACCTAGAATGGTCGACGAAATTGATTCTATTACTCTGGACTCCGCCGAAGCTAAGGCATTGTTATTTAGGTTCGTGTAATTGAGGAAATTGATTCGTACCCGTTAGTTACATTCTATTACGTACATTTTCGTGCAGCTCGACATATAAATAATACGCCCGTAATCAATATCTACTTTTGATAGCGGTTTCATTGGATATAAAACAATGTTGCCATTATATTTACAAGTTAGTCTCGTTAGTCTTACAACTCATTGCTTGTTATCTAATTAATTATATTTGTAATATTTTTTATACGAGGAAAAAAATTGTTTTATGTTTAAATGACTATGAAACTATATTTTTAGACTAATTATACTTGTAATACTTGTTATACGAGGCATAACATTATTTTATGCTTAAATAACCAAGAAAATACATTTTAGCGTGGAAAATAAAGCCAAAAAGTGTAGTACTAATTGATTTTGCAACCAATTTGAGATTGCCTTATAGCAAAAAAAGTGTATTACATTTGATGTAGGAAAAAAACCTCGAAGTAAATTAAGTCAGTCGAAGATGGAATGCGAAAATGAAGTTAAAGTCATATCTCCCAATATTTGTAATATATGCACAAGTGATTCACAATGTAAACGTTTTGTTCAAAGTTTGAAAAAAATTAAATATTTAAAAAAGTTTTAAATGTTTGTTTAAAAAAATATAAGTTTTGATTTAAGTTTATTATTATTTTTATTCTTTTTAAGTGAAATTTAATATAATTTAATATATTTTTTTTACTTTAATAATAATGAATTTTCAATGGTAATTAGTTTTGTAACAAATGTATATCAAACTTGCGCGACAATTTTAGGAATTTTCAACTTAAATATTAGAAAAATCTGCATATAATTCGTAGTAACGAATAAATAGTTAATATTTCAGTATTACAAAGACAGAATTTTGAAATATTAAAAAACTCATTAAATAATATACTTCTCTAAGTCACAGTTTAATGTAATATAACCACAATTAAATGAAACTACGTGATGTAGTATTATTTCTACTTTCTTTAATTTCTTTACCACGACCTAGGTTTCGTTGTATTACAACATCTTCAGGTGGGATATTAGCAAAGATTCTAAGAAATTAAAGAAATAGAAATAATACTACATCACGTAGTTTCATTTAATTGTGAATAATGAATTTCTACAAAATTAACGCCAAATATATTCAATAAGTAATATAACCAGTTATTTTTTTCGAGAAATAAAGAAACTATTATGTGTTTGAATAAATCACATTATTATTATCTGTTTTTATCAGTTCAAAAGAATGTCTGTTTCAATATAATTGCTTCTTATTTCTCTTATCTTATTTCTTGTAATAAATTATTTTTAATTTATTACGTGCTGCTCATTGTTATGATTGTGGATATTTGAGTTGTAGTTCTTTTATTCTTATTATAAAAGGTAGATTCCTTGTTTTATGAATCCTACATTTTATTTTATTTATTTTCTCGAGTTATTCAAGAGAAATGCGTGACTTTTTTAAAATTTTTAATTAAATATTTTTTATTTAATAAATTCTACCTTAAGCTAACGTGGCCATAGATATCGATCCATCTTTATGTTTGATTTTTATAGCAGTCCCGTATTATTGCAAATTAAATTTGCAACAGATTTCATGAAAAAAATGGTCCTTTAATAAATCTCAACCGTTCTCTTTATTCAGACTCAATGTAAATGAAAACTCGGCCCATACCTCATTCGCGTATCGATCAATAATAAGATAAAGGTATATACATAATAAACTCTTTTTAAGGTAAACTATGGATTGAAAATAAAAGCTAATTCTAATGGCTGACAGTGTTGTCTAAGGCAGTATATAACTTTTATTTGACATGAAAATATTTTAAAATTCTGCTTTATCCCAACAACGGGCATAATTTAATAAATTGGTAGAAGTATTTTTTTTACTATCATCTACTTAATAAAAAGAACGCGCCGTATATATAAACGTGTCGTAAGTGGAGCGAAGAACGAACAATAAATAAATTAATATTCCACGTTTTAATTTAGACTGAAAGTTCAAAGCGTCCCAAAGGTCAACCCCAGTAATTAAAGCTGAAATAACTACTTCCCACTTTAGAACTGACGATTGAAAAAGATGATAATCAAGTTTTAATCACGTGCCAACTATTCCATACCCATATTAATTATGTACGAGTTAAATTACGTAAAAACAGAAATAGAAGCTTACAGGGATATAAGATTTTCACAATTATAACGGTATTTAAAAGAAATCGGATAATAGTCTTACACTTTTTTTGGTCATACATGCTTATGTATATATATATATATATATATATATATATATATATATATACATACATATATATATATATATATTTATTTTTTTTTGGGTATTTTTATCAAAACATACGTAAAGAAATTAAAAATTATTATATTACAGAGAAGAATACATATTTAGATAACTTTTTATATTTTAGTGAGTAGTTTAATATTTTCTTAGTATATACAGTTATATATGAAACAACATATTTTCCATGATATTATACCATTTTTCAAATATTTTCATGTTAAAACCTATTGTTTTTGCTTTTACTTTTATTGATGAATGTGTCTTTCAAATATTATGTAAGAGCCAGTTTAGTTGGCCAAATTGTAATATTAATCGTAATCGCGTCCAAATAGACTTAAAAATCAATACATAAGTTGGCATCCAATAAATATTTTTTACAAGCATAAGCCTGCCAATTTATTATTGTCGCATGTTTGTACAGACAGTTATTGGATGATATTTCCGTTTACATATATTTATAAGGTTTTAATACTTAGAATAAATAGGACAATAATATTAAACAAAATTAATTTATATGACTACAATTAATTTATATTATGTCTACAGAATTGTTCTTAAAAAAAGGTAATCCTAAATTGAATTCCGGAGCGTTTCCTATTTACGTTGTTAGCGTTACAGGAAGATGTGTTTATTCTGGGCGAGTGGCAATGAGTACGCAGAGAATTAACCATATCGCCTTATATCAATTGGAAGCTATTTTTAAAAAAGAAAAGATGATGGTTTTGTTGAATGACTTTATTATACAGAGCAATAAAATACTTAGTATTTTGCGGCTTACTAAATTTTGTTAAACTATTTTTTTATTTCTTAAATTGGACTTACAAGAATTTAATAAATAAAAAATGGTTTAACAAAATTTTGTAAGCCGCAAATACTAAGTATTTTAAAGCTCTTTATAAGAAACTCGAACATAATAAATCATTCAAAAAACCCATAATCTTTTCTTTTTTAAAAATGGCTTGCGATTTATATAAGGCAGTATGGTTAATTACTTTGAATATATTAAAAAACTAAATGTAATTTAAAGTTGATTAAACTGCTGATTTGGTATAGTTTGCAAAAAATTAATTTATTACAGTTTTGCAATAAAGTAACTAAATTTCAAGTAATGGCGCATGGTCTTTATTCTTATTCAGAATATAATAAGACAGTTATAGAAATTATTATCGAAATAACACATTTTATTATTATTATTTGCATTAATTGTCATAATAGTACGAACATTTCCTGTAAGTACATCATTCGCACATACTTATTTCGAGAAAAATTTTAATTTAATCCTTTAAGTTCAGAAGAAAACTACGTTTCAGCAAAGTAACAATACCTTTTGTTTAACAGTGGGTCTTGCTGTAAACATAAATTAATTGGTTAAAGTGGAATAATTTTCAATTTACATGAGTTTGAACTAAACGTCTGTATTATTATAGCCAGTGAGAAAGAAAAACTTTTTGAAGAATTTTGAATTTGAAGAATCTATCCGACAAAAGATAAGACAGTAAAGTAAAAGAAAAAAAAATATAAGTAGTGCTTAAATGGAATAGTGTATAATATATATATATATATATATATATATATATATATATATATATATATATATATATATATTCAGGTATGTAAATGAGCTGAATTAACTCTTTGCTTTTATTAAACTTCTAATAAAAATCGAGAGCTAAGAGATAGGTCAGATCGTTACGTTAAGCAAATAAATAAACGAATTTGCTGTATCAACAATTTTAGTTACGTAATTAAATACAGGTTAAATAACATTTTCTCGTGTTTTGCTTAATTTGAAGATGATATAATTTACACTTAATATTAACCTACGTATTTGGACTTACTACTACGTAACCTTTATCAATCCTCAATCATCCCACACTTTAGTGTGAACTCCTCTAAAAGGAAAACATGAGCAGCGTTTGCAAGAGAGACCTCGAAAATATATCTAACACAATTTTTTTACAAGTGCCTCTTGACCTTTGCGCTCCTTTATCATTTTTATGTATTTGTCAACGTTTCTATGGGAATCTTATTTTATTAAAATATTTTTTAAAATTTATGCGTGTGGAATTTTGATGATATGAGGTTTTCTTTAAATAGTAAGTTTTATAATATGTGTATGGTAAACAAACTTTACACCATTTCTAAATACAATCATTTCAAATGATAAAATCTCACAGAAAATGGTCTAATTTTTGTGTCATTGAAGTTATTTTTGAAGTTATGGGAAAATACAAAACAAATTCCTATACCAATAATTTAATTCTTTGAAAATTGTTCTAACAATTGTATAAATTGTTTACAATTATTTGTCAATAATTTCACTTCAAGTGAATCAATTATATTTAATAGTAGATATTAAATAAAGGAATACTATAATTTTAATGAAAGATTGTTTTATTTATACATGCAGATATTTTGAGTAAATGGATAATTTTAAGCATTTTTGTGTCTAATAAAGAACACTTCTTTGTTACTTTTGTCGTATGAATATTGGAATAAATATTTGTTAAATATAAAATTTTATGTAATATTCCCCATATTTCTGTACACCTCAAAAAATTGACAATTAACAATAAGAAAATAAACGCGAGAGATGTATGCTGGAGATTACTACTTGTAATATACTGGACCAAATTTCAAATTAATATCTCCAAATTCCAAGAAGTCGGAATCGAGTAGCATTTATCACACTTAGTTCAATCTTCGATCTTTAAATTTTTAGCCAGTTTGTGCAGGATTCAATACATGGCCCTGGAGTGCGCAGTTGAACGCCCGTACAATGGACCGACCAAATCGAATCTGTAATGGACAGTACATAGCACGTTTGACAATTTCACAGGACTGACGGCAAGCGGAAGTAGAATAACAGACATCGCGAGACGGGTTTATGACCATGTGATGACGATGATGTTCCTGACAGAGCAAGAAGAAAAGAAAAAGAGAAGAAGATTATACGTGTAATATTGTAACTATCTATTTCTCAACTTAATGTCACATGTATACAAAAACAGAATAACCGTAATAGAACTGACAAAGTATAAGAATGAAGACAGTACATGGAATTCCTGAATATATACCCAGGACACGGGCAAGTCAATGAATCTGCTACCGAGGTAAGAAGTTCTGTATCATTTATTTTAATTTATATAAAACAAAAAACTTATTAAAATTGTACCGACGACGAATCACTTTCTAATTGAACCGTGATCAAAATTCTGACAAATTGTTATTGTAAGATTTCCGGTTTAAAAAGAAATTTAAATTCAGACCAAAAAAATTATTTACAAAAGTGAATGGCCAATGAGAAAGCCAGATTGTTCTCCAGTGTATCTATATGTATTAGTTTGATAACATTTTTTACAACAATATAAAACATGAGTTATTTAATTTAAAATAAAACGTGTTTTGAAGAAACTTTCTACATTCATTTTATCGTTTATGATTTCGCCCTTAATTTGAGTAGTGACAAAATGGAATAGATATATTACATTTTCAGGTAGGCAAATAAGTTTCTCAATAAATTCCTAATTCTAATTTTGATTAAACCTCTAAAACTAATTAATAATTATACAAAAGAATACAAAAGAAGAAGTATGTGCAAAGTGAAAAAAATAAATAAGTATAAGATACCGTGTTCTTTAGTTTTCGTTACGTATTTAAATTCAGGCTCAATATTTTCAAACCTCCTACACCTTATCGTGAACTTTTCCTTTCTAAAACGAAAACAATGTAACTCAAATAAGAGAGATTTCAAAATTATACCTAACAATTGACAAGTGCCTCTTGACCTTTGCGCCCTTTACTCGCTGTCAAGTACTTGTCAACTTCTCTTTTTGTATTGTTTATTAAAATATTGTTTATTAATATTCGGCAGATTGTTTCTTGAAATACAAAGCCCATAAATTCGCGTAAAGGGGAGGATTGTGATTCAGAATTTTCAGTAGACTTCTCAAGAAGACTTTTTACTTTTATTTACGCATAACATTTGTGAATTGATTTTAAAACAATTTTATGTATCTAGCGAATACCGCTGCGTATTTCTTTAATAGTGTCTTGTATTACAAAATATCTGAAAATACTTTAGTCTTATACTACGAGATAATAAATAAAGTGTAGTAAAGAAATGGTCCTTCAAAAATAATTTCGCGTTATTTTTTTCCGCTTAAGTAATACATACCTTAATGCCAAGCATAAACATTCAAAGGAACGTTCATAAATAGACTGAAAATATTTTAAAATGAAGAGAATATATAGGTTTTCTGTCGCAAACAGACAAGTCTATGAATTTGGCATGAATGTAAAAAAATCTTTATGGAATGTTTAAAACATTATAAGAAAAAAAAGTAATGTGAAAATTGCACTAATCACGAGTCGCCGTTCAATTACACCTCGATTCGGCAAAATGATCATTAATTGATCTTCCGTTCGAAAAAAAATACTGAAAGCTTTCAAATTTGATAATAAAATATTTGAAAAGATTTAGGAAAGATATTGCAGGATGATATATTTTCTATAATGAAAATACCAGTCACATTTTCCGAAGTGTATTACCTGTTACACGTCCTTGTAGATATAAAAAAAACTAAATCTTTCAACTAATAAAGACAGTAACCTGAAACAATTTGAAATTTAAATTTAGAAGCATTTCTTAACCCAATATAAAATGAGGCAATATTTATAGAAACATTTCATAAGTACTGCATCAGATAAACTAATTCAAATTCTCAACCATAATGTTAGAAGTATATTAATTACAATTATTGTTAAAACGAATGATAGTGCAAAATAAGATCATTTTGAAGATTCCATGTATATTTAGGCATGTTTAAAATATTTATGGGTGGATATGTCGAATTTCTTTTAAAGTAATTAAGAATATTAACATTATTAGAGATAAAGGGGAGAAATATATTTTTGTATACATTATCAACAATATTTTTAGAAGTTACTTAAAGTTCTTAATTAATAGTTTTTTGAATTCTTGTTATTTTCTATATCAAATGATATCTCACACAGAAAGGAAACAAAAATTACCAATGCTTAATTTACATATTCTTAAATTTTGTTATCATGTATATGCGGATAAACATATTTAACTATTATACCAGAATTTAAATTTTTACGTCAAACGCTTTAGGACAAAAATTATTACTAGAAACATAGAAGTAGGTGCACATGCATGCACACGTGAATAATCTTATAAGGTTTTTGTTTTATATATATATATATATATATATATATATATATATATATATATCTTCACACCATTTCCTACCAGATAGAGTAGGCCGAAACTAGCCGTACATGTTAAGTCTCTTCGCAATCTCACGGAGTTTCATTCATATTCATGGAGAATCAGCGTATGTACGAGTGTACAACGCATAATCGGTGAAATACTATCGTAACATAAATAAAGAGAGTGTTTTATTAAGACGAAATAATTAGTCCAATTATATCATAGTAGCTAATAATATAATTGTAATCTAATTTATTTTGTAATGCAATTATGATCCTGAAACATTTTTGTTGTATTGGTATATCAAATATCACATAAATTTCTATATACTTTGCCATAAATATTAAATAAATTCTAACTATTAGACTATTGAACCTTATCCCGAAATCGCAAAATTTTCGATTAATAATAACTAAAAAGGAATATGCACGTATCTCTCACATTTATTATGATATTGTAAATATTAAAAAAAGTAAAAGAGTTTGGAAGAATTCAACACACTCATAAGAATACATTATGAGATACCTATGCGATTTTTCTATCGTAGTAGCAATATTAGCAGTGTAATGAATCCAATTTGTAATGGTTCCGCAGTAAAATATTTATAATTTCGTCACTACCGCCCCTTCGTTCGTTACAACTTCTCATTGTTTATATTACTTTGCAAATATACACGTCATATTTAAAGTTTTATTTAAAAAATATGCAAAGAAATTTTAATCTACCCCCTCACTCACATGTGATGACGATTATTTTTTTAAAAGATACCAATGGATAAGTGTTGTAGATTAAATTTGAGGTTTCATTTTTAATTTGCAAAAGACTAACTTTTCAACATAGCTTTAAATGATCTGAAAGCTTTGTATACTGGAAGTATTTTCCAATGAACCTTTAACTTGCTTTTACAAATACAGGAGATAGAAAAATATGGAACCATACTTGAGTGGGTTCTGCCATGTATTCTAGGTTATTTGAAGTTTCAAAGCGGGTTAATATCTTATCATAATAAATAAGAGCTATGAAAATATACTGAAAAAACTGAGTTTAAATGTATAACAATATATTTTCTACATCATTTATGTGTTAACTTACGAGGTAAGTTATAAAAAATTAACTGAGGATTTCGCATACAAAACGAATACTTATTTAGCTGAAACAAGTACAATTTGTAATATTTGTTCTATATTTTAGGCCTTATCGACTATTTCTATAAATCCAAGAACACACGAGAGCCCGCATCCATTGTCCCAAGAAACAGCAATCTCTTTCAGAGCGCCGCAAGCTTTGCTGAATGCTGAAATTAGTATCCGTTTGTCAACGTCCACGTTACTGCTCACCGCCCGCGGAATGGGCAAAGAATAAATAGACAAAAGCGCAGAGGGACGCGGTGCCTCATACGAAATGAGTCATCAGTCGACCGCACCCTCGTGTTGAATTATTTTGATGAAGCGCGAAAAACGGGGAGCGGGCGTGTTAAAAGCGCACACGTACGTATGTAGGTATGTATGCGCAAGTACAGGATATACATTCGAATGTAGGGCACGAGTTAAATACATTAAAGTGTTGCGAGGTAGTAAGAGACATAATTGAAAATTTGCGGTAGCGATAAAAATGTACACAAAAAGCAAAACTGTGACGTCATATCGAAATATGGTATAGAGTGTCATGCAAAAGAAAAAATCTATCATAATGTCAATCTAATATTAATTACAAAAATCGCGTAATCATTTTCTCGTAAACATTATGTAAAAATGCATTAATTAAAAAAACAATTCGTCCCAGACTTTAATTAATATTATATACTGTAGTTATAATCTTACAAATTAATAATGAGTAACATGTACATTTTTAAAATGAAATAAACCTGATAAGTGACTACGCTTGAAGATAAACTAAAATTTCAAAACGTAAAAAGAAATATTTACAGTTAATTTCTAATATGGAATATATTTGGCGTTAATTTTGTAGAAATTCATTATTCAAAATTAAATGAAACTACGTGATGTAGTATTATTTCTACTTTCTTTAATTTCTTTACCACTACCTAGGTTTCGTTTGTATTACAGCAAGCAAAGATCTTTGCTAATAGCCCACCTAAAGATAAGATGTTGTAATACAACGAAACCTAGGTCGTGGTAAAAAACTTAGAAATAATTCTACATCACGTAGTTTCATTTCATTGCGCTAATTTCTATTTAAGACGCGAGAAAGTACTTTATTATTTGTTTGTATTTTTAGTCTCTTGCAAATATTTATTTAATAATATTTGGGTTTAGATGATAGATATTTATACCCTGAAAAGGTGTATTAAAATGAATTGACCACAAAGAGATCAAACAATAACTTTTGACATTGAAATAATTATGTGTTAATTGTTGCTTAAAATTAAATAAAATATTTAAAAGTTTTGATTATAAGAAATTACATATATTAGTAATGTAATAACTTTAGTCCAATCGTATATGTATATGTAGATTAAAACACAACACGTAACCTCCTCGAGATAAAGTCCAATTCCGCAAGTAGGACGATTTAAGTGCAGAATAATTTATTCCCCTTTATTAACATACGAATCTTAAAATTTGCTGAAATTTTAGTGCTTTTATGATGATACCCTAGGTTATTTATAATACTCAATTTTTTTTTTTAAATCATTACTTTATTTAATACCGCTATCCCAGATACTACTATCCGTGCTAAGCACTCTTGGTATGTTATGTTACTTCAAATGCCCTTGTCAAAGGGAATGACGATGTACCTTGACACGATTGATAACTGATAGTCGGTTTTCGTATATATTTACTGCAGTAATATTTTCATTTCTATAGATTTAAATATTTTTTTACGGAATGGTATAAATAATGGAATACAACTCTTTATCGAACAATTCAGCTAATTTCATTCTTATTGCTTATACGAAATATTTTGCTTAAAAGTAAATTTTATTTAAATATGTCAAAGTAAATAATGGTAAAATTGCCACTGATTTAATCTAAGTGGATTTTCTTAAGATTTTCCCTCTTTGTGCCATTTGTTGCGATACAAAATAAACTTTTAAATTAGATAAATATTTCTTGACAAAAATAAAGTCAAAGTCAATTTATTGCTATGTAGCCTACATAGTAATAAATTATAACAAATTCAAAGTATATTATTATTTATAAGTTTGCTAGGAGTGATAAGAAAAATTGCGTGAAGTAACTTTATATTTAATTCGTACCCTAAATGTATAATTTACATAAATACGAACCACGAAGTAATAAAACAATGTCAAACAGAGAGTGAAATACAAATTTTTAAACGGCGAAAATATGGAAATGTGTCCGAAATGTTTCCAGAACGCCATTTCCTGCGAAAATTCAACGATGAAAAGGCGAATTTTGTTTAGACTACGCACCGAGTAGGTATGGCCTCGCTACTGACCTAATTCCGAAATATCACCTGAGTGAACATATAAACAGGTCGGACATGACAAGCACTCCTCTTATGTAAAATAGAAACTATGCTAATATAGACGAAGGCCCATGAGAATTGAATTACTATTTATTGCTTATTTTTAAACGACAATTTAGTAATGAATCGATTTACCAAAAATTACTTTCGTGTTGGTTAATATTTTGACTCCAAATAAAGTTTAAGAATTAATATGTGAAATTTGTTTCCATACTCTAAAAAATTACATCAAAACTTTTTGTAAACAACCATGTTGATCTATAAAATAAAAACCTTGTTTTAGATGGCTAAAATATTTCAATGAAAAATCAATTAAGAGGATTTTTCAAAATAGTACTTATGTAAAAAAGTATTAAAAAATTTTATCAAATTAGATTAAAGAAATTTTTCCATATTTATATTTTCATTATTTAGTGAAACTTCAATACAAAAACTACGCTTTAGAAGTAAACATTTAAAATTAATTTCCACCAGAAAATGCATGTAGTTTATGTGGCTTTCGTAACATTGTCACGTTATTTAAAATAAATTTTGCATAATTTCTTTCAAAGCAATGATGCAATATTCCTTCCAAATTTATTTAAGAGATGATATGGTTACTTCTTTTTTCTGTTTCCTATCAATTTTTTCTTGGGTACTCTGGGTTATTATACTTTGTAATATAGCAGAGAACAAAAATATTGAAAAGACTCTCGCTTTTAGTATCGTATAACCACCTAAGCTCGGGTATTCATCATATTTCTTCTATATTGCCATGTAGGATCGAATTACATCGAAATTATTCACGTTTCTACGATATACAATAGCTCAACCACCTGATTGCGGTTGCATCAGAGTGTGACGTATTTGTGATGAGTGAGAGTAAATTTGCAAATAAAGCGGAAAATAGTATAGATAGTACTCATCTTTATATAGATAGTACTCATCTTTGAAAGAAAGATCCTTCGATAATTTTTTGGAGCGGTCAAAGAAAATAATATCTGAAGAAGCTCATATAACAATGAAATGTATACTAAAGATGGGCAAGCAAACATTTTAAGAGTAACCAAGTCCTACAGAATCAGATGGTTGGGACACGTTTTTCGGCGGGAAGATCTGGACCCGGTTAAAAACTGATGTTCGGAAAGATTGAAGATACAAGGAGAAGAAGAAGACCACCTACAAGGTGGTTGGATAGTATAGAGAAATACTTAAAAATGTTGGGAGTCAATAAGTGGAGAAACCTTGCATCAGGTCGTATTGCTTGGAGGGAGCAGATTGGGAAAGCCTTGGCTTGCACCAGGCTGTAGTGCTGACATAGAAGAAGAGAGTAAACTTGTTGAAGTGTGTCATTGTAATATACTGTAATATTATTGAATTTAATTAACTGTCCAGTCATTGTTATAGAAAAGCAAAAGTTTCAACACTGTAATGTAATATAAATATTTGAATGAAAACACTTACAGATTAATTTTAATGTATTTTAAATTACAAAAAGTTTTATAACAATACTTACAAGTCTTTAAGTATTTAGGAATCAATGATGTCAGAAACAATTGGAGAGTTAATAATCACCAATTAATATCGATGTAACAAATTTCAATTTAGAAGGTGTACTGAGCGCTAGATTAGTGAATATCTAAAAACGTTTGCTTAATGTATTCAGTATAATATATGATTTCGGTTACTACTGTTGACAATATGTCGACATCTGTCATACCAAGTAATCTCCTTATGTCGACAATGTGCGTATTAATATGTTACTACCTATTATGAAAATAGATGCTCGAAGGGTTTCGCGATATTTTGCGGTTTAAGTAAATTTTAGAAGAATACAGTTATAAAATATATTACAGAGGTGAATCAGTACATAAAATATACAAGTGACTTATTAGCGCAGTTTGCTTTATAAATTACATAATTTAATTTAGATAAATAAATTTCATGTTTGAAGAATTTCCTGAAAATTTGTAACAGACTAACACCATGAGTAAGAATATCTAAAAAATAAGTTAAAATAAAAGTCTGTGTTAAATTGGAAATAACAGAATTTTTATATAATTTTAAATACCGCCATTTTTATTTCATTATGCACTCAAGTTTCGTTTTTTTTTATTTTACCTACAGCCTCATTCTAAGTTATAAACTCTAAAGTCACGCGAGAGGTAAAAAAATATTTTGTTTTTAGACTGTTACACTAAAGCATATAACATATATATTTCTTTTTAGTTTAAAATTTTCTAAAAATTTAAAAATTAAATCTATACATAAATGGGAATCGTAATAATGCAAATTAAAAATATACTTAATTACATGTGTGACTAATACATAATTATTTAATACATCCATATTTCCCCCACTTTCACCTTCTCTCATATCCGACGTTCACGGAGTCACTTAAAAAAACATCGCGATGTCCGTGCGGCAGGTCGTTGAGCGCTTGTATTGGGTAGAGAAGGGCGTAACTACGTGCCAAGTATACGAGATATAAATGGTTATTTCGGGAATTGTTAAGAAATGAGAATTTAAATAAAATTTTCTGCTATTAATTATCAATACATTTATAGAAGTCGAGACAACTATTCTGATGAGAATATGTGTTTTTATCAATATTAATGTAATTGTCGGTACTGTCTACGTTTCAATACAAATGTGATTATCTTTACTAATAAAAAAGTGTTTTATTGAAACAACGATATAAAATTCTGACAGTGTCATTACACTCGCGAGCATCAACATGAAAGAAACCATTTTAAAAGATAAATAACTAAAATTTGACAATTGACATAGAGAAATTAGCCCTTGTATAAAAACTGACTATTATATTTACATGTGGTTCTCGAAAAAAATATTATCAGAATCATTTATAAATTTCATATCACTACGTAAAGTTGCTGATCGTCTTCAAAAATAAATAGTAAAGAAATTCATAATATTCCCCCATTTTAAAACTCAATTAATAAAATATACATACATTATTGTAGTGGATTATGATTTACAGAACAGAAATTGAATTTTCTGATTATATTATAAAAAAGTCCTAACAAAATCTTTAGCCATTTTTACTTACGTTAATGAATTCAATTATTAAGCGTTAAGCGGATTCAGTCTTTCAATTGGTGTCGCTGAGGAGATGCGTTGTTATGAATTTTTTTATTTTTCTGGGTCAAACAACGAACTAACAAGTTCTTAATATCGTGACCAACGTTGGCATCTAAAGTTGCTTATGTCGAGTGAACTTGCATGCGCAGTTACTGAAATATACTGAATGTGAGTTCAAATTAACATTCGAGAAAAGTAATAATGAAGTTTACTAAATCATTGCCTTAAGGCGCAACTCACACCTACGACTTTCCAACTGTATTATAATGGCATAAAAGTCGTCATCTGCAAGTCGCACGTATGCGTTTCCGCACTGTCGTCTGTTTCGATATATATATATATATATATATATATATATATATATATATATATATATATATATACATACATACAGATATATATATATATATATATATATATATATATATATATATATATATATATATATATACGTATATTTACATATATATAAACGTATATCGTGTGTAATAAACTAAAAGAAATTAAAAATATTCTCGTGAACATAAAATTGGATAGTAGACACCATCTGGATTTTATACTCACGAGGATTTATTTTCCATTACTTTATTTCATACGACATATTTATTAGTAGGAGATAATTTATCAAGTGAAGATTTATTGTTTACTCACTCTCCTACAAGTATTCTGAATAGTCTTTCGTAACTTGGCTTTTTGTGGAGTAGTAGGTCGCCTTCTTCATTTCCTTTAAGACTAAGTAAACAATGGTTTCTCTCTATTGTATCTTTGCTAATAGCCCATCTGAAGATGTTGTAATACAACGAAACCTAGGTTGTGGTAAAGAACTTAAATGAAGTAGAAATAATACTTCATCACGTAGTTTCATTTAATTGTCATTTAATTGTAAACAATAGTTTATAAAGGGGAACTATTATTCACGTAAACATGTTGCTATATTATTGAGTGTTATTAAAATTTTTGACTGCCATTGCAGGTAAGATCTACTGATTTAGATCTTATATGCTAATCACCTAATACAGTCGTTAAATTTGATAAAATTTTAGAAAATGTATATATATATATATATATATATATATATATATATATATATATATATATATATATATAAAAGAACGTGAGAATTAAAATTTTACGTCAGTTTTGAAGTCCCCATAAATATGTGTACCCATCCATTTCTTCTATAACAACACGACTAAAGCTTTTTCAGTACTTCGTTCAATAGTACAAAATGGATTGTGAAAACATTTGCAATGCTGGACGCATCCCCTATCCAATTTGTATCCGAGCTAACCTAATTTGAATAGTTCGATCACACCCCAGTTGCTTCTTCATCTTCTACATTACTAATCTCGATTCGTACCTAGTCTGACTATCAATTTGCTGTTTGCGATACTAGCGCAACACTTAAGAGAACTTTATGCATGGGTTGGGGCTAACCCAATTACCTAGTATGGCCTTAAACTATTGATGCTCTCATCAACGTTCTACCTTAATTAGAGTTTGCCGATGGTCTAATCTTGAGAAGGATACAATCGTATAAAGAGGTTTGTATATGTGCTACACAGGGTAACTTTCATTAATAAGCAAGGAACGCAAGGCAACGGCAAGGAGACTTGTGAATGCTTTTTGTATACAGACTGTGATCAAGTATTTTGCAATAGTGAAAGCCGTGGGATTAAATTCAGCGGGAAGGAAAGTAATAATACGAACTACGTACAGAATTCAAAGCGTGAAAGCTTCTATACCAATATAATTTTTAAATTAGAAATGTCTAAGTTGTATCGAAATCACCATAATTTATTAACCAACTTAATTTTGTGGTTCGTCATAAATAATAACTTATGATTTAGGTAGGATATTATTTTAATTTTTTATTGTGACTGATGATTTCATTTTTGTGGTTTGATTTTTTATTATGATCTTAAAATATTACTTAAATTATATTTTAAGTTCAATCAAAGATAGAGTCAATCAAAATTCCTGGTGCTAATTAAATTATAATTATGTTTAAAAAGATACACACACACGCACATGTATGTGTGTGTGTTTATATGTATGTGTGTGTATGTATGTGTGTGTGTGTGTATAAAAATAATTTAACATATTATATTGCTTAAACCGTGACTAATATTTAATCAAGATTTTGAATAGTTTGTTTTGATTTTTCGGAAACTATAAATATCAGGCCTATGATATTATCTTTCCTAAACCTATTTACATATTTCTTAAACCTATTTAATAACCTATTTACATATATAATTTCAAATTTAATTACCAACTTCTGAGATGAAGTGGGTTTGCCTTTTTACCGACACTATAGCTTTACAACACATTTTTCTACATTTTTTTTATTTCTGACCCTCCCGATAGAAGGAAAACTGGTTTGTTGTGACACCAGGGTAAGGTGTAGGAAACTAATAAAAATGTACTAATAATGAAATCTCTTCCTCCAATTGCATTCTAGATATTTATTTATCAATCAGAAATGTTTCATGCACTAGAAAAATTAATAAATGATGATTAACGCTAAAGGACTATTCTTTATAATGATATTGAAAAGTACAATGAAAATTAAAAGTATTCTAGTTAGCGTTAATAAATTAAGCAAACTAAGCATATATATATATATATATATATATATATATATATATATATATATATATATATATATATATATATGGCCTAGTAGATAGCTGAATATATAGCATAAACAAGTAAATTTTTTTTATAAATATTAAACTAAACTTAAAATGTAATATACCATATATCACATATTTATCTGTAAATATTTCAAATGTGGCTATAATCACTGCTTTTCATTGTTGACACTCGTTCAATATCATAAATAGACGACCATTTTTTTCAACACTTTCTAAAAAAATATTTATTTCATTTATTCGTTATTAAAAATGTGACCCGCGTGCTAGGTGACTAGCATTTTTCTTATTTGTACTATGACAAGAATAACGTAAATCGATTTACATAACTGTATTATTATTAGAGCATAATAAGTTCTTTGTCGACTCCGTGACACGTCGTAACATTGAAAAGGACAAACTGGAGGACAAGTGAGCCATTAATATAATAATGTTAAAACATCATCTTAAAATTTATTGTAATTTACCCAAAATTACGCAAATACAATTTGGTTTATGAAATTTGTAACATGAAATATTTGCATCTGTGCAACTGCATTTCGAAACTTTATTAAGGTTCATGTTAGAATCAATTCCTTGTTAACTATAGTGAGTTACTCTAACTAGACACAATTTAAACTTAAGTTCAAAAAGAGATTTTTACACATGATAATGAACCGTAACTATTATATGTTTTTTATCATTATTATTACAATTCTCTTGTTTCTACGAGAAAATCTTTTAAATCCCTTTTATCTTCTCGTTGGTTCTTTTGTTACGGACGAGAAGGTTGAAACGCAAAGTTACTGGCAGGTTTGATTAAAACTTTTAAGTGTCTTAAATATAACAGGTAAATATATGATACCATGCATAATTTTAAACTGTATACAGGTTTCACTCACGTAATATAACAATTATTAGGTATTAAATTTTTTGGTAATCATTCTTATAAAGATTTAAAAATAACTCTATGTTTTTTATAAGTATGTAGAAAGATTTCTAATATTTAAATCACTCGGTATGGATGGGGGATACTGTTCTACTAAACAATATACGGAAATAATTGTCAATATATATATATATATATATATATATATATATATATATATATATATATATATGTATTGGTATGGAGGGAGGAACTTTTCTACTAATCAATATATTGGAATAATTGTAAATCAAATATTTTTTATAATTACCTTTCTCAAAATCGGGGAAGCTTCTCATAAATAGTGTAAATAAAAACAAAAGCTTGAAAAATTTAATTAAAATAATTTATGTTTATGTCGGATACAAATATAGAGATTTAAGTCAAAGCCTTCATAGAATAGATTATATTATGAAATGATTATATTAGTAAACTTAAATTAATAATAATATTATGAAAATAAACTTTAATTAACATAGAGAGCTCCCGAATATAATTAACCCTACTAGCACTTAATCGCTTTTTAGAGTTCCATAGCCGACGGTTAACCTTATTGTTTAGACAAGGTCAGTTTTAAACGTTTGTCTGTTAAATGTTTCTAATTTCGAAAAGAAAGGAATTTGAAATTAAGGCATAATTTTTAGTTCCTTGGTCTAATTATAAATGACGTTTAAAATGGCTTAGAGTCCCATTTTAAGGGGACCCGAATATATAAAATTTAGTTTACATTATAATCTACCATAGTTAAAAACATAGTAATATATAAAAGAATAAATCTGTGAGTAGAATACTAATATATATTTTATAATTTTTTTGCACTGTTTTTATAATTTTTTTGCAAATTGTTGTTTCACAACAATTTTTTGATATTCAAAATTGTCATTTTTAGACTGTTATTACCACATCTATTGCAAGAATTGTAACTATGTATATAAAGAGCTACGAATGTAATTTACAACACCCAACTAGAATTTAAAC
Organism: Druceiella hillmani; assembly: GCA_039881145.1. Lineage (NCBI taxonomy): Eukaryota > Metazoa > Arthropoda > Insecta > Lepidoptera > Hepialidae > Druceiella > Druceiella hillmani. Next base: position 8,622,447 of record JAYKKI010000068.1, read on the forward strand.
CCTTTTTACACTTCCGTACCCAAGGGTTTCTATTGTTATAATTTTGTTCGTCATTACGTATAATGCTGTGATTCAGCACTAATATTTCTCATGTAGTTAAACCAAAAATATTGAAGAGAAAAAATATATAATAATAACAATTTAATTAATAATGACACCAAAATATTTTCAGAGACACCCAATATTTTCATTATGAAAATTTATATTAATATGTACAGAGTTTAAGGAAAATGGTATGTTGTTAAATTTTTAAATCTCATTAGATCATTAAATTAAGTTAGATATACCTGACAATAATGAAAAGGGCTTCATCTTTTTCAAAGATTTTTTTAATTACAGTTTTAGAAATTAAACAAAAACGTGGCAATATTTATTTCTTTTTCAAGATTCCTTCGTGTTAGGTACCTGGTCAGTATTTATTTTAAATTTAATTAGAAAAATTAAATAAATTGTATGGCATATATTTATATATTTCTTTATTTTTGGATGGCAAATACCTTTTTAAAAAAGCTGAACCTCTTATTTTTGTAGTTAATAATATTTGTTAACATCTAAATTTAATAAATTCCCATTGCACTAACAAACTCACTGTCTCATATCGTTTATTTAAAGCTTGCTTCTTTATGTGTAATTAATAAATAAATAAATTGATAATAAGCACACAAATATTACAAGAATTTTGTTATTTTCCTTTTGCATACATATTATTGTATACTCTGAGGAATATAAAATCTAACCGTAATTTTTCCTGTAAACAAAGTGAAGAATGAAAAAAAAATGTTTTGGGAAAATGTAATACTTTTGCAAATTTCTTTTGCCTTTTCGAATGAATGTTGGGTTTGAAATAAATGCCTAAATGTAAAGTGATTAAAAATTCGAGGTTGATAGTATTAGTATCATTATAAACTGATTGGATTGCCTTTTAAAGCACACATTACAAAAAAATGGGACATCAATTATTAAAACGAAATATAGGTTCAATCAGAATAAATACAATACCAAAGGTCACGTGACTCCAATTAAGTCAAATGGGGAAATACGAATAGGTCAGAACAATGGTTGTAGTATTTATTATTCAATCGCTTCTTATTATACTTTAAAACCTCCCTATCATGCATGAAGCCGTATGAAGGGTGAAAGTCGGGGTCGATCTCGATTCACCTAAGTGAAATGACTTAGTGATTCTGAATCAATTAAAAGAATTGATCCATCTTAGACTCGTATACTGTAATGAATTGGTACAACTATGTTGATCGAAATATATACAATTGACTTGATTTTGTATCAAATCGGTCCACATTTATTTATATGATAACATTACACTTTAATACTACTGCAATTATGTATTAAAAATAAGCTAACAAACAAAATTGTCAATATACAAACATTACGTCCAAATACATATTTCTGAAATATTTCTAGAAAATGATATGTTTTAAATAAAAAAAGATTTGAATGGGTTTGTCAATATGATTTATGTTTCTTACTCATGCTATATAATTTGTTAAGAGAAAAAAAGTGACGCGCTTATTTAAGACACAATGAATTTCGCTCTCTCTGCTTATTTCTCAATTATTCCTATTAAGGTATATTTAACGCTTGTTCCTTATAAAACAAGGTTTGAATGAGTATATCAATGTGATTTATGTTGCTCATTCACACTACATAATTTATTACGAGAAAAAGAGTGATTCGCCTATTTAATACACGATGGATTTCATTCTCTCTGAATGTTTCTCAATTATACCTACTAAGTTAGATTTAACACTACTTCTTAATAAAACAAGATTTGAACGGGTTTGTCAATATGATTTATGTCACTCACTAATACTACATAAATCATTGAGAGAGAAAAAAATTACGAAGCTATTTAATGCACCATGGACTTCACTCTGCATGATTTTTTTTTTAAATGGGAAGGGAAGTACATAATAAGAAGATATTAATGCTCACCGCAAAACAAAGAACTATATCATTCAATTTAACGCCAAGCAAGTCAATGAGTCATTCATTCAACGTAACGTAATTTCAAGTCTATCAATTGTTTTGATTAAAAAGTAAAATTTGTTAACAGCATTTCAAGTGAGCGATTTAGTTTAGTGAATCAATGTTCTTCATTGATTATTTTGATTCATTCACTCATCTGTTACTCACGCTTAGGATGAAGAGCGTATCCGGAATCTATTGGATATATTATAACTCACTTCGAATTTAACTCATGTGTCATTAAGGTTTGCAGTCATATTTTGAAAAAAATGTTGGTATAATCCCTTTAAACTATCAATTTTTACATGTAAATAAATATGGAGTCCTAACAATTGCTCTTAAGATGTCAGTACTCTGGTAAAATGCCTTGTTTATATACTAAGCTATAGCCAATGCACTAGGTACTTCAAAATTCAAAAAAAGTTGGTGTCTTCATTTTTGTGAAATATAATTAATGAATATAATGCAATGAATCACAATTGGAATGGTGAAAACATAATTGAATAATTAAAGTAAATAATTAATTAACTGAATACAATTTATTTCGTTAAATATCAATTAGATATTTATTATATATGGAGAAGTCTGTTAGAAAAAATTTCCACTGCTTTTTGAAAAGATCATTAATCAATAAGGCATTCAAATATTATTGAGAGTGAAATAATGGAAATTCTGGGCATGTGACAATCGATGACCCAAAAAAATTCTTGTATTCTTGAATATTTCACTACGAAAGAAAAGAATTATTAAATCATTTGAAAAGCTATTTAATTTTTAATTCTATTTTATTATACCATATGAAATATATATATATATATATACATATATATATATATATATATATATATATATATATATATATATATGTATGTATATATATATTAGTTTATATCATTGTCCGAGGATGGTCTCGCTTTTTATGTGATAAGAACATATCAATGAGGTATGAGCTGAAATTTCCGAACTTAACATATGTTAAGTAAACATTAAACCAACCGTCTATAAAAAGAGAAATGCATTCGTTTTATTTTATACCATTTTAAATATTGCTTCCTCTCAACTTTTTTTTTAAATATACAAAAATGTGTAAAAATGCGTAAAAATTTATGTGAAAATTCTTTATTATTTTTAATACTTTAAAAATTCTGAAGAATTTTTGGGCAACAAAAAAGATATATGCGTGTGTGCATATATATGTGTGTGTGCTATTTTTAAAATAATATATACACTGCTGTTGAGTTTCTGTCACTGAATTTTAATTAATTAAGCAAAAAAGCCTTTCTTCTGGTTTTATATTTAAACCATATAATTCATGAACATACCACTTAAACTTACATACCACTTAAACTTATAACTCATACAACTGAAATTCGCTAAATCATAGTTTGGGAACCATCATGTTGGTATGAGGGACACGTGCACTCGAGTTTTTTCATCAAACATATTTTCATCACCTGAACTTTTTTCAAAGCACCAAATACATTTTTTTAGAGTAGAGTAATTAGGGGCCACAGATGGTGTCCATCCTCCTAGCATATGTACAGCCCTAGCTACAATCATTAGACATTCGTCGTGCTTGTAGATTTAAAATATAATATACAGCCTAGGTTTGCTTAAAATATTATCACAAAAATGCATTGGGTGTTTGAAACAGAAAAATATTTAGGTAACGGAAACCCAAGCTCACTCGGGACGAAACGAATATTTGTGAGGAACGAATATTTCGAAATTTTGGTCACGTAAATTAAATTTTTAAAACCATAAATAGATATTTTTAAGTTCTTATCTTTTTTTATAGCCAATCAAATTCTAGCAAGAGAAACTTAAAAGCAATTTGTATATTTGTTTGTAAAAACAGCTTTTGAGCCACTGTTTTTTTCTTTCTTTATAAATGGTTCATATACGAAAATAAGTCAGTACGATTCATAATTTAAATATATAAGGAAAAAACAAGAAATTGTAAATAAAATAAAATGCTAAAAACAATAGACTTATTATTGAAAAAAAAACGAGCTGCAAAAAATCTTACATAGAATAATTATCTTACGCAAAATATAAAATACGGTCGTGTATTAAACATGAAATATATATATATATATATATATATATATATATATATATATATATATATGTATATATATATATATATATATGTGTGTGTATATATATATATATATATATATATATATATGTTTTTATTGATTCTAATGAAAGAATTATTTTGTATGTATATGACATAATGAGATTTTGCATATATGTAATACAAAATCTTGAAACTTCAGAGTTAACTGTTGACACTATCCTAAAATATTTACGTTTTATTTTAAGACAGTGTTAGATCATGGATTTCCGGAGTGAAGGTACTATTTATTGTAAATAATACACTGAAAAATACAGCAAACAATTATATAAAAAGTAAATAATCTGGAGTTAAAATCGAAAAGGAAAATTTGAGCTAAAACTATATTTTCTGACTTGGAACATAATTACGAATATGTCGTTGCGATTTTGGTTAAATTAACTTCGATAGTAGAAACATGGACATAAGTTAAATAGTACTAGTAACTAAATACTTACAGAAGGCGCTGTTAACAGTAACAATGCTTCACTAAGATGCTTGAGATTCAACGTGCTCTTGTCACTGTCGGTTTCCTCATTACCTAACTGGAACGAACTCTGCCTTGACTTCAGTTCCGGTTTCTTCACGCCATTTCCGCTTCCTTCGACGAACAGTTGCTGAGACGACGTTCGCCGGAAGGGGCACGCCATTTTGTAACACAAAACTCACAAAGAAATATCTTCATATATTTTTATTTTACATTTCTTGGTAATATTAACTTCTAAAATTCGCCCGTTTAATACTAATCATTGTTCACTGCACACTTTTCTATGAGAAAGTCACTAATGTTGGTCGAGGTGTTGACGTATCTGGAATAAATGAAAAACATTGTTAACTAAACTGAAATTACAAATTAATTTTCTAAGAAAAGTGGTGAAATCGCATATGAAAAAATCCTAACTTTTCATTTCAAGATTTTTTTTATATTTGGCTTGAATTAAAAAAATAGGAGAATTATTAAAAAAAGAACATTTTACAAAAGGCTATAGTGGAACTTCATTGCTCTAGCATTTATATGCTAATATTATAAACAGTTAATAATTTGTAGGCGAACATTTGAATTTAAATAATCAAAATCTAAATATTGTAACATTAAAAATAAAAATATATTTCTGATTTTTAACAGAAACTTGATGAAATTTTGCAACAAGTTTTTAAATTTGGTTAATTTCAAACAAAAATACTTGCAAAGGTAATAAAGAGATCTAGATAGTCGGCCAAACATTCCCCAATATTTTTTGATATGTTTCTAAATAATTCTGCTGATAAAACTTATTTGCTTATACAACTTTCATAAAGTTTCAATTGATGCATTTACAACATACTCATAAATACATACATACGATCAAACTAATATTTTTTGAAGAGTCTTGTTTGCACTCCTGTTACATATTAATGATTTAAAATATTAGTTATAAATTTATAAATTGTGTCCAAATCACTTAAAATATCATTTAGTGTTAGCTTGTGTACACAAGTACTTAATAAATTGTTATTAATAAAGTAATATCATGTTCCAAAAATCATCCAAACCACAAACCGGTTTATTATTTCAATATTCAAAATAATTTTGCAACTGGCATTATTGTTATAGAAATATTCATAAAATAATTTCAAAGACACAATTCCAGCTCTGTTTTTGGTTAATCCTTATTTTATAAATAATACTTATTTTTAAAAAAACGTGACGAATATATTTAGCTTTAATTTCTTTCGTTGTGAAAAATTACTATAAGCAATGTGTATTTCTAAAGCTACAGTATTAAAAGAGCTTTAAGCTCTATTTACAATAGTAAAATATTAATTAAAATCGTGAATATTAACTACTAGTTTCAAATATAAGTAATTAATAATTTTAAAAAATATTACAAATAAATCGTCATATTAAGTATCGACTTCAGAAATCATTCAAAAACCCTCTAATAGCCGTTTGCAAGAAATACAATTAACGTTTTATTAATCATGGGACTTACCACAATTTAATAACATTTACCACTTTAGGTGGTAGGATATTAAAAATGTAATCGTTAGATATTTATATAAATATTCCAATGACAAATAATTTTTTTAAGTTCTGATTTAAACATCACAACGTCATATTGATCAGTATGTGAATAAAATCTCTCTCTATTTATATTCTAACCAATATTTTATTAAATACGTGTGTAAAAGTTATATCTGTTATAAAACTACCTAAACTTTTGTAAAAGGTCTGATAAGATAAATATCACTGAAACTATCTATTTATTTCCCCGTTAAATATGAGAGAAAAGTTTACCAATTTCTTTTTAAATCACAACACTTATATGGGCAGTAAAAACGGTAAATTTGCTTTTTTGTTTTTCGTAAAAATTTCGTTTAAAACGTTTTAGATTTAGTTAATAATTTGTCTTATCAAGATTTTCATTGCGTTGTTATGGGTTTATACCAATTAATTTTCCTTGTATTTTTAGTAATAAATACAACTAAGTTTCACATCATTAACGTTTTGTCCACTCGAAAGTAAATAAAACGGTATTATTGAAAGGACTGATATAATTAAGTGATTGATAATACGGTAATTTATATTGATGATACAGTGAGTATTCCATTACATAATTCCTATTTAAACAGTACGCATAATGAAAATAAGTTATTACTCTATAAAAATGTAAATGAAAATGATTTCATTACAAAAAAGACAAATATGCATAGTTTACCCGTTGCATTAGTTATATTTTGTTACTATAGCCTAAATTAACAATTTCTTTATAATTTACTTTTAGTAATTCCAATTTTAGACAGAGTAATATTTCTTATTATGATAAAGAGATAAATTTTCAACATCTTCAGATATCAGAAAACTTTAATTTTAGATTTGTCATATGATTTATTTTCAATTAAAAAAAATACGTTCATTTGAACGGGGTCGAAAATACATTTCTTCATATTTTTTTACATTTCTACTATATTTTTCATATTAATATTTATTACTTAGTTCTAGTTTACTTATGTTCTTATTTAACTTGCCTAAATGTCCTCTTATATCTTATTTGCTTATTAGGGTTTATTCTGATATTTGCACGAAACGCACGAAATATATTAAATTCCTTTAATCGACATGAAATCAACGATAGCTTCCTGAAAATATTAAATTATTTTTAAAACAGTATTAGATCAAGAAAGTAAGTAATAACTTCTTCATAGTTAAATTTTCTAATTACTCTCAACGCCCTAACAAACTCATTATTTACATGTAATTATGATATGATATTAGATGTAGCAAAACAATTTTGTATTTCCGTGATAAAATCATAAATAATTTAAATATAATTTCGAATTAACTTACTTCATTAAATTTTAAATATAAAATTAACAAGAGGCAAAAGCTTTAACGTGAGCTTTAAGCTCTTTAATTCATGATGACCCTCGTATTCCTCTCGCGAGAGACAACTCCGCCATCCGCTTACGGTGCGCTCTAACGCCCGTCGCCGCCTCTGTCTGTGACATGTTAATAGCTTTTTTACGTATAATTGAATTTATGATTTAGGTAATCAAATTAGCAATATTGAGGTCTGCGGTAGCGTTAATGCATATAATTACCACGTAATTTTTAATATAATTTAATTTTATATTTAGTATGAAGGCTGGTAGATTATTTTGGAATTCGGAGGTGAGTTAGGAAACATTTACATAATTAAATTAATTATTTGGAAACTCAATTTATAGAATAAATCAAACTGTCAATTAAGTATACAGAAAAATTACATTATAAATATGACACAATTATATTATGTAACCAATAGTTTAAAAAAAACTGAATAAAATTTAGACTATTTAAAATAAAACTACGAAATTGCAAAAGATACAGAATATTGATTTGTGTTTTGTAGGATATGGAACGTCAAATATTTTCGCCAGTAAAGATAATCTAAAATAATTTCAGTTATAATCGTAAATACTAAGTTATAAAAACCTTATAATTTTTTATGTGTAGGAGAAACAAGGAAAGGGGGAAGATTTGAAATGTTTTATAGAAGGAAATCATCCACGATTTAACATGGCTGACGTTTTATTATTGTTCTTTGGTAGAGTAACAATTGGTCAATTTATAGTTTTCACTCAAGTTTCCCAGGAAGCTTAAAATAAATGATCTTTGTAGTGATTGCATGGTAACACATGAAACTTAGAAGCTTTCGTGAGGTAAATGAACTGGTATAAAGAACTTTTTTGAAATCAGAAAATTTGTAAAAAGCTTCGATAGAACGAAACGAAATTATTATCGCAAATTCTAAACAACTTTAAAGTCATATGTTCTTATGAGTGTATTTGAGAATAAACTTTTTGTGTAATATACTATGAGAGAACGTCTCTTAAGGTTAATAAAAAAACACCCATGTAAAATAAGGGTGTGATAAATTTTACCGCAAAAGTTTTTCTGCATTCTCGTCATTGCTGACAATTCCATAAAAAAGAACTGCCCAAAAATGTTCCCAAAATTTTCTTAAAAATGATTATATTATTATTATTATTACGACTGTCTGAATGCGATATAGAAAACTGTCAATTATGTTTTATCGTATATTGTTGTTTTCCTGTCACTTAATCCAAATGTAATACCAAATATTTAATCAGAAATTTTAAGAAATAATTAAAAAAAAAATGTATTCAATCTGAATCCACCATTTCAATTCTTCTGTGGATATTTCAGCGGTTCAAAACTAAGAAGACACGCGTAATAACTGTTAATAGAATATTAAGCAAAATATTCTAGTTAATAAACATTTAGTAAACTGATTTTTAAAGTAATTTTTCTTTAAAATAATTAAGCCCTTAATTATTTTTGCAATGATATATACTTGACTTCTATATAAAAATAAAATTGGTCCACTTTTTGTATTTATATTACAAAATAATCCTTCTGAATTTATTGTTGACTACTTAAACTTATTATTCGTTTACATAGGATTCCAGAAGCAAATATAAAACATAAATCAATTAAAATTTAACCTGATATCCGAATTTTCTTCAAAAGACCAGGAAGTTTTTACGGCTGTATTTTGAACTAAAGTTAATTTCAATTTGTTTACCACACAACAAACGTTCCCTTAGTTTAATTATAAAACTTTCTCGTAAATTGAAAACTCGCCCACTTGTTCTCAAGAAATTTGCTGTAGCTAATCGTAAATTCGTGTTTGGTATGAATTAGACGTAGAAAAGTCGATAAAATTATTTATGTATATGTAAATTTATAATATATATGTTGTTTTAATACATTTTTGAAAATGAATATTTACACGTTATATATATATATATATATATATACATATATATATACATATATGTATATATATATATATATATATATATATACATATATATATATATACATATATATATATATATATATATATATATATATATATATATATATATAGCGTGCAAGGATTTGTCATGCGACATTCTCATGATTTTCATGTCATCGAACGTATTTTGACTTTTCTTAATGCTGCAGTCCATAGTATTTTCGAAATAACTATAGTTATCCAGTTTCGGTATAAAGGTATTTATACGTTTTTCTAAGAATTACAAAATTTATGAATATATGAATTGCTGTGTGTTTTCTGTATTATACGTAATTGTGCTTAGTATGTTTTATGACCATTTGCCCAAAGCTTTGGTCTAATCAGCAAGTTGGGTCGGGGTTGTAAATAAATAGATAAATAGATACGTAAAGAAGTAGCTTTTCGACCAGTATTAATTAATATTAGCAAAAGCATCAAAAGAGATAGTAAGATTGCTTGGAATGGAAACAGAAGCAAATATAATAAAATTTAATACATACTCTAATCAGTTTGTAAATTAAACTCCAAGTGCAGCAGAAAATTTTAACTGGGAACTCTTTTCCAATTAAAATTTTCTGCTGTGATTAATATAGCTATATGATTAATATTGTAATATACAATATTCCTATATTCTCGTAAATACAAATTTCTTAAATTGACATAGATACAATTTATTCGTGCAGCATTATTTGCTTACATGAATATGTAAGCAAATTTACAATTTAAGTCTAATTTTATTCGAATTTTAACATGAGACTAAATTTAAAAAAGTATAATAAATTATCATTTATTTTACGGCCTTATTTCATACAGAGGATATACAAAAAATTTCCAATAATAATTTTGTACATAAATCGACAAACAAGTCAGTTGACACACTTCATTCAAAATAAACTAAACCAATTTGTCAAAAAGTAGAAATATATTTATGTCGTAATAGGTTTCGTTCGAATGCTCCACGAACCTCACTCAATCCATAAAACGAGATCGTTTAATCCCAAAATGTTCCCAGCTTTCCTACATCGTTTTGACAGGTGTCAATAATTGTAGTCCTTCAATACTGGTATTTTGCTTTACCGGTCTTTGCTGATGTAATATTCTAAAAAATGTATCAAAAATAAAAGTATAATCTTCGGCTTCATTTTTAAAATAATATTAATTTTACATGTCAAAATGAGCAAACAGTCAATTTGTCCCTTGAAATTTGTTAGTGATTGAACTTTCATGTGTTTATAATTGTATCTATCTCGCAAATTGGTACGAACTTTTTGACAACATCTGAACTTGAGGTTAACCCTTGATCATTGCTCCAACAATGTAAATGGATTTCTCATGACCATTCATGAATGGGCATGAAACTGTCGATACGTATATCTTGACTATCGTACATTTAATAATATTAATGACTTTGTTGAATAATTGTGTATATTTTTTTCGTCACATATATCGAATACAATTACGTAGGTCTATAATTTTACTGCTATCAGTTAACATTTTTATTGGGGACCCCCAAAATAAAACAGAGTATTTTATATAATCAATATTATCTCAACAACCATCGTAGAATAATAACGAATTAGCCTTTATTGTCTAGTAATATATTTAAGATAGCAAGATGTTTATTTTGAAGATAGCAGTATTTTTCAGTATTTTTTTATTTGTCTGAGGCTCTATATGCCCCTTAGTAAACGATGTGAGAGAAAAGACTTTTTTGTGGTTAATTGCTCAATATTTAGGAAAGCAAAATATTTATTTTTAAGCTAGCAGTATTTTTCAATATCTGCCAACGAGTCTGAGATTCTGTATGCCTCATAATAATCCGTATGTCAGGAAAAATCTTTGTCGTAGTTAATAGCTAATTTATTCCAATGATATGACTTGCTCTTTTAATTTTTTGATTATTTTATTTTATAATTTTCTCTTTGTAAATGATAAAGCTTAAAATCTGGAGATCAGTACTTTTAGTTGGGAATATTTGTCATGAAAAATATAAGTAATTATTCAACAAGCAATTAACGCACTCCATTTCTTAACCCAGAAATATATTTCTCAGAATCTTCCTTTCAAACGTCCTTTTGAGTAAATCTAAAGTTATCTGATGCGTATATTAGTACAAAGTAAATACATTTAAGTACTTGTAAAGCCACATTTTAGTCTTTATTTTGTCAGTTATCACTTCCGTTATCTTTTTAATGCAGCGATTATTTTTTTGTATTCCTGAGGAAATACACTTTTAATATTGATTTATGAACCAAAATGAATGGAACTCTTGACTTTTAAAAATCTACAAATATTAAATCCATATCTATATTTGTCAAAACTTGCTATAATTTTTAAGATAAATTTAAATTTATTTAAATAAAAGGATATAATTTATTAGCTTTCCTCTCTTATGCCAAAGGTGTTAATATCGTTTGCATAAGCAAATATTTTATTTGATTTATAGAAAATATTTCACCCTGTTACTAATCTTCTATTCTCTTATAAATTTATTCAGACAAGCTATTACTTTCTCTGTCTAACGTTAGTGCGTATTTTCAGAGAGGAAGTCTCCATGAATTTTTAAGAAATATTGTCATTACAGCCATTAAGTACATTATGGGTCGCAGAAAATTTCTGAAACGGATATCATCTAATGGAGATACAAGTTATAAACCAGTAATTAAAATACTATACTAGTATCCGTAATATATATTTCACTAATGCGGCAGAGACCTTTGTCTATTAAAAAGCCTTTAGTTAAAAATATAAATAAGTTCAAAAGAGAACGATAAAAAAATTTGTGCATGAAAATATGTGTTATGAAATGTATTGAAAAAGATAATGTAAAACTGGCCGGTAACAATTTTTTATTGTAATATATTTTTCCTTAGTGTGTTATTGACGATTTACCATTAAAGTTCTCAATTACCACATGAGCAGCAAAAGCTACGTTTTTCACCTCATGGCAATGGCTTCCAAATAAACTTATAAACTATGACCTGGGCAAATTTTTTTATGTATTTTTTTATTTTGAATATTACTAAACCACAACTGTTTTCAACTTAAATGTTACTACCCTATTATTTTTACTATGACTTACTTTTTTAATGGAGGCTGAGAAAGATTATCATCATAATCTTCCATTAGAATCAAGTTACTTCATACATGTGTTTTGAAAAGACCTTTACGCAAAATACAAAGAAAATATTATTCATAAATCGTCTTAATAATAGATAATATTATAATTTAAAGATTCTTGAAGAATAGATATTAGAGCATAATAAATAAAAAATTAAGTCGTTCCTTATTAAAAAAAAAAATGTTTAACCATTTCCTAAATCTATAATATTTTTATTAGACCTAATATTCTGACAAGAAGATTTTAATAAAATGTGTAAGGTAATAACTAGAGAATTTTCAGCATTAGGTATTACAAAATTGTTTAATGACAAAATTAAAATATAATTTTTCATTGTATCAATTATAAATTTAGATAAAATTTCGTTTTCATGACGACTGTTATTTTGTAATATAATATCTCATCAATAGCAAAGATATCATGCCATGATGGACGATGCTGAATTCCATTTTGCACGTCCGATTATAACATTGAACTAACAAAATTCATCAAGTTCGAGTTTCCACAAATCGTTGCAGAAATGAATATTGTGTAATAGGAGTTCAACGTCACGTCCCAATTTTAGAGCATTTTAATTATACCGGAGAGCCGTCCTCGAAGATAGCAAATAGCTAAAATGTTAACCCCAAGGTGAACGTTTTATTAGTCACGTAAAACTTTCCGAGATCTTTTATCGCCAAATTTTACGAGCGAATCGGAATTTTTAATACAGCATTCAGAATTTTGACCAACACTAAAGCAGCTAACGTTCACGATCCAACCACTTTGCTTAATAGAGGTGGCGTAGCAAGAGCTAGGGGGAAGCGCATTTCCGACATCTGGTGCGGATGTGCGTCAGTGCCTCTGCAATTACTGTCTTGTCGAGGCGACGCGATCATATTCGAATTATTAAGATTGATTCGCGTTTGTTCGCTGATGTCGACGTCACGTCTAATTTGGAAACGTCGCCATGCTTACCCAGTTGTGCACCATTATGATTTTATCGCTTAATCTCTTGTACACATTTGCCGCAAGGAAATCTATACGACCTGTTACGATGTGATTAAGGGGCATTTCTGTTAAAACCAAAGTAATTGGTTTGTTGAATAATAAAATATTTTAAGTACAAGTAATATTACGAGGATTCTTTACTCACTTCTGCATATTATGGTTTAATTGTATTTACATTAAATTATTCATAAATATTAATACCATTTTATTACGATATCGATTAGTTTGCTTAATTTTGTATGGGTGTAAAAATATCATAATTTTTTCATAAACCATGACATTTTGTGTCATCGCTATAGATTTCTGGTATGTAAATTTTAAGCAATTATATTTTTTTAATAACTTTTACTTTAGCGGTTAGAAGTGAGAAATGTGTGGTCTATGGTAATTTTAAACAATATATCTGGATAAAATTAAGAATAAATTTACAAATTTAGTCTTAATATTATGTAGATATATTTACCAATTGAATGTAAAAAAATTGGAACAAAAACAAATATCGATCTTAAATATATTAGGGTATTACGCTAGCTCGATACCTATAATACATTTAAAGTCGACAGTTTAATATTTGAATCCGCTAGTTGCTATACCGAAATATCGAGATTGAATACTTTCAAAATTATACATCATTTTATAAAAAGCAACACATAAGCTTTATGTAAATTATATAATTAAAAAATAAAGGGTTCATATGAAATTTCATCGTTATAATTAGTATGAAATAATTACCACCAATAAAATTTATGACCGTAAAATATTATTAGAAATAAGGCAAATACTTATACTGTGATGGAAATAAATAGAAAAAGTACTATTACTTATTTCTTTCTCAAAAAGCGACAGTTGGTTTCTATTATGAATGACATAATTGACTATAAGTTATAACAAAGTCAACTGAATAGTCCCGTAATTTAATACATAGAAATAAGTTAATACGTAGATCGTTGTGGAATAAATATGCGGTCATTTTTCTTCATATCTAATCAAATTCAAAAAATTCAAACACGATTTTTTTAAATAATGTTTTCATAGTCAATAAGGCTTTTCATTGTATGAAAATTTAAGTAATACTACAGCAGCACTAAGAATAGATATTCACCCACATAAAGTTCTTGGTATGAGATATGTAATAAAAGATGGTAATTTCGGCGAATTTTTGTAAATAAATATTTTATTATATATCGGGAAACAATATTTTAATTATTATACCCGTGTATTAAAATTGCTTTCAGCTTTTATCTTTGCTGGAAATATTTTGTTTTTAATTAAATCATATTTATATATTTTGATATGTTACGCTCACGATCAAGTGTAGGCGTACTGCTTAGTTTTTTACATTTTCTGAGAACATACCACCCACATTTAACTTTCTTTTTCAAACTTAACATTTATAATCAATATTATTAAAATCTATTGGAGGGAATTTTTAATGAAAGCTTTCTATTTGCAAATATGATATAACATTCATATTCAGAGCATGCCAGTAATTTTTTTTAGAATTCTTAAGAATCCTTGCATGAAATATATCCAAAGTACGAGAGGTAATATATTTAATTTTTACAATATCAGAATTGTCACTAGCAAGTTTATAATTTATTTATTCGTTTCCATATGTTCTATACGTAGTTTCCTCTGATCAAACCACTGAGGGCAGTCGATCTTCTCTTCTTTGAAGTTCTCTTCCACTACCCTTTCGAAGGCAGTAACTGCTCCTTTTGCATCCAAAAATTTTATTCCTCGCTCTACCCTTTTATACCTAGGAAAATTAGAAATTGCACGGTACGGGGTCGGACCTGTGTGGCGGAGGATCTAAAATTTAAACTTAAAATTGTTTATGTAATTACACTCACTTATTGGCCCTATTATACTAACATATACCTCACAGAGGTTTTTTTAGAAACTATTCGACATAGAAACTTGAAATTTGGTATAGTGACAAAACATTTTAATCTGCGTATATGTCAGTAATAATTAATATTAAAAAAATATTTATATGAAATTAAAACACAAAGAAAAGGCAAATTAATTACTACATTCTTTTGTTTCGTGGGTTATTGGAATTTCATTTGAAAAAGCTAGCTAAAGGGTTAAAAAACAATTTTTTAAGAAGAAAATATTTAACCGCCTATGCAATACTTTTTGCCCCTCTGTTTTTGAAAATGTTAAAAATAAAATTAATAAAAGAATCATTAGGAAAAATAAATTTTAATAAAAACATGTGGCTGTGACAGATAAACTAGACAGTACATTTATACAGTAGGAAATAAAAATATCTGTACACAGTTTAATAAAACTACTATCTGTACTGAAATTTTTAAACTTCTATATTTACCTTAATGTGCATGGTACCTTCACAGTGTATTTTTTTCTTTGAAAGAAAAGTCAATGAATACTAAATAATGTCACTTTTAATGAATTGTCATTTAAGTATATATTTTTAAAAATAGCTTAGATACAAACTACAAATTTGTAACACGTTATGAACAAAGTTTGATTTCTCTATACGTCTTCGCGAATTCATCGGCACTGTGTTAGGGGACAACAAATAACTACCACCCAAAGGATAAATGATGGAACGTCCTGTAATGAAAGCTCGGAACTTGGTCCTACACTATCGTATGACTGTATCAGAATACAATTAGTGCTAAAAGTAGCGGCGAGATTAGTCTGAAAAGGAGCGGAGATATCAATTATATTCAGAATGAAATTCTGCGAAATTGGAGGTTTAACTCTATGATAAAGTATGTATTGATATGTAAATCTGTTGTTTTTTGACATTGTTTCGAAGATTGTAATTAAAAATTTAAAAAAATCCCTTTACCCAGACAGATCTTTATTTTCCAATTTTATTTTCTCGGATTACTTGTCATCATAATTAATATACCTGTTGTTCCTCATACGCAAACTGTCTAAATATTAAAATATTAATAAAATATTGCCATTATAATTTCAAAATAACCTAGTTGAATATTGATTCTTTCTATGATATTATAGATGCAATTATATATGTATTTATAACTGCATATGATGACCTTTTAGTAGTTATTCTAGGCCCACATTCTAACGAAACCATTTTCAACATTCTTCAACGCTGACATACTGACCCATTTACCTCTTTCTTATTCTGCTCTTAATGCAAATAGGCAGAATATATTACTATGAAAATAACAGAATGTTATGTAGTTGTAATACAGTATATTTACTTTTAATTTTTACTCTTACATTCACAATATATTTACCTGATTTGACTAAAATGTTAGTTTTCATCTTATATATTTAAAGATATGAAGAAGCATCCGATCAGTGTACATAAACAAACAGGATTATCATGACGAAGTATTCTGCTTGAGTCGTTTGTGAATTAAACCCTAAAAAGAACATATGTATATATACGAATAGAATATGAATATGCACAAATAAAAGAATACGCACAAATGCATTTTTCAATTGTTGGGTGTCACTTATTATTACAGTCCATAACACATTCACACTTATATAATAAAGATATCTATTTATAGGTTTGTTATTGAAACATAATTTTTGAAATTATCCAATTGATTTAAAACATTTTTGAGTGATGGATGTCATGGGATTCATGTCTGTAAAAGAAAACTAAATAATAACAGTCAAGGGAAAATGCCTTCGTTTCAAAAGAATATTGCTAGGTTATGAGTTACATTATATGGAAATTTGCAATCCCTTTCAAAGGCAATTTAACCCAAAAGTTAAAAAGTAAATCATTATTTTAAATTTAGGACTAGTTGGAGAGAAGCCCAGTGTCTCACAGAAAAACCCTTTATGGTGTATTTTTATGTGTTGGGTTAGGATATCAGAAAAAAACGAAAAAATAAAAGAGAAAAATTTTAAAAAGCATGAAAAATTACTATTTTAAACTATTTATTTTATCCACACGAATGAAATCGCGGGTAATTTTAGTTTTTTCAAAGTATAATAAAAATATTAGCATTTTTCACAAAGCTGCATCTTGATTTTCAAAAGATGCTAAAGGAAAATAACTTCAAACTTTAAATTTTTACATATGGAAATATATTCTTTGAATTACGAGTATATTGAAATGTGAAACCTATTGACTTGCAAAATTCGCCTATTTGGGAAAAAGTTTTTTAACAGCGCTATATTTTAATGTTCGGTAATTATTAACAGTTCCTTTGGTAAAAAAATGTCTAATTTGCAAACTGAGAGATTATTGGTTATATTTATATAATGGGAATAAACTTATTTGAATAGTTTAAAACATTAAGTTTACAGAAGTAAAATTATAACTATCATCTTATAATATAATCTTATAACGTATAGGCGTACTTTGTCAGATTTGCTTCCTATTAAATTGGTTCGTCTCTGTTCAAAATTTTCCAAGATTTGGTTCTTATGGTGCACCTTTTCGTGTTTTATGAAACACTTTGTAAACATGTCTTCCGTTATTTGCTATTTTTGATTATTTATTCGTTAAAAAAATATGAACAAAAATACAATAACATTTCATTTTATTTGATGAACAACAAACGCCATAAAAATGTCTTCTAAATACCTTGATTTTCTGAACTAATACTATATTGTGATGTATCTACAAAATTTTACTAAATATGCACATTGAATACCTCTCACTAAAAATTCAGGAAAATAAAACTATAAAACCTTAACCTACACC
Organism: Druceiella hillmani; assembly: GCA_039881145.1. Taxonomy (NCBI): domain Eukaryota; kingdom Metazoa; phylum Arthropoda; class Insecta; order Lepidoptera; family Hepialidae; genus Druceiella; species Druceiella hillmani. The sequence continues at coordinate 8,640,659 of JAYKKI010000068.1, forward strand.
GATATTATTTTCTCACGTTTAATACATTTAGACAATATATATTTAAAAAGTATTTTAAAATGAAGCAAAAGCGAGCCAAATACGTTCAAAGTTATATAAAATATTTTTACATTTTCTTAAGAAAAGAGTGAACAAACTGCATTAAATGTCGTCAAACCTTCATCTCTGAAGATTCGTAGGAAGATTTTGGTAAAACTACAATCTTTACTTTAATGCTGTACATAAAATAATCAAATATATTATGTTCATTCCTCGTATTTGATATGACTATATGTTCAACACGACTAAAATTACATTACCGATTTAAAAAAGAATTCTTCACAAATCTTTCAACTGATTAATGTACCGCGAAATTTTACTAGCACCGCTACATTTCCTGACCAATTTTATGGGGAAAATTTTATGAGGATATCAGGACTTTTATTACAATGTTCCGAATTTTAACGCCGTTAAAGAGAAAACGTTTACGATCCAAACGCTTGTATCGCACGTGAGTCTGATGTTATGCTATCGCCATAAAAACGATGTAATGAAGTTTGAATTTTTTATATTTATGTTTATAAACTTAACCATAATGGAGTGTCACGTCTGATCATCCTAAGATATTCCTTTTCTACCTATATTAGGCATATTTATTCGTATAAACCCGTTTGTTTTTAATATCTTTAAGAAAATCTGCAATCAAAATCGGTCCCATTTTATCTATTGCTTTCATTCATTACTATACACAAATGCAGTTAAAAATAGAGAAAAAACCAAATCGCTTCAGTTCTAATGGGAAAAAATTATACTTAGGAATATCAAGTGATTATTTACACCCGAGATCGTTAGTTTCGTAAATAGGATAACTTTTGATGTCAATTAATAGTGCATAAGAAATAAAGAATTTCAAATATAAGAGTTTTCAAAAATTTTAATTAAGGACTTTGAACATAAAATAAGTATAAAATAAAATATTCAGATGGATAAGAAAATTTAAATTATAAACTAATTATGATCAAATTTTTACCTTCGGACGTGATTTTTTATGATAAAATCTATACCACAGACCAAGAAGCCGGGGTTTATTGGGATACTGGAGACGGTATTGATAAAAATGTACATGGGTATAGAATCGGCATTTCAGAAGGAAGCTGAAGCGAGCTGTGAGTAGAAAATATAGCCGTCTGTTTCACTCTCGATCATTCCATTTATACATGCGTGAATGACAAAAAAAGTGCACAAGAATTGGTTAAATTTCCAATATATATATATATATATATATATATTCTTCCATAAAAAATGAGTAGTATTAAGAATTGAGAAAGTGAGTAGCCTCGTGATTTGATTATTAACCGAAATAACATACCAAGTTTTGTTCAGACGAATGTGTCCTTTATAGAAATATCTTAATTTTTTTTGTGTTGTGAAAAAAATAGAGGAAGTAAAGAATGATACAAATACATTTCCAAAACGACTTAATTTCCTTTGAAATATAGTGTAACAGTGCAAAACTTTGACAAACCAGATAAAAAATTTAAGCTCTTTTATATTTCAGGATAATTTTCCGTCGAAGCATTGATTAACACCACTAAAAGTAACCAATCCACTTAGGTATTTACTACGCCTATGATGACAAACGATCGATCGTAGCATATTTCCACCCATCATATCATATTTCAAAGATTACTTTGCCCACGATTAATTTTCGCCTTCAAACTTCACTTTTGACGATAATTTACATCAAAATTTATATCCGAACTAAATGAGTGAAGCGATAAAAGCTTCTCTGTTGGCTATAAGCTCTTTAATCCGCTACCGACCTTACTACGAGAAATGGGCTCACTAGAGACAACGTGTCTCGTCCGTTGTCAGGTCTGCATGTGATGTGTTAATGGCTTGTTAGATTTAATTGAGTATGTAATTTTATTAAAATAGAATTTAATACAAAAAGCTAAATTTCAATTTCAAATTAAAATTTGTTACGAAATTTTCTTAATATTGAAGTGTTATTGATGTACTTTTCTGAACATTTTTTGTTTTAATTTCTCCTGACCTCGGATATAATCATAATATCAATTATTTAGAAATATTATACTTATATAAACATATATATGAGCATGTACCCTTATTTCAATGAAGGAATAAAAGCGTAGGTAACTTATTTATTAGTCCTATGTAACATGTAGTTTTATATTAAAGTTAATTTCATTAAATTAAATCTAGTTTGACATTAATGTAATATATTCCATGCTGCAAGCGTTGCTTTAATTATGAAACTTTCTCATATGGATTCCACACGCTTGAAAAGTTCGCTACGCCCAATCATAAACTCATCCTACATATAAGTTACAAGCTTAGAATATACCATGAAAGTTTGGGATCTCGTAATATTAAAATTAGTGTTGAAATATTATATTGTTTTTCAATAAAATACGGACGCCAATTTAAAGTGATTTTTTGAAGATAACATATCAACGAAGCGATTGAATGTGATTTATAAAGCAATAATCAGTTAATAATTTACTAAAATGTGTTATTAAATTATTACTTAGAGAATCAGGAACAGCACAAGGTAAATCAAAATTACAAGGACTAATACAAATATATATATATATATATATATATATATATATATATATATATATATATATATGTGTGTGTAAATACAACTAAAACCTAGTTTTACATTATTACAACAACTTTTAATTCAGAATCTGAAAATGAATGTCACAAAATTATCAAAAATTTATAATATATTAATGTTCATGTAACTTTTGATTCAATTTAATTCTGTAATATTAGAAATCTAACAATATTACAAAATTTCCAACAGTTTATTTTACAAAACATGGTTCAGAAAATTGATCAAATTTAATAGCATGATCTTATTTGTGAGTATTACTCGTATTTTTGTAAAAAATTTCTTTGCAGTAAACTTTCATACATCTTTATATGTACAATGTACATAATCCATTTAGCTTATTTCTGATAAAGAAACTTTTCTTCACAGAGATTAATTTTTTTTAATTGGTTCATGGTTTTGAAAATGAAATTTACTGTATTGACTTAAATTTTCTGTTTTATAGACAACATTTCGTTAGGATCAAAATATGTATAGCGTATAGCACACGGACAAAAAAATAGGAGAATATCTTTAGAGTACCCCTACATTGACATTATTTTATAAAAAAAAAATTTTTAAACATAGACCTACAAGACATCTTAAAACTTAGAGCTATAAGTTTTTATTTTTTTTCAAATGAAAAGATGACAATGTTGAATATAACTTTTTACGAGCTCCGTCTTAAAAAATAAAACAGCAATTTTCAAAAACGGAAATCTCTACTTTTTTTCCTATGTTGTATTTACTGCGTCTTACATATATAAAAATACAAAAAGATTATTATGTACAGAATAATTTACAGGTAACGAAAAATACGAGATATTTTTCCTATAAAAGTGAAAGAAATACTGAATAATACATAGTTTTGAAGTGAATATAATATAAATATCCCTATTGTGTAAAACTTTTATACAATAGGGATATTTTCACTTCAAATGTCAGAATCTTCAATTCTGCAGAGGTGTTACTTTCGTTGCAATCATTAAACTTGTATGTGGTAAATTTTTTTATTTGATTTCTTTTACTCTGAGAGGGAGGACCTAACTTAATCTAACCTAACCGACACACGAGCTTAAGTTAAACTTTTACTATTATATTTGGTGACGGATTATTAAAACAGCCTTATTATAAATATATTTTATAAATATATAACAAATCTATTTTCAACAAGCGGATATTTTATTAATATTGGAAACATACCTGAAATAATGCCACTCACTCTGTACTTTATATTCAAAATACTTCTTAGCTTATGACTTCTTGATGTAATAAAACTATTCATTTAATTACTATTCAAGTATTGGGTATACTATATAATATTTAAGTAAATAACCAACATTTGCTGCATTTTTAGCTTATCAAGCTAGTTACTCTAATAATTACTCTTAGTAATGGGAAATATAGTGTATTATTTATTAATTCTATGTTAAACTTATTGTACATCTCGTCACATTCTGATCGAATATCTACAATTTTAATTCATCGATGTAACCCTTTTTTTCTGCTGTTTTATATAGTATATCTTTTTACTGCATTTAATATATTTAAATACCAATTTTAGCACGAGCCCAAATATTTTCTATAAACAATTTTATTTTAATTCGATTTGAAACTCAATCATGTATTCCAAATTTAAAATTACTGAATTCCTAACTCTAATACAATTTCAAATTATTCGTTTGTTACATTTTGATTATGTAAAAAACCTACTAACAACTTTCAAAACGTTAGAAAATATCAACGAAACTTATTACATAAAACCATGTTTACGAATCAACTACATGATTACTTTTATCTTTACAAGGGATTCTCCAAAGAGGCATTACAATTTTACCATATAAGTACCAACACGTAAAGAAAAATAACACCCCCATTATAATTAGTAATACAACTACACTATTAACCCCGGTATTTCTCGCCATGATTATTACGAAGCTAACAAGACCTCAATTTCCATTACCAAAATCCCTCCAAATATATCCGTAATTACATTATTTAAAATTACTGTTAATCTTTTACAGCATAATTTACCCTAATTTTCTCTTATTATCAGCAACCATAGCTTAATTTCTCCATAACATTACTTTTATTTAATATTAAACAGCTATAGCACCTATGAATAATCAACTAAATAATTAACAATATTTTCAGGGATTGAAAACATTCGATAGGGTTTTATAGCAGAATATTACTATATTTTTAATTTAATATTTAAAATCTCATTATTAATAATTCATCGCGTCATTTATCCTTATTTACGTTTGTTTTTAGCAATCATAATTTAATTTCCATAGGAGACCGCTTTAATTAATATGATACTATAATGACACCAAAAAATAATCAACTGATTAACTTACAATATCGTCAGTGACTGAAGACATTCCATAGCGTTTTATGGCAAAATGCAACAATGTGTCTTATAAAATATTATTAGTTCTTTATAGCATAATCTACTCTTGTTATCAGCAAATTATGTTTTATTTCATCATATTGTTACTGTTATTGTAATTAATCTATTGATTAATTTATAATATTTTCAGCGACTGAAAACATTCTACAGACTGGTGTGGCTAAAGGCTACAATAATATTTAAATAATATTTAAAATTTTAACGAACATTAAGAGAGATAATGATTCCGGTTCAATCACATACCAATGCTTGAAGACGGAGATTAGAGGAAGCGTATTTACGATATCTGGCGCAGATGTGTGCCAGGCAGTCTGTAATTACCCTCAAAGCGACGAGGTCGCGTTTGAAAATATGAGATTGAATTACATTTATCTTGATAGGTAAAAAGTCTTCTTCGTTTGAATAAAGATATTGTTATCATTTTTAGGATTTCGTACGCAAAACGTTCGTACGGAAACTTATTGTTCGTCTATTGAATTTATAACAGAATGAATATGATGAAAGTTTGAAATTTGCACATACTATTTCTAAGGAGTCTCTGTATACTGTATACAAGGCTGAATTTTCTCTTTAAATAGATATGTGAGATATTGTTGAAAAGAGCACTGTATGTAGACCAAATTTAAAAAAAAAAGTTTTAAATTTTGTTTTTTCCTAAAAAAACGACTATTTGCTGTACCATAAAATTTGCTAATTGCAAACTTATTTCTTACCATATCTCAAAAATGCCATGTTGTAAGAAGATTTAATTTGGTTCTAATACATTTTGTACCCTGTACTTATACAATAAAAAATAAGAGTTTAATTTAAAATAAAAAACAATGTTATTACTAATCAAATCAAAATATTTTTGAATAAGTCATGGTATATTTACGACTATGGAAGACATACTAAGTAATATATTTACAAGATAAAAAGTGAATATCTATAAATAGTTTATTGGAAATTATTTACATATACTTGAGTGTATACGAAACACACGCAGAGTGATTTCTACTAGAAGTTAGCAGAAGATTGTTATGCCCCCAATAAATAACTACACGTTACATTGTAGCCTAAATTTCTCTTTAAATTGATATGTTGGACATTGTTGAAAATAGCATTGTATGTAAAGCAAAAATCTGTTTCTTCAGTTTTGTTTTTACTAAAAAACGACGATTTGCTTTACCAATAAATATGCGTCATATGCTATGGAGGCTGAAAATAATTCTGCGTAGATATGTGAAAGAGCTCTTTAGTAGAGCATAGATTTGTTTAAATCTTTTTTTAACTAAAAAACAATAGTTTGGTGAACTATGAAGCGCGCCGTTTCTGTTACCAGATTTATCTCATGCAATTTGTAGAAGGCAATAATTTGGCTCTAGCATTTTTCATACTTTATATGTAAACAATAAATATTAAAAAGGACACACGCTTCTAATATTAGGACACAATAAATATAAAAAGGTTAAAAATGTTTTGAAGAATCAAATCAAAGTGTTTTTTTGAAAATTTCTGATGCGTTTATGCTTATATAAGATATATTAGACAATATATTAATTACGACTGTAATAGATCAATAGAAATGCTCGGCATATTTAATTATTGAGAAAGGCACATGTAAAAATGCACCAATACAGTGAGTTCTACTCGTGTTTAACTTTTCTTCTACTTTATGACCTCGGAGAGTTTAGGCTAGTGTTATTGAAATTACAAATTATTATTAATCACGTTGAATGTTATATAAATTCTGATCAAAAAAAATATCAAAATAATGAATATAGATCAGAGTGAGATACAACGAGACTCGTTGTCTCGGAATGAACACAGCTCTCATAGGAAGTTCAGTGAAATAGACCAAAAAAGATAGTAATTTTAAGAAATATTTGATACCTAAAATGTAAATAGGCCTAATATTAAAAATGTAAGCATGTATGTCTTATGAATTTACATAGTAAGCGAGTAATATGGTCTTAATCTAAAAAAATTGTCTTAATTTTTAACATTGTTCCCTGTGAACGAATTTGCGTATCAAAGCCAGTAATGTGCTTAATATTTTGTCTCTCCGAACGCGAATTTTTTGTAATTTTAAAATATTAATAAGATCGCTATGGAAAATTTAGTGACTTTCGTGTGGCACTCAACTATTCGATTGAATTAATCAAAATGTTAACATTAGCGGATATTAAATATATTATTAAGAATATAGAGAAAAGTATTAGATGTACTACTATAAAATATTTTAAAAAACACTGACTTCAAAAAAGTAAGTACTAAAAAGTAGAAATATAATTAACAGAAAATAGGTACCTACCTATTTATTTGCAATAAATAAATAAGTTAGTAATTTTGAAAGTTGACCATCTTGAACTAATTTCATAATTGTACTTAATTTATATTGTAAATTTAAAATCTTAACTTCTAATATACTTATGATACAAAATAGTTTCATAAAGGTTATAATATTGGTTTAAGTTGATTGATGTTGCTAACCCATTTTGAGTCAATTATTTTTTACTTTTTAATATCTACTTTTTTGAAGTCGTTTTTTTAAAAAAAATTTTATTTCAGAATTTTTAGTGATTAATAGTATTAACAATCACATTATACGTAACAGTAGAGAATATTGTATAATTATTAAATGTCATGAACAGAAGTTAGTATGTAGATAATTTCCTCTTTGTCTAAAGTTGGTTATCAACAACATATTGAAGCGAAGCGATAGCAGTAGCTGCTAAAGGTTAGCTGCTAGCCGTTGACTTCTGCTTCCGTTCTCCATATCCGAAATTCAATACCATATTATGCAAAGTTGAAAATATCTCGAATTGTGGTTGATTTATACCCAACCGAAAAGAAGTTCCATAGTTTATCTCCAGAATGCATCATTAGACTCTGACCCGGTCGATGGTGTAATTATTTTACAAAGTAGCAACTATTAATAGCAAATATCTTGAAGCACGTTTAATTTATTGCCATCCGTTTAATAGTTCCTGTCCTGATTGACATTGAGGTTATTTTGCATCGTAACAACTTTTAGTAGGAAATGTTTTGAGTCATAGTTGATTTTCTGCCTTTCGTTAAGAGTTCCATTGTTAATTTCCAGACTTTATCATCATATTTTTACCATATTTTTATGAGACCAGACCCAAAGTACTTTCTTTCCAATAAAAAAGAATCATCGGAACCTGTCCACTCGGTAAAGAATTATCGCTGAACGTACATAAACAAATTGAGAACCTTCTCCTTTTTTGGAAGTCGGTTAAAATAAAAAATTACCCACACGCTATTTCAATGTTAAATTTTCAGGTTTACTAAATTTCGTTTATGTATTTGATATCTTTAAAATTTCAATGTATCGTCTTAAATTTTATACCCAAGCAATTTTTTTCTTTTACGAATACGCTACATGTTCTTATTTTTTTTATTCATTTCCCTATGAATTATTTTACCCTTAATACAATATGTTCCAAATATAAATTTACATATATATATATATATTATCACGTTCCCCATATTCACACATGCACACCAGCCTATTACGTTACACTCGTAGTTTGGATCCAACCTGTTAAATTCATTCAGTTATTAGAGACTCGGCCCTGGGTTTACTCCCACGCAGCAAGCAGCTCATAACCATCCTTTTAAAAAGGTCAAGTGTCATATTGACGTTTTCAAGCGAAGAAAATGAAGCAAATTAAAATAAAGTAAGTAGGGCAAAATGTCGTATTTTTTATTTTTGACGAAAATTTGAAGGTTTCGCCGCCAAGTGACCAAAATGAGGCCCCTAACATTTCATCGTGTGTTTCTCTCCGTCTATCCGTTCGTAAGTGACAACATTACAATTTTTTTAGTAAAAGATCGATTGTGATGAAATTTTGCGACGAGGCTTATTTTAATTGCATAAACATAAAGAAATAAAGAAAACACACGATCTTCACATATTGAGCTGGTGATGAAAACTTTATCACGTAGCACAAAAAGTGTTATTTTATAGGTTTTTTTAAGATATAATTTAAAATATAGGCAAGGCATCTCTTTCGCCAAATAAGTCGCCATAGTGTTTGTAGTCTTATAACTACTTAGTCATAAATGACGGAAGTATAAAAAATATCAAAAAGACGGTATTTATTATAAATTTTCTTATAACTACTTAGTCATAAATGACAGAAGTATAAAGAATATCATAATGACGGTATTTATTATAAATTTTCTTATAACTACTTAATCATAAATGACAGAAGTATAAAGAATATCATAATGACGGTATTTATTATAAATTTTCTTATAACTACTTAGTCATAAATGACAGAAGTATAAAGAATATCATAATGACGGTATTTATTATAAATTTTAAAGCAAATTGATTACGGTCAACTGGTATTAATAAATTAAACAGATACTATTAAGTTATGGAAGTCAAACTAGACAAGATTTACATAGTGGAAAATAATATCAATATTCATAAAAAGTTTAAGAGAAATACTGAGTAAGCTTAAATGTTTAATTTTTTATACATACATGTGGAGTCCTTTTAGTAAGAGTTCTTTCCTTAATTATCAAGTTTGTTTAACGTATTAAAATTTTAAGACAGGTTGTTTAATTAATAAAACCTAATAGTAGAACGCGTACTAAGAAAGTTACGCACACCATATACACATTCCAATTTTTTGGTATTTCCGTTTACTGCTTAATGATTTAAATGCTATTATTGAGCTATTTAAAAATATTGCCCGGTATGTTTTCCAGGGGTTTAAAAATATTATAAAATTCATAATAATCGCCATAGTTTTTTGCTAAATTTCGAGTAACACTTTTTATTTGCAGTTTCGGAGAAAGAGGGATGGGGCACGCATTCCTTTCGCACGGCATGTGAATATAGATCATATTTGTTCCCTAGTCTTCGTGTCAATATCTTGGGTGCTAATCACTGAAGTGTGTGCGTATTAATATGCTTTATTACTAGTAAAGTTGCAATTCTGGACATCAAAATTTTGTAGAAAACCGCCTTTGTAGATTAATTTACGGACACGTGAGTAATCGTATAAAGTTCACTTTTCTTCCTTTTGAAGTGTAAAACCCTAAAGACTATAAACGTTCTGAACTATTTGCCAAAACAAAATACATTCTTCAAAAGAAGCCTTTTTTGCAAAACATTCTGAAACTGTAATTTTTTTAAATACAACAAGCGTAGACGAGAAAATCTTCGCTAAACCATATTGCTGAAAAAGAAATTATAAAGGCTCTCCTAAACTTTATTCCTATTAACTTTATTACAAATTTTATATTTCTCGTGATATTTTATATACAGAAATAGCATTTATTAAATATTCAGTTAGAAAATTTTGCCCGGCTTAGATATCTGAAAATAAAAGAATTTCTGCTTATGTTTTCGAATTTCAAAACCGCTGGAAGTATTTAAATACAAATTTGCTCTTGTATACATTAGAAACATGGTCGAGATCTACAATAGTCGATATATTTTTCATAGACGCAATCTTTTAAAAAATTACTTCGGAATTGAGAAATTAATTAATTTAACTATGACATCGGGTTTTTTGTACATGCAACCATCAAAATAATGCTTCACTATTTGTGACTTTATTCATTTCCTGTATAATTCTTCAGGAAAGAAAATATTTATTTATTTTTAGGGTTACCTACATAGTATAAAATTAAAATTTTAGAGGACATTATTTACTGTCAGCCAAAACACTCTTTTCAGGAATGGCCAGAAATAAAAAGTTCAAGTAAATATCATACTACGAACTAAGGTATATATCTAGCTTCATTTGAAAAAAATTCAAGGTTCTTACTAAATGTAATAAAACGTTACAGGGCTTTCATCTAATAGAAGGAAGGCTACTTTCCATTGACCTAGAATCTTAATCTTGGTATGCAGGATGTTCTCGGAGTACACATTAAGGAAAAATTAATATATTAATTTTTTTTGCCAAATTTTTACCTAAAAAACAAATTCTACACATTTTCTATATTTGTGTTTTATTTTCATATAGTTAAGATATTTAGCATAGCACAATTCTTCCCACGTGAAATTAACTGAGTATAAGCACAAGTATATAATATAAAAAAGGTTAGACTCACAAAGAGGAAAATTTATTTTATTTATCGGTTTGTTTATCTAAAAAACTTAAAAACTTATTTAAATGAGATTTTTTGTAAATATTTTGTTGACACATTATAAATCAATGTAATGACTTAAAACAGAAAGGGTTGTGAAAAAAATATGAATAAAGTTGACGAAAAAACATAGTTATGGTAGATCTGCTTTTAAACATAGTACTTGTAATGCTATCTCATAAGAATCCAAGTAGAAATTATAGTTTCAAGAAATATAGAAAAAGTTGACAGGAAATAAGTTTCTACAAGATTTTAATACATTAAATTTAAATATTTGCTGAAAAATATAATAACTACGCAATCACTTACCTGTTGGAGGGGAAGTATATATTATATCTTAAACGTGACCAACAGAAAGCTTCTGTCGCTTGGTCTATTTAACTTTTAATTTATAAGTTTATCTCAAAAGTATTGAATCAACATTTTAATATTGGTACTCAGAAAATTTTGCAATAAATCCAGATTATAAATATTACTTCACATGCTCAGTCATAAGAATTTTTTATATATAGTGACATGGCCTGCCCTAATTAATCTTAGTAATCTTAGCTTTTCGTTTTAGTTAATTTATTCACTTTTAAGTGAGGTGGGATGCAAAAGTTTGACTACGAAGATGGATGTTATTTAAACTACTGGTGTTTTAATGATCATTTACTTAAATTATGAGCAGTTACATATGCAACTGACCCTATAAGTATTTCACCTGTCTCTTCTTTAATATAATAATAAATCTAAGTGTTCTCATAACAAGCCTGATATTAGATTCCGATTCAGATGAAGGTAAATTTTCGTACCTGATTATCTATTTCCTGCGAGTTATTTATATTAACTACGAGTATGTTGCCACATTTTACATATAATTTTCTTCGTGATTTTGGTAGCAATTAGACTGTAGCATAAAAGCAACGGGGGTAATACACAAATTCTTTAATCGCCCTGTAAAATATTTTTCAAAATCGTTCATTTGATTTTTTCCTTTTGGACTTAATTTGTTTCCTCTATTTCAATCAGTCTTTAGTTTATAATAACTTTACCTAATATTAGTAGTTTTATTTGCTTCATTTCGAGTTTCTACAATTTTTTAATTTTTCACATCTCAAATAATATGTTTAGATCAATTGAAAAAGATTTGTGTTGTCACAAATAACTCCATAAATGTAAATGTGTTTTTATCGCATACAAAAGGTAAATTTAAAAAAAGCAGGAGCGTATAATTTAAAAAGTTTTTTTCTCAAATCTTTTTCCTTATATTAGAAATTAACATGATGATGTCCAAACCATTGTGAGAGGTCCATGAGCATCATCATACACTGATTCAACCATCCGTATCAAAACTTAACTTTAATAATATTTTCTACATTAATTTAAAAAAAATATACGCTACATATTATTATGACCAATACAAAATAGATGATATTTTAATAGATTCAATATGTTTAAAATAAATGTAAAATTTATTTATTTGTTGTATCAACATTTCCCTGTAAATTTCCTAGAGCAAATGATTATGAATATGTAAATATATCGTTTATCGCTATATACATATGAATAATATCATATTGCAGTAAAATTAAAGTGGGAAAATTTTTAATTAACGAACTTAGTAATAAATTCATCGACAAATCCAGTTGAAACGAATGTCAATATGTAGGAATATCTCCAAAATATGTAATTTATTACCCATTAGTAAATACCAAAATAGTTTAAAATCTATAAGTACATTTCGCAATTCTATTTATTATACTAAATTATTGAAATAACTAAAATAAAATATAATTTTTTATATTTAAAATAACTTTTAAGTCACTTAAAATAAAAAATATATTTTTCAAAAAGAAAAACGAAATACTCATAAGGCCGCTCGCGTGTCCGTCTGTATGACTGTCACAGCCGTTTTTCTCAAAAACCGCTTGACGATGAAACTTCAAATTTAACTTAAAAATTATTACAAAGTATGTGCTCGAAAATTTTCTTTTAACTTTTGAAAAATGCATCTTCTTTTTACTTACAGTGGACAACATATTTACGTGGTGAAAAATTTATATTTGTAAATAGTTCGAAAGATGATCAAAATATCATGTATTTTTAAATGTTAATAAGTGCTCAACATTGTAAGGAATCCTTTAATGCAAGTTCTACTTGCCCTTGATAGATTTTTTTCATTTTGTTTTTTTATCATTTTACCATCTCTGTAATATTACCACCTTAAAATACGATACATTTTCATGAAAACACTTACAGTAATTCAAACATATTATAAAGGAAAGATCTAAAGCATGACATACGTTTTTGATTGAAGTTTAAGTATATCTAAAAATAAAAAAACTCGAAACGCGTTTATCTTCGTCAAAATGACACAAAGTAAACATAAAACCATATAGGTCAGAGGGTTAGTTCATCGATCAAAATCACGATTTGATTATGAGTAATTACCCCTAACAAGCTTGCACACATCACCTGTCACCATAGTTTCTGTTGACCCAAACAAATAAAATATACATACATCACTAAAATATATTTGCTTGAATGTAAGTGTTAGATTATTTTAATCCATAATGTAAATGCCTGCCAATAGATAATAATAGTGATACGAACATGTCGTCAAGAGCAACGACCAACAATCAACATGAGGGAGTCGGGTTCTATATTCAACACGTCTGATTTAAGTGCCTCATTACACAAATTTAATCTGTGTGGCAGGCACGCGACAATCGTTTGATGTGCCCTTTTGGTGCTATCGAAAATTTGTGCCGTGTTGCAGCAATTAAAGATTTTAATAGGGTGATTGTAGAGTCTGGAACCGAAGATGTATGTAACGCTTCGTAAACTAGGTCGTAATTTTCCCGAAATGATATTATACTAAGTTAAACGGAACCAGACGTTGGCATAATGAACAATACCAACGCCTTGTGGTGTAAAATGGGGTTGATATTCTTTGGTTACATACAATTATTTATATTGAATATATTTGGCGTTAATTTTGTAGAAATTCATTATTCACAATTAAATGAAACTACGTGATAGTAGTATTATTGTAGTATGTAGTATTATTTCCACTTTCTTTAAATTCGTTACCACGACCTAGGTTTCGTTGTATACAACGTCTTGAGGTGGCTCAGGATCTTTTGTAAAGAACTTAAAGAAAGTAGAAATAATGTTCCATCACGTAGATTCATTTAATTGTGAACAATTATTTATATTGGTTTCTGATAGGTCGCCATTGAAATATATGAAAATGGCCAAGTAGTGATGATTTTTATTAAATTGAGAACAAAACACGAAATCTGTAAATATTGAATATGGGTACATAGGTGAAGTTCTTCAGAAAGTTAATAGGTTTTTACAATTACGCTATTGTTTTTATTTTAATGGTTATGATTATTCGAATCAATTTTGCTCATAGTTTACACGGTCAATACTTTTAACTGAAATTTGTTTATAAATTGTAAAATATTCTTCAATTGTTTAGCTTGTATATTATACCTTTCTTACAAACAGTATAAAATAACATAACTAATTAATCATTCTGAAATTAAATATTTTCCATTCCGGCATATATATCAAATATGTCTACAGAGACGGTTTTGTAGCTATTTATAACTTGTTTTTAAAGAACCCTCATAATCATGCGAAAAAGACGACCAGTCGTGTTCCACTTAGCAAAAAAAAAATTATTCATCTCCCTAATTTAGAAAACCCACTAAAAACTTGACAAATACCAAATATTCTATTTTTGTTTCTGTAAGGCTGGAATGAAAAATATTTCTGCTTCAGAATTATTGGTTAATAATATGATTTTGATGGCGAGTATCGATAAAAGAAAAATATTAAAATTGATATTTCAATAAAAATAGATTGGACAATGGATGGATTTTTGAAACTATTTTCTATTAGTTTTAAAAATTTTAAAAAAATTAATTAAAGTGTTTCCAACTGTATATTGGTACGTATTAATTAACATTTCGAGCATTTACTTGAGAATATATTATTTGATGTAAAATATACTCTAAACAACTTAGGAACACAGTAAACGATGTTTAAAAGTAAAGTACTGACTAATAGTTATTTAAATAAAATATTAAAAAATTCATAAACATGGAATTTTTGTAGGTTAAAGAAAATATAAAGAACTCACATATGAGAGATAACAACCAATTTAAATATATTATGATCTATATAAACTACCATAAAATATCAGGTTTTTATACAAAACACGTAATAAATTAATAAAATCATAGCAAATTTGTGTATAGTTTTGATAGTATTTGAAATATAACCATCACACCATGCTTATACACGTAAAGTTGTCTGCGTTTGACAGATTGTCTGAATGAATTAAGTAAACATATAAGGAGAAATTTTTAAGTTAAATTCAATTTAACCACGAAAAGCAGAAATAGCTTTTACATGTATTTCACATTAATGTCAATAACACGACAAATAAATAAATATTTTTTCCTTCTAATTAAGGAATTAGTGTGTCCATAATTATTACAGATCACTCTATATATAACGGTAAAATCGGACTGAACATGAAAGATTTTTAAGGAAATATTTTTGGCTTGTGGAAATATCAATCATCAAAAGACATTACCTTTTAAATAATTTATTTCGGAACGCTTTACATAGACTGCGATTTAAACAATTTGCGCTTATTCATGAGAATTTATACACAAGAAATTTGAGTAACTATAGAATATGATATAATTTTGAAAAATATTTGGTTTCTTAAACCGAATAAGCGAGACTAGCTCAAAACACAGGATGGTAATATTACATACAACAAAGCGTCTGGCGAAGCCAGTTTAAATTGTGTCTTTTTAAGAAGATTGTTTGATGAAAAAATAAACAAATATTTTGATATCGCATTTTCATATCAATTTAAAGAAAGATTCTGTAACGCGTGTAGAATAGGAGTAGATATAAGTGTAAATCATTCAAATAAAATTTTTTAAAGATGTTGCTAACTGAATTAGTTAAAGAATAATATTATCTAATGAGTAGTAGATCGGTAGACAAAAATTATTACCTGTAGAAAAGTCTTTGCAATAGTAAGCTAAAATTAATCGTATTGCAATGAAAAGACTATTACAGATATATTAAAATATTAATTTCATCGGGAAAATAATGGTTGTTTGATTTTATATATTTGTACATCCGAAATTTACTTGTTCACATAGTTTTGGGAAATGTTTGTGTAATTGGGGTACTAATAAGAATGTTTTCAGTCACGACTACAGTTAATATACCTACAATTAAATTGTAACAGCTACGAAATCGCCGACTTTTATGTAAGCGTGTTTTTCTAGCACGTGTTATATTTTCTACTCGGTTGAAATTTATTTACCAGGCTTATGGCTATATGACATTTTAGTAAACACCATACACACACACACACACATATATATATATATATATATATATATATATATATATATATATATATATATATATAAACATGAAATTACTGTATGTATATACAGTAATTTCATGTTTTTTTTTTCAAATAACGTGAATATATATCGAAGGCAGCATTCGAATAAGTGAAAATCTCGCTTTCATAAAGTATACTGTGCAAATTATAAAAGCCGCTTCGCATCATCTGTGAAAGATATAAAACAAATAATGTACATTTCTCATATCGAAATGCGATTAAATTTTGCAACAATACCAAAGTCATACTTATGGTTTCAATACAATATTTTTTTTCTTTTAGCTTGTACATTTCACGATTCGGGTAACATTGGACTCACAATCCTAAAATAGCATTCCCATATGTTTTTATGTTAGTTATAGCTGTTTTCTTTGGTTTTTATTTGAAATTTTGTCATCTTTCAAAATAACAATTATTTAAATATAATTTATTTATATACTCGACACCTGAACTTAGTTACAAGCTAATCAACTTGAGTCTGCAAATGTTCTCCTACTTACTGCATTGTCTATCAAATTTTTGAGGGTATTGATAAAGTACGTACAGTAATAAAATAAATTTAGAGAAGGAGACAGACAGATATTTTTTTTAATCGATAGTAATATTAAAAAGCAATAAGAAAACGATACGAACTTAAAATTAAAAATCAATTAAAAAAAATTAAATGTATTTCTTTTTATATTTCGTCTTTCTTCATTATTTTTGATAATATGTGATTATGAGATTTAAAATATAACATAAGGTTTTATTGCACAAATAAATAGATTTTAAAAAAAAATACACAATAAGGATTAATTTTTCGGCTATGATATTTTACTACTGATATCGTTTTTTTAATAGTTCCACATGGTTTGTCATTTTCCGTATTTTTTCCGTTTGAAAAGTAAAAATATTGTATTTTTGGCCATGAAAATTTATTACACATATTACACATCGTTTTATTTAATATTTTTCTAATGAAATGAAAATTAGATTTAAACAACACTTGACTTCAACACCCATTTGATTGATTCAAGACTCATGCTATGTTATTAATAAAGAAGCATCTCAGAGTCACTGATTTCCATGCTTCATTTTAATAATATTCCGCAATTTATTGATAGCATACATCAGTTCATTTAATTCTTTCTTTTAATTATATTAAAATTAGGTTAATTCCCACTTGATTCATTTAAACAGTCGTGACTTATTAAAGATAATGTAGCTACCCAATATCACTGTTTTCTATGCTTGATTTAAATAATATTCCGCAATTTATCCACAGTATACGTAATTTTATTTGAATTTTTTTTTATTTATATTAAAATTAGGTCAACACCCACTTGATTCATTTAAATAGTCACGACTTATTATGAATAAGGTAGCTATCCAATATCACTGTTTTCCATGCTTAATTTAAATAATACTCCGCAACGTATCTATATTATATCTAAGATGTTATTTAATTATATTAAAATTAGGTCAACACCTACTTGATACATTTAAAAAATCAGGACTTATTATGGATAAGGATAAATCCAAACTTATTATGGGTATACCCAAAATAGCTGCTTTCGATGCTTTATAGAAATATTTTCCAGATTATGCCCGGAAAGATAATATTCATTAATTAATACAAACTTCCTCTATTATAGTCTTCACTTTAATCACAATAAATTATTCGGCTACACAACAACCACGGTGACCCTAAAACATATCGGTCACAGCTCGTGAATACAAAGTAAATCATGTAGGTTTAGTCGACTTAGTAAACATGCAAGCTTGGACGTGTTGAAATATTAAAATGTTATTTACGGACTACATCGTATCAAAACTAACCCTTTCATAATAAAAGCAATGAACAACCCACATTAGCACCGTATTGGCCGATGCGGGAGCCGCAGGACGTTATATGTGAAAGGACCCTGTTTTAATAGACTAGTGGTCATTTGAGATAATTCCTCGCTGTAGAAGGGCCATAACGATCGGGCGAACGTAGAGAGGGCATGAGTTAGGAAGCTGTGGTATATGTACCGTCGTACGTGTGGCGATACGTGAGAGAAGCGGAGTTGGTAACCTAGAGTTTCAAACTGTTATATGAATATTCATATAAATATGGTGAAAATATTTTGAATAATGGTTGAAACATTTTTTAGAAACAGTTATCAAAAATGTTTTAAACACGTCGTTATGATTGAGATTTAGAATATTTCGAAATAAGACCACTTTCTTGGTTTCTGAGATATTATTTTTGCTCTATCTTATGACAATTTGCGGATTATTTTAGGATTCCGTACCTCAAAAGGAAAAAAGGAACCATTATAGGATCACTTCTTTTCCCGTCTGTTGGTCTCTGAAGACCTTTTTTCAGGAACGCGTGGAGGTATCAAGTTGAAATTAATTTAAAATACTTAGATCCACGTTCCCTTGGAGCTGTAAAAAAATTAAGCTTGTAAGATGTCGACGTAATCAAGAAAAATCCTAAAAATACGACCTTTTGTGCCGCATATTTTGACACTCGCAAATAAATGAAATCCTATAGGGTACTTCTCATTGACTTAGAATTATCAAATTTGGCTAGAAGCAAGTTCTCAGAGCACAGATAAAGGGAAAAATCGTTCATTTGTAGTCATGTCACATATTATATATATGCACCTGCGAATGTTATAATAGGTAATATATATTTCTTTCTAAAAAATAGAATTTTCTTAAATAGTCTAATTGGTATAGTACGTACCGTTAAATATTTATAAATGCTAAATGTGTACGGACCCTTTGTAGTAAAACTTTATTTGCTATCTATTCAGCACTAGAAATATTCAAAACTATTCTTCATTATTCAAAATTGGCGTTGAAGACTGATCTGTCACTTAAACAATTACCTTCATACATTTATTTGCTTGTTTGTTCAAAAAGCCTATTATATTTTGACTATGATTTTTGCATTAAATGGCCAAATTTGGCGTTCTTATACCATAAAACTGAAAGACTGCGACAACTTTGATTTATTGAATGGTGGAAAATAGTTATTAGTAGAGTTAATAGCGGCCTCGTTTTTTGCAATTTTTTTCTCATATATTCATATATTTTTCCGAAGCAAGTTTTTTATACAATGCGTGACGGTATTTGTGCGAGCTCATGGGTCAAACTACTGTATATAAGCAAATGAAACGAAGAATTTATAATAATATAATTAATATATAATTGTATTATTTAATTCATAGAGGCCTTAAAATATAATGGTTTAGTTCTATATATATCTAGAAAAAAATCCCATTTATAACAACAAACCTACTAAAATGCTCAGAATTAACTATACATTTCTCCTTACTACATTATTATTATTACATGAAATTTATACCTGAATAATCGTTAAGTAATTAGAAATCAAAATTTAATACTTTTTTTGAAAAATAATTATAAAATTTTTAGTTACAACTGTCAAATTGCCACATAATGCGATGCGCCGGCTGGTCATTTTCAATACCGCGCGAGCGCTCATTAACATCGGATCTATGTCGAATTTTTTCGCGCCAAACGATCAACCGTAAACTGTATAGCGCGACTACCTAGTTTTGATCATGTAAGTATTCTTTGTAATTCTTGTTATTTTGAACAATTATTTTATATGGAAAAATTTATATATTGACTAGTTATTATTTTTTTGATACGAATCTTTACTTACTGTATAAGTCGAAAAAGCTACAAATATGTTAGGAAGAAAAGATATACATCTGCATTAAGAAAAGCAAATGAAGCAAGGTACATTTGTCCTCAGTAAATGTACAACATCTAATTTTGTTGTGCTATTATCCAGCAATTTAGTCCAGCAATTTATATAATAATATTTCAAAAAGAGGGACGATTCCGCCAAGAAAGTATGTTCACCTCCCATAGATATAGAAAACATCGACTTAGAGGATGCGAAAACAAAGCTTTTCCGTTACATATTAGTACATAACATAAATTTTATTGATTCTAAATATTGTAAAGTTTGTAATATAGTTTTATTTTAGATACGTACCCGCGACGTTCCTTCATCGTCTACAAACAATTCAAATATAAGAGATGAGCCGCTAATGCCAGCACTGGACGATATAGATACGAATTTGGGAATAGTACCATGGGAAAGGACTTATTTATTTTTATAAAGCTAACAGGTGATCTTCTTCTTTTCCATTATAAAAAAATATTAATTGTGTCAGGAAAAAGTTTAGATAATTTTGGGATGGAGAATAATTTGTTTCTAGTTCTTTTTAAATCATTATTTCATATTGAGGTACTTTTTAAATCATTCTTTCATATTGAGGTTCCATTTAAATCATTCTTTCATATTAAGGTTCTTTTTAAATCATTCTTTCATATTGAGTTATTTTTAAATCATTCTTTCATATTGAGGTTCTTTTTAAATCATTCTGTCATATTGAGGTTCTTTTTAAACCGTTCTTTCATATTGAGGTTCTTTTTAAATCAATCTTTTATATTGCAAAATATAGTGAGATATTCGGTTGCAAACTGAGTAAAGTACAATTAGTGCAAGGAAAACAAAATGGATTGATATCATCATTTTATTTTAACTGTCGTATGCGCAATACTATTTTTAAATTAAAAACGTGGAATTAGATTATCAAATCTCAACGAACTTAATACCTCTACGCATTTATATGCTACTTCATTTATCAGCACTACACATGATGATGCTACTGAAATATGGCGACTTACTGCTGGAAAGTCAATGCAAGGTGCGGCCAAAGAAGAATGAGATATAAATACCTCGTGGTGATGTTAGTGGTACCGGAATAGCAATGATAACAATACAAGCTGATGCATGTTGGAGCAAACAATCTTATAAATCTAATTATTCAGCTTTAGCTTTAAAAAGGCCGGATGTTCCTGTATAGAAAATAGAATAGAATAAAATAGCCAAACTACAATGGTGTATTTATACACTTGCTAAACTACAAAGGTAAAAATATACACTTGTAAAAATATACTACGATTATCTTTAGTGAACGTAAACTTTTAACAGGAGATTGTCTTACTAGGTTACGTACTTCCATCTACTCTGCAAGTATATTTGGAAACGAACAAAATGTTTCTACGGAGACAAAAATATTAATTTGCAGAAAAATATATTAAATAGTACACGTCATGTTTTTGGAGATCACGAGGAATGTGAAGATTACTACTGCATACCAAAAAAGTAAGTAAAACAAAATCTGTTTCTGATATTATCAACTTTAAAACTATAATTACAGAAGAATGTATCTCAGTTGGCATTTAATTACAGGAGCCTCCTGCAAAATTTCACCAAAAATAGTGTCGAACAATTTAATAGTTTCATAGCCTAAATAATGGATAACAAGAGAACAAAATTATTCTTTAAAACGTTCACACCAAGCACGCTGCTACGCAGCAGTAGTCGCTATTAATGGCGGTAAACCGCATTGCACATTATACAAGACACTGTGGAGCAAGAGTCCAGGGAAGTCTAGAAAGGAATTAGAATGCAAACGACATGCCCAAATTACGTACTAAGTCGTTCAATGCGCTGTAAAATTAAAGTAAATTTTGGTAAAACTGATTAAAATTAAAAATATTTTGGCAATGCATAGAAGCTGTTTTTGAACAACATTAAGCGATAAGCGTTAAACCGTTTTTGAGATCGAGCGCAAAATATTTTACAAGCAGCAAGCACATTATGACTTTGGAGATGTATATTGACGGCATAAGGTTTTAAAAAATCTGCAAAATCAAGCAAACCAAAATTCTGCCGATTTGCTAGTGAAAGATGTTTTGTATAGCTTTAGTTTAAGTCATGTATCTTCCGTCAGACATGGAACAGAAAGTGAAACTAAGGTCTTGGGATAGCTGGGTGTAAGAAAGTATTAAAAACGCAAAATTTGGGCTATTGATCGATGATGAGTACTTCTTTCTGGAAGCTTCTCCTGACGACATTTGTAAAGAGGGATTAGTTGAGATTAAATATTGGCTTAATATTGGCTATCTATATTGTTTATATTACTCTATATTGGGTATCGACTCGGAAAAAAAGGTTGCAAGAAAAAATTAAATGCCTCAAAAGGAAACATTTCAGAAAACTTGTTATGAATGGAAAGCACGATTGGTTTTACCAACTCCAGAGCTGACTTCACATTGTGAATAAGAATATCTGCTTAATTGCAGTGTGGACTGGTCCGGATTATGAAATGAAAAGAGTGAGGGTTAAGAGAGACGTTGATTTTTGGAATACTGAAATGTTACCCAAGTATGACCATGAGTGTAGATATTCAGAAATAATGGACTCTTGAAAAGCTAGACCTATGTCAGTCTGAGGCAGACAGTTTTCTAATTTATTTTGTCTAGTCCCGTATCGTAAAGTCCTAATTTTGAAACTGCTCTCACTTGCATAATGACTATCATAATGACATTCTATCATAAAATAATTTTTTAAATTTCCTTTCAAAAAGTTAGGCGAACATTAATTTTTCGTTCATAACATACACCCAAAAAGACACGGCCTAATTGTCAAGGCGTTAAAACATTGATTCAACTTTGCTGATCAAATTTTTAATAATACAAATATAAATAGAAATTCTAAGTAATATGAAGTTTGTTACTCATGACGAATCTTTTTTTTATTTTAATAAATTTATTTTCTTCAAACTTTATTTTATTGGCCGTGTACAAAGTATTGTATGATACTGCACGTAATTAGCAATAATGACACTCGGGCAACCTATATTTATATTCGGCTGCGCCTCGTATTAGAAACAGTACTCGTATTTCTATTGCCCTTATTACTCGTCCGTGTCATAAAATGTTATTTTAATTAATTAAAAACATTAAATAACTTTATTATCAAAAACACCCACTGCTGAATATAGCCATAATAATAGAAAATGAAATTGTTGTTCAATTTCGTTGACTGGTCATGCCCTTTCAGTTTTTGCCAACCCGTCCCTTAGATCCGGTATAATCTAAATTTTCTAAAATCTAAATTTTTTTACAGTTTTAGTCGCTCCTCTGATTATTGAATTACTTATAATTTTTATCATTATTAACAAATATTATTTAACAAATAACTCGATAGTTGAAGATCAAAATCGTTTATTTATAGTTACGGCACATGAACTCGTGACGCCGAGTAAGTAGTCATCGTATTTGCGTGCACCTAATCTTTCAGAAAGCTATTTTGTAAAAGGCCACTTAATGTAAACTATTTCAACTAATAACTCTAAACCCATTATTATATATCTCTAATGTTATATTTCTATAATTATACTTAAAACTACCATATAATTATACTTAAACTGTAACAAAATTCAAAGGTTTTATATAAAATTCTAACAATTTTAATATTACGACTAAACTTTTATCGAAGATTGCTATCGTCATGCTCGACAAGTATGAACGAGATAAACGATTTAATTTCCCAAAGGCTTCTCCTGGTAAGTATTTGCGGCAGATTATTAAGTCTGAATACTTTATGCGGTTAGTAGAACTGTATTGAGTATAGTTTATTTTAATATATTAAAATGAAATGCGAGATGCATTTCATTTCAATTAATTTATCAGTCATTTATCACTAAATATTTTGTAACACTATTATATCGTTAAGTAGGTTAGATCATTTTATTTGTCACTTATTATATAAAGTTTAATTTTTCATATTCATAAACTATTACTATAATATTTTTCAGAGGCGGAAAGGTATTTTAAAATTATGTTCATATTTACTATTTTTAATTTTTAAGCCCTGTTTACACAATATTATGCTTCTTATTATAAGGTTCAGGTAAGCTTAAAAAACAAGCCGCACTCATACAACTTCTCAATGGTGGATTATAAAAATCTGAGAAAATGTTAAACGAAGTTATTTCAGTTATTTTACGACCAATTTCAGGAGATATCGACAATTAAAAACCCTACTTTTATGCGTATTCCGATACTAATTTGATCAGTATTATTGACATATGTAATTATAAGTTAAATTTAACTTTAACGCTTTTTTTTTATTGTAAGTAATTTTGTCGAAAATTCTTGATGTAGTTGCTCTCACTAAAAAATATTAACATTTGCCGTCATTTACGAGTATTTCTAATCAATGTTACAGTGCATTAGTGCTTGATGCATTATTACTTATACATTTTATACCATACTAATAAAACATTAAATAAAAGTAAACAATATTTTTTTATGCTTAGAAAACAGATGCGGGAGTTGTAAAGAAAGTTCTCCTATGTCTATATTCTTACAAAATAATTTTAGTTCAAAAATAGTGTATTAAAAATATTAATTTCCGTTTATGATACCTAAGTATAAAATAATAGATTCAACTGAAGATGCCCCAAGCGGAAGTGTATCACCAAAGAATATAAAAATTTACTTCATCAATAACGGAATTTCATGTCAAATTAATTACTAAATACTTATATGCGTTTTTTAAACACAGCTGGGGAAGAGGTAATTTGTAATTATTATTCTCAAACATATCTACGGTTAAATATATTTTTTTAACTGAAACGTAAGCTGAAAGTTTTACTTTACTCATTACACTACTTTACTCATTTTTAAAAAATTTTCGTAAATTTATCTATTGTTAGCGTCTTTCAGAAACTAAGTTTCATGCAAATATTTTCCGCCGAATACTAACATAACATCAATTGCATTTACATAGTATAGAGAACATAAAAACAAACATTCCTCATCCAAATCAGGAACTTGCCGAATCGACACGTACATCGTGTATTATCATTTACTTATATCTTTTATCTTTCAATTATTTGCTTTGTATGTAAATAAAAAATTATTCCACACTACTTTGTCCTAAAATCATATGAATCACGATAATTTTTGCTAAATGTCCTATTTTTAAAATCCTAGTCCTAGATTAATTTGTTCGAGGTGATTAAATATGATTCGATTTTTCATTTCATAAAAATTCAAACCATATTTTTATTACATAAAAATACAAATTATAGTTGAAACATTTTAAATATATACCAAAAAAAAAACAAATATATATGTAAAGATAAACAAAAATAACTCCAAAAAATATACCTATTACATTTCATAAAGTCAAATATTTTAACGATTTATTACTTATGGCATTGATAAAATTTTTTGTACGAGCATTTTCGTGTCAAAAGTCATAATAATAACTTAATGAAGTGATATAATTTAAAAGCTCATAAAAATTTACAAAATTTGCAATTTATTGAAACCCTGTTTAGTCTGATCATCAACATAACGAAAATGTAATTAAATTTTTAAATTAAAAACTATTGTCCTCTACTTCTGTATTACTCATGTAATGCAACTAAAACTAGCCAGAATGCAGGGACCAATGGAACACTATGGTATACGTAAAATTTAATTTGCGGTACCATTCCCTGAATAGCACTTTAGTTCGATAAAATGTATCAAACTAACACTATTACTAAAGTGCATCGAGGCTTATTACTGTAGCTTATTGTACTCTACCTAAAGAGACGGTAACTGAGGCTTGTTCGGGGACCTTTGTGCATTACCGCCAGCTAATGCAATATGCAACGGTACGTCAGCCGGTGCACTTGTCGCCATCGAACCCCTGCCGCGGCTTTTGCAACGAGGAAACTATTCAGTAAAGTCATTTATGAAAGAGTATCAACATATATTTTAGTCGAGGGCATCTCGTTGTATAATAAGGGGTTTTATCAGATTATTTTGCTTTTTTGGCGAGTTTTTAACTCTAAACGGAGAGATCAACATTTTTGTTAGCTGAAGGTTTTCAGTTTTATTTTTTCGTAAATAATATATATATATATATATATATATATATATATATATATATATATATATATATATATATACATATATATACACATATATATATTTTTCCGACATTGAGTCAGGAAAAATAAATCAACCAGCATTGAATGTTGTGACAAATATTATATGAAATCTGAATTCAACACAATTCAAAATAGTTTCTCTTTATATTGAGAAACAGAGAATATCGGGAAACAAATTTATTTTATATAACACTTTCAAGTTATAGTTTCTCGTAGTAATTAGTTATAATTGAAATTTAGATCACTTCGTTTTTTTGTCCTACATATTTTAAATTTGAATCCAGTGAGCTTTAAACGTTTTAATTATTGTTAATGTCACTATAGAAATTTGGTAGTTATTCATCTAAAATATATTATTATTCTTTAATTATGACGGATGTGATTTGTTTGCTTTTATGAGGACATTTGTTTACTTTGAAGTATGCAAATTATTTTAATGTATTCATACTTTCGGCAGATTATCTTTTGAATCCTTACTTAATTCAACATAATTTATAACTCTTACTTAATAATTTTGTAATTTTAAAGCTAGACGGTAAATTATCGTTTTGTGTTTTATTTTCTAAATATAATGAACGGATATATTCTGCTAGAAGCAGTCAAAACTTTATCAGTCACGGTAAATACAGAAAGTTCACGCTTGATTTCACGGTTATAAATTATTTAGCAGGCTCAAGCTTGTATTACTCTAATAATATTATAACTATGAGATGCATGTATTTACAAACAATAAATCAAACTATTTTTTTATTTAATCAAAAAACGATTGCTTATAGTTATATATCGGCATATATAACTATAAGCAATCGTTATATATGCCGATATATAAGCCGATTAGTTATATATATATGCCGATTAGTTATATATATGCCGATTAGTTATATATATATGCCGATTAGTTATATATCGGCATACCGGTAATTAACATAAAACAAATGCTATTCTCACATATAAGATACGCTAAGATTTTTTTTTATATTTGTCGAACAATTTATGCTATCATTGTCAGAAACATTCATCTATAAACAGTACATTTGCTGAGTGTCAACATTTATTTTTCGTATTCATTTGACGTTGGATAAAATGATTAAAAAATTATGCTTTAAAATATGAACGCAAATGTCAAATTTACGTATCTTAAGTATCAAATGTTATATAGGAGCTATATAGGAGACAACATTAATCTTAGCCTGATGTGTAATATAGTGTAAAGGATATAAAGGCTGAGGAAAGGCTCGGGTGTACTACGTCGAAAAGCCAGGAAGTTTAAATAGTGAATATAGTTGATATATATATATATATAGATTTACCTTCTAGAACTTGATATCTATTTCATGAATTTTCCAATTGATTATTCATGAATTGAAAAGTGTCCATTACATTATCCTGCAACATCTGAGGAGGTATTTACGAAAATAATAGGATTGCTGTATTAAAAAGTGTTTTTTATTTAAATATACGTGGAATTTAAAAAATAAAATATATATGTATATTTATATATATATATATATATATATATATATATATATATAAATATATATATATAAACATTTATAGGTAAAAACTAATAATTCTCTAATAATTGATTTCTTATATGATTAATAATAAAAAATTGGTAAAAATTAATAAATATTTATAAAATAAGGAAACTAATAGAGGATGGATAAGTAATAAAAATACGTGCGCATAAAAACCAAAAAATATAAATAAATTCAAAACACATATTCACATATATAACCAATTAAAATGTGAACCATTTTGACGTCACTTTGTATTCTCTTGCGTATCTACTTTATGCGACAGTATGTTATCTCATATTATCTTTGAAAGTGTAGTTTCACACTTATACTATTTCTCTCACTTAATAGAATAATTTGTAGTTTCACATTTATACTATTTTTGTCCTTTAACATAATAATTTGGCAGTACGTTATCTTATATTATTCTTAAAAGTGTAGTTTTACACTTATACTATTTTTCTCACTAAGAATAATTTGACAGTATGTTATTTTATATTATTCTTAAAAGTGTAGTTTTACATTTATACTATTTTTCTCACTGACAGAATAATTTGACAGTACATTATCTTATATTATCCTTAAAAGTGTAGTTTTACAATTCTATTCTTTTTCTTACTTAAGATGATAATTTGGTAGAAAACGAAGTGGTAGAAACAAAACACGTGATCTCTATACACAAATATTATATTATTGCAGGTGTATCAATTTCACGTATTTATATTGAACTTAGCATTCTGCTAGTAAATTTCTTGTTGGAATTTATCTGGGTAACCAGTTAAACCGAAAATAAATTCAGGCGTTTTAAAAACGCTTTTAAAAAAATGATCGCAAATTATAGTTTCCACCTTTCAAGGACAAAATGTATCCACTAAAAGAGAGCAGACGAATGAAAGTTATTTTTAAACTGTGTTATGACTTAAATAAATGGCACGAATCTTTCTACGGGTAAAGATAATTTAATAAATTTAGTTTTTCATTTGATTTGTATATATAATATTCTCTTTCAAAAATACAAAGCGAAAACTCCAATGAAAAAGCCTAAGCTGAAAATAACATTTTATTGCTTTTGCTACGACAAATGATACAGCCTACCTCTATTAAATTCTTCAGATATATATTAACAAACACATAGTGTAACACGTGTAACTTTTTATTATATTTTTATTAAATTCTAGTAAGCTGTATATTTAGTGTCATCAATAATTGTGTACATTAAAATGTACGGTCGATACTATATTATAAGGAGCAAATTTATAGCAGAATATACACCCTTTTATAGAACGTATGAAAGTTGTATTTAAAAACAAAGAATCTATTAGAGAAAAGTTTCAGCTTGGAAAGTTTTATTTAATAATACCTACATAAATCATTATAAATATTTTCTGTGAATTTTTTCAAAAACATATTTGCCAAGAAAATATAGTGAGCTGTGATTTCACGACTTTTTGCTGAAAAATGACAAATGGTGGAATATATGTTATTTTATACAAAAAACACCAAAAATATAAAACATATAAACGCCTTCAAATATACAAATCGCTAAGCGAAACCAATAAGACCCATGACACAATAAGCAGTGTCGGTGAAATTGTTTGTCATAAATGCACTAAATATGAAAATGTCGTAATTCCACAGAGTGACGCGTTCTGATGTGCTCAAATTAAATAAATTTGAACAGAACCAAATATTATCTAGGTTTAAAATACAAAAAAAAAGTGTAGCGGCTACACAAAATGACTAATATTCAGGTATTTTTTCAATAATATATCGCTATTAGTGTGATTTTGAGTGTACAATGCAAGCAAGATCAATATATATTACTGTTATCACGTTCCGTCAAAAAAAACGTCATATTACCTAATCATATGATATGTAAACTCGTATGAAAATTGTTCAAATTTGTTTATTAATCAAGAAGCTTTATTAGAAAATATTTTACACTTAATTGTCAATTATGTATAGAATGTTTTCTACCAAAAATTTTGACCAATTTTCCCTTTTTTTGAATAAAACTCTCTATACCGAATTTTCAAGTCCAAAACACGCTGAAAGTATGTCACAGATTTTGATGATGTTAATACTTGATGACGATTATACTTGATGACAATAATATTTGATGACAATTGTTACTTCTTGATGACAATTATAATAATTTTTGATTCAATACAAATTTAGTAGTTTTTGCCCGCTCTTATATTTCATTATAATATTTACTAATGTTAAATCAAGTAAACATATTGCTTATATATCTTTCACAGATATTAAAAAGAAGAACAAATTTAGTATTTTCGCTAATGAGAGGCGGGAAGATTAATTTAAATTACAAAAAATTTGCTTTCCCGCAACTACCTTCCTCAAATGAAAACCCGCAACCAGCACGACATGGAAACGTAAAATTAGAAAAAAAAATACAAATACTCAATTCGACCTCTCTTCTTCTATTTAATTAACGTATACCGCTTACATTATATAGTAAATATATTTCGCTATCTCATTTCATATTCATTCAAATGTAATAAAATACATATTTGTATTATAAATACGTAGGCATATTTTATGAACAAATAAGCGTTTTCAACTAACGACCGGTAAGCAAACGCTTAAAGGGCTTCCTATTTCCGTATATCATTGGCTTCCACAGACGACGTATAGGCGGAGTTAAACTATTCATTATCACTATACATATATTTGCACGATATTTATATATGTATACATATTTATTACAACATGTATATCTAAAATGAAAAGCAACTGAGGCACTGATATTAAGTCATGGTAATTCCAGCTTATATTGAAATACAGAGATCCATTTGTTTTATGAAGGCAGAAAATAATGTTTTTACATTATACTTAACTACAGTTAATAGAGATTTGTTTAATGAAGGTTTATACCTTGCTTTTGTTGTACATCTAAGTATTGCTTTTGTCTTTGTTCCGCTAGAATTAACTTATTATCTGGCCTACAATGAATCTGTCGTGTAAAATTTTCACCGAAAATATGACAGTCACATCTTTTCAAAATTTACACGATTATTAACAAAATATTATAAAATGGCTTGTATATTTGAAATTATACAAATAAATTTATTAATAAAAAATTATTATTTTCAAACAAATCAGAGAGTCAATCATATATTGATATGCTGAATTAATTTTAATGAAACTCTTATTATTTTTCAATAATAGCTTTGCAAATAATGCACTAAAACTTCACTCAAAAATGTTTATTAGTAAAAATATAAATGTATATAATTTATTTACTTTCTTTAGGAGTGAAATTAAGTTAAGGCAATATTGAAATTAAAGATATAGTGTAGTTTAACAAAATCATGTTTTTTTAGATTATAAGCCATGCTTATGTGAACTGCCCCCTCAAATGATATGATAACTATTATTGTATATAATACATTATCAAAAGTGTAACCAATATCGTAACTAATTCTAGCTTAATACATAAAACCTTTCTAAGTATACACCAAAAGTTTATCATTGTACAAAGTCTTTTTAGCTATTAAAAATATATTGATGAAGCAAAATATTTCCAAACAAAAAACAAAATAAATATTTAGAGAATTGATTCCGTTATTATGTATTTACTCGCTGGATTATACGGATTTAATGTTAAATGCGGAGGGAATTTTTGGCCGTAATATCATAAAATATTATAATATATTATTTAAAATAAGGACTAAAAGTTATTTTAACTACCGTGCTACGAATACATTTACGAATTTCATTCAGTTCACAGTACTTCTCTTAGTATTTTCCCTGCTTCATTAAAACATCCATCATACCTACTGTAATTATATTTCAAGTTTGCTCCTGACTTTCCACCCCTTGTTAACGTGGTGTCTGAATAAGCTAACTCATTCATTAATAACCTGCATGTCATACCCTTTTCTAAAATAATTTTCCAACATTGTTAAAATTTCGCATGTTTTAATATTTACCCGCTACATGTCTGCATATGAAAGTGAAATTTATGTACACCCTACCATTCCATCCCCTGCCTAATTTGTATTCGCTACTTGATTCACACAATTGTCAATATCTGAATCGAATAAATACGAGCAAGCAACGGAACCCTGTTAAATTCGTTCCGTCGATTAAATTGCCTTTCGTTCTGAAATATGTGTTATAAAAACCGTCCATACTCCGGTAAATGAAACGTTAATTTTATAAAATGGTGAACATTGTTTTTCACGTTATTATTCCTTAACGTGAAAAACAATGTTCACCATATTCACCATGTTCACTTAGATAATAAAAAAATTATACAATATCCAACAAAGCCTAAGACAAGATCTCAGATAAGAGAAAAAGTTTATTGACATCAAAGAATAACAGATGAAGAGAATTATTTAATCATATTTCGGAACTAAGCCCCACAAATATCCTCTTATTCCTAAAACTTCTAAAAATTCGTAATGTACGTACCTCGAAGACTAGCAAAATACAATGGAATTGGAACAATGGGCTATAGTGTAATGTAAATGATAATGGATATAATGCTACGTGTATATTTTAGTCACATCAGTATTTAAAGTACCTGTGCCTAAAAGCTTTTAAAACTCTGCACAGGGTTATAGAATGAATTATTAACAATGATTTTAAAACATTGGATGGTCTTGTAAATAAAAGCGTTAAAAATTAAATCTAAGCTCCATAAACCAACAGTAGGTGAATAGAACAGAGAAATACAAATTTAGACATATGCAGAATAGTAGTATCATTAATCCAGTATCTTTAATATAAAAATACAAAAAATAATAATATCGTTAATAAATTTTAATTAATCTTTAACCGATTATGAACGCGAAAATTATTTTCCGAAATTCGTCGTCAATGCTCGTAAATTTTTAAGAAAATACTGTAAGATATGTCACGTTTGTTAAACTAGGAAAATCTGAGTAGTTTTCATTCATTTTGCCTTAATGTGAATGCTTTTTACTAAGAGTTAAGTCTGAAGAATCAATAAAAATAATTAAGTTAAAACATGAATGAAATTGATTCTTTCTAATATTTAATCTGCATAAGAGTATTAAATTACGTTACTTTATTATATACTTAAGTATATAGAAATAGCGATTTTTTGTATTGCGACATAAAGTAATACGTAAGTGCAATTAGATGTTACAAAACATCAAATCCTGCTAAGTTTCCAAAAAAGCTCTTTTTATGCTAAACAGTTTAAAATATAAAATAATTTGGGATAAAAGGAACTTTTTTCTTATTCCATATTAGAGACAATTAGTTATGAAACGACAAATATTTTGAAAGTAGTAATAAAAATTAAAATATTTTTATGTAGAGTTCTTTTTTATGTTAGAGTGAATATGTAGAGTTTTCAAGTTTAGCTACGACTCCAAATTTGTTGGGGTTCAACTAAACTTTTTTTCATTACATGACATCTAATTTTCATTACGAATCTGATCAACAAATATTACTTGAAAATTTGAGACAATACGCCGGTTGAATTTTTTTCCAACCTTATAAATTACTCACAATTAAACTTGATGTCCTATTATTTCTACTTTCTTTAAGTTCTTTAACACGACCTAGGTTTCAATGTATTACATCATCTTCAGGTGGGCTATTTGCAAAGATTGCTAATAGCTATCTTCTTTATTAACAAAGATTGCTAATAACGATCTTTACTAATAGCCCACCTGAAGATGTAATAGAATGAAACCTAGGTCGTGGTAAAGAACTTAAAGAAACTAGAAATAATACTACATCACGTAGTTTCATTTACTTGTGAATAATGAATTTTTACAAAATTAAAGCCAAATATATTCAATACTTATAAATTACCTAATATTAAAAACGCGATAACGATGGTATTTGAAAAATATCTCACGTAACATCTGTATTTAGGATTTGATGATGTTATTAGGCAACACTGAGAAACCAATAGTTTACTAATAGTTACTGTTTCATGTCTATATCCTATTATTGGTAATAATTTAATTATAATACACCAAAATTTGTACTTCTCTCGTCAAATTTAGGGTATTAATTAACTCAGTATCCAAAATTCAAATCCAATTATACGTTATCGATATCGTCACTAACGCCATTACCGCAATACGTAACCATTATCATTATTAACCATCTCAGTTTCCGACCATTATCATTACAAAAGCCCGCCTCGTGAAGGCGGCGCGCGAACGGATTATTTTTAAGGCGATAATCCTATTCGCCTTGACAGAACTGTGTCGCGACATACATACAAAACACTAGTACGGCTTCCGTAGTGTGCCAGCTCATAGCTGGCGTTCGAGTGGGCGAGTGTTAAGTGACATATGTGCGGAAGATATCAGGGATGTAAAGTGTTTATGATTATCGATGTCATAGAGTCGATAACGTGTATAAGTTGGTGCATGTTTTATTACGATAAGCGTAAAAAGTTTTATCTCTCTAAGCCATTACGTAGCGATCTCATATAGTTATTTTTAGGTTAGGCCTTTATCTGCCTATTATTTAATCATTATCAAGTAGTGACACTTGTGGCAACTTGTCTAATTTATTATAAAAAAGATATCCTAATAAGTTGTATGATAAAATGGTACCTTTGTATGATAAAGTTGTATGATCCTATAAAGTCGCCGTTAAAACTTATTGGCCAGCCCGTTAAATGGATGTAATGTTGTAACAGGTTTTAAAACATAATAAAAAATATAATCAAACTATAAATTTGTGAATGTAATAAGGACATATTAAGTAATAGTCGTAATTTCTATGTTTAATTTAGAATATTGTTCTGAACACTGAAAAATTCACAAATTATAGTTTTAGAGAATAATAACGGAACTTGTCCTATATTAAACCAATTAATTTTGTAAAGGCGCTTAATATTGTTGAAAAAACTGTGCCACTGTATACTTGTTTATAATAAACAATGACTGAAAATGATATAGTTAATAGCTATATGCATTAGCTGTATCCTAGTTGCCAATCATTTGCACTACTTTATTCACTACAGTTTTTATAGTTAAATTGAATTTTGACATTTGAATACCAAATATAACACTTCAATCGATCGTCTTTTTTTTAAACGTAGGTCTTGAAACGTACGTAGGTAGTTTTGTTTATGATATTTGTGTTCAGGATCACTGTCTCTCAATTATATTAATTTACGATTCTTCATGAATTTTAATAGTTTTCATCTAATCATACATTGTAGTTTAAATACGTTATTAATTAAATTTTATTCTCGCATTAGCTGTATTTTAAACTCCATTTTTTTTAATTCGGCTACTGGATAAAAACTTAAAATAAATGTAAAGAGAACCATGACTAAAAAGAGCATCTCTTATACATGTGAAAAACCATTTTCAGTTTCTTGGTTTTGTTTATATTTTTTTAACTTGGAAATCGGGACATGATTAATTACATCGAAATAGTTGTAAAAGGCTTATCCATAAAAAGAGGGATATATTTTATAAGAAATGTCGTAATATTCAAATAAATATATAATAATTATACGTATTGCACCCTTCAAATGAGGAATGTATTAGTGCATTAGCGTCTTGTAATAATCGTTGGACAACTGAATAATGTACATGTGTAATATATATATATATATATATATATATATATATATATATATATATATATATATATAAAGATGCTTGCTTGCTTTTAGGCCAACATCGATGGAAGTAAGCAGAAGATGTAAATGATGCTGCTAACTTACAAATATGTCATAGTAGAATAATATTTTCTAGAAAATGGTGGTATATTTAGTGATATTGAGTCTGCAATTTTAGTACCATCAACCAAAAGTAAAATTTTACGCTAAAAGAAAAAATTTTTTTGCAAATGAAAAAGGAGAATAAAAAATAAATCTGATAATAGAAAAAAAATAATAGGATCAACTTATGTGTGTAAAAATAAGGTGAACATTATGTGGTACGTTCAAAGTTAAATTTGTTTTTTTTCAACATTAATGCAGCAAGTGAAAAGTTGGTCGTCATAATATTGTATTTATATGCATGAGAAATTAAAAATATGGAAAGAAGAAAATGATATAATAACAATACGTATTAGAACTTAATGATGAATGTGATATCATCAATCATCACGGCAAAACATATTTTAAAATATAGTGTATTACTATACATTCACAATATATTCTTACTACAGGAAGCAAGTTACGTGTATCTGGAATTTATGACAATATGCAATAACGAACTGATAATATGGCGTAGTATTCAGAATATATTCTTACTTCAGGAAGCAAGTTACGTGTATCTGGAATTTATGACAATATGCAATAACGAACTGATAATATGGCATAGTATTCAGAATATATTATTACTACAAGAAGCAAGTTACGTGTATCTGGAATTTATGACAATATGCAATAACGAACTGATAATATGGCATAGTATTCAGAATAAATTCTTACTATAGGTAGTAAGTTACGTGTATCTGGAATTTATGACAATATGCAATAACGAACTGATAATATGGCGTAGTTGAGTATCGATCGACCTTTTCTAATAATAGTCACGAAGCCTGCCTAAGCATTCGGGCACTTAAAAACGCGTTCATTTCGAAGCGTCCTATTCAAAGCAAAAGTCCGTATAATTCATTCGATGTCGATGAAAAAATGTTTTCAGCGTGCAAAGTGAAATAAGATGTTCTCTCTTAAGTACGACATCCTTTCTTTGAAGCATTTTTGTTCCCGAATTTAAATATATTGAAAATAGATTGTGAGGACAGCTAGCTCGAATTTTCAGGTCGAGTCGCCCCTCTTTCGATGGCACTCTGAGGATCGTGGGTTTATTTTAGATATTCATATTTATATTTGAATATACTGTGAAGACAGCGAGACTCACATTCAATATTTATAATAATTTGAAAAGACAGACCCTATTAAACTTAACAACCTTGGTTTAAGATTTTTAAGAGAAATGCGATAAATTATTTTCAATATTTCTTCTCGATGAATTTTATTTACACATCTTGTTTCTTGTTATATACTTTGTTATGAAAATTATAAATAGGTTAACAACTTTTACACAATATTATGTAAAATACGAGTATATTACATAATATTGTGTAAAAGTTGTTAACCTATTTTATTTATAATTATTCTATAATAAATTTCGTCAATCTTTAATTACATTGTTCGTTTCAAAATTAGAGATTACATAACTATAACTATTTAATGAAATATCTTCTTCTAGATGATATTGAATATTT
Source organism: Druceiella hillmani (assembly GCA_039881145.1). Classification (NCBI taxonomy): domain Eukaryota; kingdom Metazoa; phylum Arthropoda; class Insecta; order Lepidoptera; family Hepialidae; genus Druceiella; species Druceiella hillmani. Next base: position 8,677,773 of record JAYKKI010000068.1, read on the forward strand.
CATACACATAAATGTAGTAAAATTAACCTAGAGTTAAGGAATGTAAAATTAAGTGATTTTATTATTAATTTTATTTTTAATTTCTATTTAGGCCATAAATTAACTATGGTAAATTCTCAATATTGATATTCACATCAATTCATTAATGAAAATTTTAATTCTGATTCATTCCACAATAAAATTTTTAATATTTATTCCGGGCTATTTTTTTAAATGTTCCTTGCCACTCTTGTTTCTATGTTAATTGCATTTACCTTCGTTGTATGTTACACTATTGTAATTTATTTTTATAATTCCAAACTATACATAAAAAAAAATATTGTATATATATATATATATATATATATATATATATATATGTATATATATATTTATTTATATATATATATATATATATATATATATATATATATATTGATATGGAAATGATAAATGATATGTCCTCCATAGGATAGGAAATACTTTATTGGATTCTTTTAGTATTTTCAAGTGAACTAGTTTCTTTCAGAACTTTTTTCAGCTGACTAATGCTAAAATAAAAAGCGCTACTGTGCAATCAGTGTAAATCAGATTTAACGTATTAAACCACGACCTCAGGAATTACAAATCCTTAGTTCCAAAATAATATTCAAAACCTTAGAGTTGTAAAATCTGAATTCAAAATGAAACAGATACTTGTTTACGTCATGAAATTTATGTTGTTTTTTAATAACAATATTTGCAGTTTTTAATTAAATCCTACAATGACCAAATTTTAAAATTCACAAATTATTTAAAAAAAATTAATACCTTTTAAGTTAAATATTTAATTGGTACGTAGATAATAATAGTAACACTATTCATAAAAAGAAACATTCTGAATTGAAAAGATTTAAATCAAGTATATTCCGAACAATTAAATTAAATTTTAAAAGATACTTTTTCATATTTGGAAAACAATCCCGAGTAGAAAGTTATATTTTTCATAAAAAAATCATTTTTGGAATGGAAAGTACGTATGGTTTAATTAGTTTTATAATATTTAATTGTAACGAAATGAAAACTGTACTGATTATGAAAAATTACTATTCGGAAAATTACCCTAATTGAAATGAGAAAACTTTATATAATCACCATTAATTTAAAGTTACCACTACTATACGGGATAAAACCCTAAATTCAAATTTATTTCCACAGTATCAATACTCTTCATAGAAGTTACTAATGCTTATCATCCAAACAGCTTAAACTTCACAAGCCATGCACGCATAAAAGTAAGGTGCCATGCTGTACGAATGTTTTTATGTAACATCTAATATGTTATCCTTAGAGAAGAAATAGTGCTATGTAACCAAGTATTTATTATAACTTTTACATTGGAAATATATTGCCGTAGTAATATGGACAAAATACAAAATAGATCTGTATTACGTGGTAACATCAGATTATCCCTTATACAAAAGGCACATATCTTACTTAAACGCGTCAGCTTGGGAATTGTGTTACTGAAGTATTGTTATAACGCTTTGAAGCTGAGACGCTGTAGCTTTACGCGTGAATTTTATTTATGCTTGAATCTCTTTCAAATAAAATATAATATCCAAATAAACATTTACAAATAGTACCTAAATAACATCAAACACAATACTGAAGGAAAACACCGTGATCGATTAGATAGCGTTAAGTGACGTAAAAGTAACCCTTAGCAACATAAACAGTCCTTCACGTAAATTTTATATAATAATTTATCGTTTATTTATATTCCGACTCCATTATTTAGATTCCACACGAAGCCAAGGACAGCTTCATGATTGAACGTGTCCAAAAGTCTTTTCTTCGATATCTGTATATGAGACAGTATGGCTACTTCTATTTTCTATATCCAACTGATTTCCTTTTAGTTTCCATTTCTTGCAAGTCAAAGGAGACGTCGCGCTTTTGAAATCTATCTTCTATCTATTAAAACGCAACATGCTTTGCCCTGTATCACTGAGTGAAAATTGCATTATTCGTACCTGATAATTTCCTGCGTTCATGCAATCATCGCTTGTTTGCTATACTAGCCTCTAGAATTGAATTATTTGCTGTACCAGCCTCTAGAATCGAAGTATTATAAGGAATATTTCAAATTAAAAAAGTTTTCTTCCAACTACGAGGATTCTAAGGCAAGGAAAAATACTAAAAACTAATCATTTACCATATTTATTCGGCAAATAAATTTCAAAATGTTCGTGGAATTAGAGGGAATTTTCATTAATTTTTTTTTCATGAATTGGGCATCAGACTGATTCCAGATTTATATAGGTACTAATAGTATTTCAAATTACAACCTACATCTATTGTATTACGACCACAAATTAATAAAATTTACCTTTTCATTAGATTTTATGTTTTAAAAGGTCTACAAGACCTATAAATACAAGACCTATTAATAAAATGAAAAAAGCAACCACAAACAATGCGCATATAATATTTCAGGAATTTATAATTTCATAATGTTCCATACCTATTAGCGGAAACGGAATCCTTATAAGATCATTTACGCATGTGTCGGTCCGTCTATTACAGCTGTGCATGTAAACTTCAAATTTGGCATAATAATAAATCTTATTGACACACTTGATTTACTCCAGTTGGCTAACGTATTTCACGCTTTTTTAAAAAGTTAATATAAGAATTAAATAGAAGGTAAATAAAGCAATTATTTTTTTTTATTTTATATATTATGCGATACCCGAGTATCGCATAAAGGAAATCTACAGCGATTATTCTATATCTTATAATTTCCGAAATATGCATGTACGCTTGTGAAAGATATGATAGGTAGAGTATTTATGTTGTGAAATACTACATATATTTAATGTTCATAAGCATAAAAATGTATTCAAACTATTGTAGGGTGAGTTCTACTCGTTCTTGATAGGTATTTACTTTTTGATTATTCATTCAGTCTTGTGGCTAACCGCCTGTTAGTCTGATAGACCATATATTGTACGTTTTAGAAGAATCTTGAGTTTGAATATATAAAGCATTTCTTCCTTATATCTTTTATAATGATAAACATTACAGTTCATTGCTAATCAACCGTGTTTTCTTTCACCAAGTCAAATGTAAAATTTGAATTTTACTACTATCGAACTTTTCCGCAATGACACAGTTTATCGATATGAGCAACAGAAACCTTTAAAGCAAATTGCCCTTTTTGAACTCATCGATAAACATAGATATCCCAAACAATCCATCTGATCGCTGTTTACTTTCAAACAACCCGACCGATCGTGTAATAAACCTGGACCATAAATTGTGACCGATGCCACTACCGACATCGTAATCGGGCAGCCAACAAATACGATCGAGCATAAATCCAAACAGCAATGATTGAACGGCAGCAAAGTGCTTTATTCCCAGTGGAAATTAGGAGCATCCATCATTGATCTGTCACGGGTCGATCTACCGATGTAACTCACTCCGCCCGCAGATGAGCCACCAGATACATCTAACCGGATATATATACGACAAGATAACGTGAGGCTGTATATTTACATGCCGTATAAAGAGTATATAAAAGATAAATGCGTTCGATCGCTGTCTAACGTATACCTACTTCAGCAACTATTTGTACTCTAAATGTGATGCGTCATTGAAGTAATCTATTTCAGTCAAATTAGATATTGTGTTCGATAATGTTTCGGCTGTAGCGGGTAAGAAAATAGTGCTGTTCATTTGATTGAAGTAGACAAGTGGTTTGATTAAATACTCTCATTCTTCTGCGTGTATGGTCGAAAAGAGTAATACTGAAGCAAAAAGTAATAAATATATGTTACCTCTTGAAAAATCTTGTTAATTATGATTAATGATAATTGGTTTCTAATAATAGTATACCATTCCTTGAATATATAGGCTGAAAGGTTTACACACACAGAAGCACACTGCACCTAAAGCATCTGCTAATGGACATATAACTATGTACGCATTTATATTCTAAATCTGAAAAATATTTTTCCCATTTTTCCTTTAGTTTTAATTTCTAAGTTTCCGTATCTAAAACAGAACAATGAATACTTTATAAGAGTTGTTTATCTGTTTTGTCATAACCTATTTTCTCAGAATGTGTCTGATGCAGAATCTTGTAATTTTATCTATACATACATTCTATTTATGACTATACCAAAGGACGAGTTTCTTGTTATTACCAAGCCCAATAATCAATTTAAATAAACGTTTATATCATTAAGCCTAATATTTTGCAAAAGCTAATTGAATTGAACTATTCTTATAATAACTAAAGAAATGAAAATAAAACACTATTTTTTTTATTTTGCACACTATGTGGATTATCATTTCAAAGAAGATGTTATGAAGAATAAAAAAATATTTTTTTTAATACAGATTTGGTTAAAATCTAACTATATTTTAAGTATGAGCCGTGTTGTTACGCCATATTTATATTTAGACAATGTATTTATTTTATGAGAAATGAATATATTGTTTAATAAAAATGTTATGTGCCCCTAAATATTTATATGCGCCTAAATGTGTGGAGAATCTCAGTACCATGAGTTCCTTTATTATTTTTTTGGAATTACACATTAGATAGGTGACTTCCTTATGGAATCAGCAGATGCTTATAACCTTTATACTTTCACTATATCTTTCTTATTAATGTAAATATGTCTTAGAGCATACTGCCATAAATAATTTTCTATGTGAATTAAATTGCAAATAAAAGCTTATTAAATTGTATGTAATATATTTCAAATATGTTGATAAAAGTTTAGAAATATTGTAACCTGAAGATTTTTGTATATACATAAACGCTAACTAAAACCTTTAATTGCATTGAACTTTTTTAATTATTAGAATTTTATTTTGGGTGGAAAAGGCACTTAAATAAAACGAACTAACAAAAAAAATGAAAGGGTTTTAGCCTTAATATTAACAAATTTCGAAAACTATTAAAATATATATTAAATTATCGTCATTAATTAATTTACGCTACCATCGATTAGTAAGTTTTTTATTGGAAATGCTTTTTAAGGCTTTGTTCTTATCGATGAAAAAAGTTTGTAATTAGTTCCTTTAAATGTCACGTATAATTCTTCACCTAGGTTCTTTTTTAAAATGGTGAAAAATATATTGTCGTGATAATAAGACATTTTCCTATCATCATTCAGTTAATGATAGAACGATTAAATTACACATATGGATAATGAATGGTTTTCGTAGGTCTTTTATGGTAATGACGTTAGTTTGTTTAGTCGGAACATCTCTTAAATTTAGTCCCTTTGAGATGATGTGAAATGGCAAGTGCTACAAAATAAAATCTATATGATTAATATACGAGTATAAGCATAATGCATAAGTATACGCTTACTAAGATATTTTAAAAATTATTTAAATAAAGTATTATTTTCAGGAAATCCCTTTTTTCATAGGAATTCGTTTTTCTATCGACGATATCGGAAAAAATATTATATATGGGAAAAAAATATTGGTTGCAAAATTTTAAATATATTTACTATTAAATTATATTATATAAATTAATAATATAAATATAATTATATAAATTTCAATACCCTGTATTTGAAATTTTGTATTTATAATTTTATAACCTAATACATAAGAATTTGTAACTAGAATGCAATAATTTTTTTTTCAAGAGTTTATGATAAATATTCGTAATTATTAGCAAATCTTTTAATTACAGGCATGTTGCTGGATTTTTGGTTTCCAAGCATGGAATTATCACCTTATAACTATTAATTATGATAGACATAAACAATCGATAAATTCAATTAAAAATTAAATCATATTATACATTTATAACAAATTGCTTCAGGACTTTATGTCAGTTTTGATATTTATCTTAAAATATTAAATATGTAGTATAATTAATAATAAATACATTAGAACAATTGTTTTCTATTAATTAAATATAACCGAAAGTATAATCTCGTTAAAAATATTGTTTATTACTTTGAGGAGCTATGTATTTTTAACTAAACAAGGCATTTAGTTAAGACTGTGAATATTATAATTAATTAAGGTGACTTTAAATGATCAAAAAAGGTAAACAACTTTTACGAATAGCGAAAAACGTTTAAATATTTATAATTATTTATTATAAAAGGGGTATAATTTGAATATTGAACAAATTTTTCTCAATTATGGAAAAGCTAATTTCCAATTCCACTTAAAAATTTCAATAAAAAGTCGACACAATAATTATGCAATAATAGAGAACTGAAAATTTCAGCTGTGCTTATTTTAAAAAACCACTGCTTGTTACCCTAACACTATCACTTGGACTCGTGTCTCAAATAAATGGAATAAAACGTAAAAATGTGTGTTTAATTGAACTAAACAAATTTCAAACCACATATCAAAACTCCATATCATAATACGTAAACGCATCCCAAGGTATGAAAACTCGTAATTATAAAATCGAAAGATAAACATTTCCGCACAAATTATAATATGATTTGAATATACTCACGGTGTCGGCGAAAGTTGTCTAATACGAAAACTTCCTAACTTCCACATGCCGCGCCGTCGCTTTTATTCCTATCTAAACAGAAGCGCGAGAGGCAATTTTCTCAATACAAAGCTCTTTAAATAATAGAAGACCCTTTTCCACTGCGACGGATATACTCGCAAAGGCGAGCGAGCCTAAATGTATGTAGTATTCACTTAACATGGACGTTTATTGACTTGCGAACATAGCCGGGGCGTTTTCTGATATTCGTTCCACTGTGCGTCACGCGATCGGGCGGACGAGATGAACCATGTAACATTGCTCATTGTTTTAAATAGAGATGTCTCCATTCGATACTGAGGGATAAAATAAATGTGGGAAGATATTATCAATCGATCTTTTTTTCTTGGATATTTCCCGTTTTTGCTATATTTTCAACGTATCTTCTTGCACTCGGAAAGTGGTCAAATTCAGTAATTGCTGGTAATCATAAATTTCATTTTTGTAATGAGTTTGACTATTCCAAAAATAAGCAAAATAATTTGTGATGTTTTGGATATGTATATATATTTTAATACATATCACATCCCATCCAAATTCGATAAAAAACATTCAGTTTTTATCAAATACTTTGTGAATCCTGAAGATATTGCTAATTTTTAAAGTGGAAATGCCACAATATTTCAATAATCTTTATCATTTTTACAACATTTATAGAATAAATTCTACTTTATAGTTTCTATAATATTACACAATTATGAAGTTCTTTTAAATATTTTGGTATTTATTTCGTAAAATAACAATAGAAATATCACTGCACTAATTTTACTCCAATGCCGATTAATCTATAAATGATATAATTAAAATTAATTTAAATTACGAGCCGTGGTTCAATATTGGCGTCTCTTAAAATACCTTGATGCACGAACCGAACAATATTGACCTAGATGTGTTAAGGTAATAAATGTTCTTTATATGCAACAATATTTTAATTCTTTTTATTTAACATTTTTCTTATCTGATTATAAAGCTTTTATAAGTAAAGAGGTTAAATTAATGTTTAATTAGTTAACCACATTTTGTCAAATTATAAAGCTCATTATAATTGTATCAATATTAACATTGTTTCTTTATATAAACTACTATAAAATTGTAATATATTAAATTCTGTACGTGGATAATATTTTAAAACGAGTAATTAATTTAGCGCATAGAATGATAAAAGAAGCCGAAAAACCTCTTTTAGAATATTAGTCTGTCTGTACGTCATTATGTGTGCCAAGCATGCAAAATCTACTGGACGGACTTTGATGAAATTTGATATAGTTTATGACCAAGAGCAAAAAATTTTTATTATTCTGAATATCGTGCAAGTAAAATCGTGGGACACAGCTAGTATATTAATAAGACAAAAAATAATTGATATTAGAACGATTTATTATTTATAACTTATCGTGACAATATAAATATTACTACAAAAAAATAAAAAAACACACAATTTGTTCAATTTAAAAATGTTCCTTTTTGTATATAAAGTTTATCGTGAAATAAATATTTTCGTATACCCGCAATGGACAATTAATTTCTGTTTAAGAGGAAGTTTTACGGTTATATTTTAACATTAGGTTTAAATTGATAAATTTCCGATTATAGCTATTCAATTTTCGGTTCTAAATTCAAATTAATTATTTATGTGTTATTTTATCCTCAGGCCTGGTAATTTGACAGTAAATGTTATAGGCTAAGCTCTGCTCATCGTGAGCTAAGAAAAACTGAATAACAGAGTAGAAATGTAGAGCTCGTTACAATTTTTGACATAGTAATATTCCATCCTTATAAGACATATTTGCATTGTCAATATCATATTTTGACATAAACGATATACTACTTTACAGTATATATACATATATATATATATATATATATATATATATATATATATATATATATATATATATATGGGGTGAGGACAATGATAATGTGTGAGGATTCGATCATGTTCCAGAACATTGTAGAAATTTCTTCAAATTTCTAGAACTTACTAGTAAAAACTGGAATTTTCATATAAGAATACGTACATTTCCGAATAGACTACTTTCAATCCCCATATCTTCCACAACCTTATAGTTATCGACGCGCAACCACCGTGGTGCACAATGAGAGGGTTAAGGCTACTACTACTTGAATTTGCCATTCGTCTGCGATATGTAGTTTTGGCTGCAGAGTGGAATATAGGCACACATACTTCTAATTTTACAAAACATATATTTACACATACACATACACACACACACACCCACACATACACACATATATATCCTACAAATGTTTATTCATTTACCATATACCATCTTATAATACTTTCTTTCACACGATACTAAGTGCAAAGTTTGAAAAAAATTTTGGAATCTAGTTCACTTCCCACTGGAAGAGGTAAAGTTTATACCAGTGCCGGAGTGATCGGCTGCTAACACGCGGAGTTGTGGCACGCAACCCTTAGTTCATTAACACCGTATAGCTAACCAGTATGGATCCCAAAATGTGGTTCTCAAAATAGACATATTTGAGAAATATTGAATAACAGCTCTAGTGACGAACCTTGCATTTCATATAATAACGGTTTCTTGGACTTCAATTGAAATACATACCGCTTTCAGGATTATGAATAATCACGATAAAGATTTTTTTCTCGTATACAACTATTTTAATAACTTTAATTTTCTTTAATAAGAATTTTATCAACAATTCGGTTCTTTTTAGTATATTTAGTTTAAGTATACAAGTTTTTCTTTCAATTTATCGGTTTTTTAAACCAAATAGGTAATTAAAGATGTACATAGGAAGTTTGATTAGAAATTAAAAGATTATATGTTAAGAAATTGAAAAAGTTTAAAAGAGTAATTTATTTGTATTATCGAATTTTATTTTCATCACTTTTCATGATTTTTCATCATATGAAAATAAAAGGACAAAGCTGGGTCATTCTGGTATTCCTAGCAAAGCTGGGTCATTCTAGTATTCATGTATTTAAGTTTAACAATAATTTATAACAATGAAAATGTAATAAAAGTTGATCTAGTTAAAACGCACAAATGGAAACTTTTAATATTTTATAATATATGTAATATGGTGAGAACTTGTAATAAGACAGTTTATTATTGAAATGATTTACCTTTGAAGCAAGGTTCAACTTTTGACCAAGTGCACCATGAGAAGACTATAAATACCATAAAGACAGAACATCTCACTAAGCCTTTCAGTCAAGCAGACAAAGTATAAAAATATCCTCAACAAAAAAATTGTCCAGAGTCGATTTTCTTATTTCGTAATATTATGTATCCACGTATATGTTCATATTCTCGTTAATCGTAATATTTTTCGTAAACACTGAGATTACATTCGCATTCGCTGTTTCATTTAACTATAATATTCCTACACAATAAAATTGTCCCTGTCAAGTTGTTCTGTAAGAACTTAACAAATTGGCAGAATGAATGAAAGTTAAAATCCTGGTAAACTCATTTTAGCAACTCTTAGGTTCCGAGGTGGTATAATTCATTTTGTTACCCTTTCTGGTGTCCTGTGTTTAGTGTCGATGAAAATATTAGTGAATAAAATCAACAAATGTTTAAGGGAGATATCGATTTATATTACTCTTTGATTTATTTGGCAGATTTTAGGAACTAAAAAAAATAAATTGGATGCAGCACTATGCTAGTTTATTAAATTGTACTTACCAAACGGGCAACAAATGGTTCAGTACCTTTAGAAATATGCAAAGTTTTATTTAATAGAAGTATTCGCAACATTAAAGTTAGACTTACATTCAAATAATTTAAGGAATACGGAATATATTTAGATTAAAAGACGATTTACTATCATGACATGTAATACACATGCATTACATAGCGCATTTCTGGCCCCGGATCCAGCATCGAAACATATATCCTAATGTTTTGGTCGTAAATAAAATACATGCATGGAATTTATTGCTTAAACTTTGTTTCTTGAACTGTAACTATAGTTTCTTTCTGGCATGTTTCAAATTAGTTTTTTTTAAACGAATTATTTAAACGTAATAGTAGCAGCTATAGTAATAATATATTGCTTCGCTAGTATATTAAGTAGTATCGAATTATCAATGCGTCCGATATATATAGACACTCATATTTTAGAAGTAGAGGGAACTACTAATTAATATGATTAAGTAAAAGTATTTTTAGCCCCAATAATCTAGGTATTTAGTTAAGGCACTTACTAAATTTTGCTATTCACCTTCGGCATAAATATTGAATCAAATATAGTAAATACGTATTTCATATCACAGATCGGTAATTAATATCATACACTAATAGTTGAGAAAGATATCATTCTTCCCAAGAATATTTGAAAGAGTATTCAAGTATTCCATTGGTGTTCCGTAAGCAGATGATAAAACGGGAATCTTATAATTAAGTCATGTTTTCCGACTGTCCCTCCATGTTTGTTACAGCTCTATCCTATACCTTATAGTTAGTAGTTTAAGACCTATGTAAATGAAATTTTGCAACTATGTGACTTATTTAGAAATCTCAGGTATTATATAGCATAATATAGAAAAAGAGAAGATGTCTCTCGAAATACATGTAAAAGGGAGAGAAACAAATTTTATTTGGCCTAAATCATCATTTTAGATATAATTAAATATGATTTTTCAAAAGAAAATTGTGTTTCATTTGTATTTTTTGTTTTCAGCCCTATTTAGGAAATATTTAGTTTCAAAGCAATACGCAGCATTTCTCTACTTCTCTTAGTTTTCAACTATGGATTTAAAAATTGTAGAAAACTTTTTTTAATTTGTTCAGAAATCTTAAATGAAGTTCATTCGATTAATATGGAAATTACGAAATTATGAACTTTATGTGTGTTCCGGCAGGCATTTGACCGGTGTTTTTACTTAGTTCAGTCCCGACTCACAAATATCAAACATGTTTTTAATCCTTAGTGTGACTTTTTAATCTCCCAAACTTTGTAAATATTGCCAATAAAGTAGTTCCAAGAAACCAATAAATATAACTAAATTGAAATATATTGAAAACAAATTTGGAGCATATCAACCGACAAATTTTCCGTAGAAAGCATTAAAGGATGAATTTTGGTTACATTTTAAACTCTTTTACCAATTACTATAGTTTGTAAAGTAATAAATATATCACATCATTTTTACAATTTATATATGCAATATAAACATTTTAAATTGTTTTACTAATTTTGATATAAGTTGAAGAATTAATTTTCGACCCATCCTTTTCTTTCAATGTTACAAGATTTGACAATTGATAGCACTGCATAGTATATCTGCAATGTTTTCGAGAGTCAAAAATTTAAAAATATGTGGTACTCATGATGGTAGGACTCTTCAAACAAGCATCGACACTATTTGTTATTGAACTCAAGGTAATAAACTATGCAACTAGTTTCTATCCAGATCGGCGTTGCTAATGTTCAATACTCTTGGATTATTGCTTTAAATTCCACGATTATATTTTCCATGTTTCCACGAAAGAATTATTTTTCGACATTTTTGACTGACTTTCTTCTGATTGGTTGACTACTTGTCAATTTTACACACTACTCAATATTTTTATTTCGAAGATATTTAGCACAAACATCTATGTGTATTTTCCTATAAAAAATACGAACACGAAAAATAAAAGTAATTATAGCATAAATTATCGTTTGTTGTTATCGCCGGTTTCGTCGATTGTTTTTAACTTATGAAAAACTCCGTATAAAATTATATATCTTTTATTATATAAAATTACGAACTAATATTTGGCTTTATCCTGTTACAGCATACACTCCAAAGTTTCCGGTTTTGACATTTAGTGCAGTTCCGGAGTTTGTTATTTTGTTTTTATATATCCCCCGATATAGGATCATTATATTTTGGATACATGATTTAATATAATATTTTCATTTATTTTCATTTCATTCTTCTGATATGTATAATTATTTTTTAAATATCTGCCTCCACACTATAAGCCGGCCAAGACATTTTAATACTGAAATATATCAAAGATATTAAAAATATTATTTACACCGGTATAACCCGTTATAAGTCCTTGTTAAAGTGTCCTTAATATTCTAAAATTACTCGAAATACTATTTTTCCCCATGTAAATGAAAGCTCATTAGTTAGTCTTATTTATAATACCCATTATTTATTACCTTGGGTAACAAAAATACTCGTCGTAAAAGTTTGCAGGTCACGGTATTATTATTCTTAAACTACATACAACATTTTTGTTACGGATCTTTCCTTAAACTTTTATTTGATTAATGTTTAGCTGAAACATACAATTAGTCTTTGGATCTCGGGAAATTTACGACTTTTGCCTTTCTATTATCTGCAGGATTTACGAATTACATTGTTTACATAAAATATTCGACAAATATCTTGTGATTAAAAATTATATTTAAATTGTACGTAATTACCTTTACAAGTGGTAAACTTTTCTATTAACAATAATTGTGTAATTCGTCAAATAAATTAGTTGATATATGGATAACGTAATGAAAATAGTTGCTTATCATAAAAACCTTCATACTTTGTTAATTATATATTTCCGGCATCATGCAAAATTACGTATTATAGTGCCAATTTTACTTGAAATAAATGTAATTATAAATAAATGAATGAATGTAATGATTTAAAATGTAATTTAGTTAGTTTAAACTATAACCGCCCTAGGAAATTAGTAAATATATTAAAAAGTAGAATATGTTGTAGTTTGTTTTATTGGAATTGTTAATCGATAATATGACACCATTAACTAATCGTAGACATGTTAATAAGAATCCAAGAAAAACCTACACGCATATGAGTATATATATATATATATATATATATATATATATATATATATATATATATATATATATATATATATGGATATATATACAGACATATATATACATAAAGATTAAAAATAAATAAATTGAATAATGACAATAAATACATTTAAGTTAGTAGTTATTTAACATCCAAAACAAAAATTATAATTGAATGCAATGTTTTATTATTATAAACAAGCGTAAATTCAAACAATGTCTCAATAAAGGAAGAGTTTCTAAAAATAATTTATAGGAATAAATATAATCTGTTAAGAACGACAAAAAAAAAGTACATTTACTAATAACTATATTCAGCTAGAAAATATACTGTCATATATTTTAAAGGCGCAAAAATACCATTAATATTTAAAATACCATGAAATTTAGCATCATCGCCAAGGCTTTCCAGTAAACTTAGAGAAAGGCTGTTTTTTTCATAATTTTTACTTTGGCGGGAGGGAATATATTTTTATGAACATTTTAAATATTTCTAGGACAATTTTTTATAAAATGGTAAAAAGTAATGTGGGAAGTCTTAGAAATTTCTCTTCCGAATGATATTTCACGCGGTAAATGAAATTAAAAAAAAACTTCGCGTGCTTTATTCACACTCTACAAAATTTTCTGATGAATATTTTTATGCTATATTTTGGTATATATGTGTTAATATGTTACAGCCATATATTTAAAATAAATACTGGAAAGTTCCTCTATAATTCGGTATACAGGATATATATATATATATATATATATATATGTATATATATATATATATATATATATATGTATATATATATATATATATATATATATGTATATATATATATATATATATATATATATATATATATATATATATTAAAAGCAATTACGGTAATTTGTGTGTCTCTTTCCTAGTTTCCACTTGACTATTTTTAGTGTTAAATATTGATTTAGATGTGGATTATTAAGTTTTTATGTCGATCAGTTTCTGAAGAAAGCTGTTTTGATAGACGTTGTTGATCTTATACGAGGTTTTGTTTTTCTTTTTTAGGAACACAATCCTAAAAATTACAATACGACGTGAAAAACTATAATTATATGTAAAAGTTTCAGTATTGGAAATGTATTTAATATCATAAAATTGACTATTTGAATTGTTATGATTAGAGTTGTTTTACTATACCGGTTTTTACTATATTATTTCTGTGGCCTTAGCTAAATGCTTCAAATATAGCCACACAGATGGAAGGGCGAAGAAGTAAGAAGATTATTGTTGCGTTTTTACGTTTGAATTAAAAAACTTTAAAAGTAGACAAATAAGAACCACTGGTTTAATCGTTAATGGCTTCGGCGAATACTCATGGCGCCAGTGAAAAATATACCGCGGTCTAAGCGTGACTAGTCGTTTGTGGGTCGAGCCCGAGCATTAGGTCGTATTTAATATTGTCGGTTATGAAGTCAACTCGGGTGATTAACATCGAGTTTACCTAGGGACATATTTATGAATTTTTAGTTTAATTGTGCCCAACCTAAATTATTATTTCAATGCCGTTTTATTAATTTACATAAATTAAATTTATATTGCTCTTTTGGCTTCATAAAACAGTTTTTTTTTTAATTAACATTAAGTTATTCACTATGAAATTTAAATAATTTATAACTTCCATTTCATTTATTCTATAGATACGTAAGTCATTATATAATCATAATCACGTTCCATTATTATTTTATATAGTAAAATCCCTTTTCTAAATATTATACTTTTTCTTCCACGCATTCCTTTACATGTTCACACATTTAATGGACATTTTGCAATGATTAGTAAAATTTAGAAATTCAGATTATTTTGATTCTCCCACAAAATTCAAATAAGCCGAATCTTCACCGTTGAAATTCTATATGTATATGTTCGTCCATGTATTAAATTTCGCAACATATTTCGATTTTAATGCGCTTTTTATATTCCATACGAATAAGAATTTCTGTTTAATTTTTTATTGTCGTGAAATTAATAAAAATAAATTTTATTTTCAAACTTACTACTTATTTTTATGTTTAATCACCAACAAACTGTTTTGGAAATAAGTATTCAAACGATTTCTTGATTTTCGTATCATTTTTGGTAATTTTTTTTTATGCTGCAGTCATAACCTTATATAATGAAATGAAATAATACTTCAATACAGATGATACATTCAATTTTAGTTACTATTTTATATACTTCTATCACTTTTTATTCAGTATGCACAGATAAATCCTATTCTTAACCATGGAAGCAAGTTCAGCCATTGTGACATGAGCAATTTTATTGCACTTCAAAAACTAACTTCAGAAATTATTTCAATATTAAGCACATTTAGTAGTGACAGATGTCAGGTAAAACGCATTAGTAGAACTCCCAATCGAATTATGGCAACAAACAAAATCGCAAAGGAAAAAAGGGTGACGCAAATAAATACAAAACTCAACTTTTCAGCAATATAGTATAAGCTTTCGGAGCTTCCGAAGCTATCGCTTTTTTGTTAAACACACTTGTCCATCTGGACATGTTTGGTTAGGAAGACACCAGTCAAAAGTTTTGACTGAGTACGGCGTGACGTTTCGTGCGTAAAAGTGAGAGTTCATCATGTTTGTATTGGAAGAGAGCACTTAAAGCGATTAAACAAGTTCGTTTCGTGCAAATGTAGGTTTATGGATATGGAGACGTAAGAATCAGGATTAACTGTGAACGGAGGTAGTAGGATTAACTATGTTCAAAAGTAAAGGTCTTTGATGAAGATCACTTTGGGAGATCTAGTAGATTTTGTCAAATTATCCATATCAGATATTTACTCTGATTAAGGCAGCAAAATAACTACGCTGTAGCAAAGTTTTCTGCAATCCTTTGCAAATAAAATTCCATCTCACTAATATGGCAGGAGCTTCATATATAGTACACAAACTTTATATTAAGTTAGTTGATAATTTGCAACGAATTCAATTCAATTATGTGAAATGAAACCCTAGCATGAAAGAAGGAAGAACGAGTTCAGGTAATGTAGTCTCTTATTGCCAACCTCTTGTGTACATAATGTTACATATACAAACACATTAATCTTCATGGAAATCATATGGTTTTTCATTAGTCTTCGTTATAAAAATTACGGAATCAATATAGTTTTTCATTAGTCGTCGTAAAAAAATTAAAAAAAATTTGTAAGTGTTTTCATTCAGATTCTCCATTCATCTTGTGTCACATTCTGTGATGAGCACCACTTTGTTTGACAAAGTCATAATATACATTTTATTTTTCATAACACTGTATAAATAATCGTTCAAAATATATTACTTCATATACGACCACGGTCAGAATGTCCAGCTATCACATAAATATGAAATAAATTTCGTCTTACCCGACAGCGGCAGACACCACAAAGAGTGTAATGTTTTTTTAACATATATTCACCTTAATCTAATAACTCTGGATTTTGCCAAATAAAGTATCAATTGATCTGTCTGATTTGTCTACAATAATCGAAGGTCTGTATTACTTGTCAAAGAAATTGTAACGGCCCCCGACTTTATTTCAACATTATTAATAAGTAGTAGAGTTTAGAAAAAGGCAGAAAATAATTCAAACTTTCCCTTAAAACTGAATCTTCGCGTTTGTTGTTTCCAACTTTTTTGTTCAACTAATAAAAAAGCACTAGGTTTTTATTTTTCTATTTTTATTCGACTGCAACACATTATTATGAATTTTATCTTAATAATTTTTTTCCCTTCTTCTCAAAATATACAATAGGCTTTGGTTATGTGATTCAATCTACCGTCTTACAACATTCTGATGTAGTATAAACTCTTCTATTCCTAGCGCATGACCCACTTCAATCGCTTGCACCGTCGGGCGGGCGGGATCACCTCGGCTTAACATCACTGGCGGAATTTGCCTCGTGTAGCCCTGACAAGGCTTGATACCGGCATTAAGTCCGGTCTTGGGAATTCAACGTTTTGACTCGGAACCGCAATTCATTGATTGGTAATTGTATGTAGATGAAGACTATACAGTGCTATGGGTACACGGTTAGAACTTCAGAATATTAGATTGTAAGTGGGGTGTCTGGTTTTAAAGACCCGTTTTTTGTTTCTCTTTGTTTGCTACAAGAGTTGGACACTATCTTTAGAATAGATTTAATTTTTTACATAATATGAGAACAAATATTGAACCATAATCATTATGATTGAAAATAAGGGTTCCAAAAATAATATAAAAATTACGGAGTTTGTAATTCGAATATGAAAAGTTCATTTTATCAAATCAAATTAATAATTAAAATGGAAAAGCAATTAGTTTACATTGAATATGTTAAAAATTAAATTGAAATATTATTATGAAATTCTTCAACCTACAGAAATATTATTATTATATGATTAATGTAAACTAAAACATTAAACTACATTTCCCTAAAAAGTAAACACATTTATAGTTGGCTGGTTAGAAACCTGTCACAATTGTGATACATTATGTACCAGTGTATTAAATTGAAACCGTAGTATTGTAATATTTGGTAATAATGAATATTATTTCACACAGTATATAACAAATAGACAGACAAAGAAGTGATCCTAAAAAGGTTCCTATTTCCTTTTGAGATACGAAATCCTAAAAACTAAACAAAATGGAAAAGTTCCTTTATTCAGTCTTTCAAAAGTTCTTTGTTCATTCGGCATGGTTCAATTTTACTGTTACAAATAATTCAAACTCATTCAGACCCCATTTCGATATGAATGATAATTCGGTGTTCGAGTAGATATAATTTCGAACGAAGTTTTTCTTTTGACATAGACTTAATATTAAAAAAAATATGGCAATATTTAAAAAAAATATGTCCAGGTAAGGCTTAAAATTGTCTTGCAATGCGTGTGACATATTGATATTAAAATATATTTTGACAAATTTTATGATAAAATTTTCCTTTATAACTGTCAATCTATTTACCACATTATATTTCTAGCAGTTATTAGCGTAATAAATATTTGTGTAGTATTTAGCATTAGAATAAATACATTTTTATGTGTATGTATAAACTACGTTGCCACAATTAAGGAACATGCATGTGTGATCATCTTTGTGATAAAAATTTGAAAGACGAAATATTTGTCACATAGAGGTATAGCATATTAACATAAACTAATATATTTTTCATAAGGCAAGGATTTAATGTTTGCGTATCATTCCTCGATGACAGCCCACATGATGGGACATGTGAGTAAAATATTTGTCATTCCCAGTTGACGTATCGTCAAAAATAAATTTAAATATTATTTTTCTCTTGTATATATATGCCCAAATCAAACTAAGTTTTCCTCTATTTTATAATCTCGATTAATTGATTAAACTGAAAAAGCTATGATGCTATTACATATAGATGAGAGAAGGACATGACGATATTATAAGGGTTTCATTTTTGCATTTGGCAACGGAACTCTAAAAGGGAAATTCAAAAACTGCTGTAAAAGAAAACGTTTTGATTCGGTATGCATAAAAACAGGTGATTTTGTGTATTAAACTAAGTCTGAATTTCTCAATTTCTGAAATCAGTCAACGTTGCGATTGCGTTGAACAAAAGTTGTTTATAGAAATTCTCTTCAATTATACTCAATTTGATACATAAAGTCACCTAAATGAATATAAGGACTATACACATGCACTTGGTTACAGATGAATTATCTATAAAATAAGCAATGAATAAATAATTATTATAAAATTCATGGCACACCTAGATATTCCGACAACAATCAACCGAATTCCTTTGTAAATATATTCGAAGTAACAATACACGCACTGACTTAAAGAAATATTGTATGAATTCATCATTATCAATCTATTTCAAAGCAACGTCAATGGCAGAACAAAAAACGCATACCCGCCCGCACAATATTCGATTAAGCAATCCGCTCGTTCGATCATTGTTCATTTCCAAACACCCGCGAATGTCCATCTGTCAATTCTACTCGGGCCTGTCGTGAAACGGCGAATCATTTTCTAAATTAATGATCGCTTCAACAGCAGAATTGACATTTGTGTGGGACCGTGTAGCTTTGAACGGGCGCGACCGACCAAATTGAATCCATTCATTCCAATGTTTCTGGGTCAGTGGTGGAATCGATAGATTGCTCTTGCGGGCACGCGAAGCCACGGGGACAATTCATCCGTAATGGCTTGTGGTCAGAGTTAGTTAAGTTAAAGCTTCATGTTTGAACTGTGTGTTGATACTTAATTTTGCTAATGCTTTATGCTTTAAAATATTTCATGGCATTTTTACCATGCTTAACATCATTTTAATTGGAAGTATTTTTTAAAATTTTCTCAGTCATTTTTGTTATAAAGGTTCCATTGAAAATATTTTTTAGTGTTTCAAAAAACTTAAGTTACGTAATCATTTCTATGTCTATTCATGATTTTATGATCGTATGTAATTTTCTATGCTTCCACACAATGGTATGCAACGTTATTTGCGCAGGGTCGAATTGTAATTGTCTGTTTCTTTCAAGAAATTCAAAATATATGCGTTGTGAGAAGAAGTAGTAATTTGGTTAATGAATACATTCATTCTATGACAGATTCAGTATTATTATTTTTTGGGTAGCTGTTATACGAGATGACTACGTGAGGTTTTCTATTTTTTTTTACATATTACCGTTTCTATTCTTTCCGTGTACTTATTTTTTCATGTAAAAATAAATAATGATCTTAACATATGATTTTCCTTTTTTGATTGGTTCAGTAAAATGGTTCAAATCTCATACAGACATTTCTACGATAGTTTTCTGCGTGGGACAAACCGATAGTGATAGGATTAATTCCATCAGAATTTCCTGCAGTTTTGACGACTGATCCCTAAAAAATTACAGATGATTTCCGTTATTAGATATTGTCAGTACTGTAAACTGAGAAATGAAATAAATAATGAGGAATCAATTTTGTTGCTGTTAGAAACATGCGTAAAAATACGTTAAACTAAACAAAATAAGTAGCTCAGTTATTAGGACTGAACGTCAAAGGTTGCGTACCTTTTGTTTTAGTTTTATTTAAATAAAAATTAACTTAATACTATTACATTGCATTTTTTATTTAATGTCATTTGAGAAAATAATTTCCAAAAATTTAAGTATATAAGCAAACGTCACTTTTTAAGGTTCCATCCGAACACATTTCTGTCATAACGTCATCTGTCCGTCGCATCTGTCAGAAGTTTCTAGCTTGTGTACTTGAAATAATATATAAAATTTAAATTGACATATAATCACGTAAAATTATTTTTAGAGGTCATCAAACATATAAAAGAGGAAGATGTGTTTTTTTGAGTAAATATGCGGAGAATGGTTTCGGAAAAGGTTTCTTTGAAAAACATTACATTTGTTTTGTTTACTTGAAAATGGTTATTTGGTGAGTTATTTTCTCACAAATTTAGTTACTAGGTTATATTAATAGCAACGTCGTGAAGGAAATTTTAATTTGGCTCTAAAATGAAAAAATAAATACAAAAAAGCTTATAACAAAATAATACCGAAAATTATGAGCAATCAAATAAAAGTGTTTTTAGATATTCACAATACTTTTAGGTCTCAAAAAAGACATGCTAGGCAATATATTTATACATAAAAAAATAACATTAATATTTAGAAGTATTTATATAAAAAATATTATTTAACCTTAAATGTTACATTTTATATGAACGTAAGTGCTTAACCTTGTCAGTGCGAATTATGCGCGTATTTAACAGGTTTAAGTTATATGTTCACTTCATTTTTTCATTTTTTTTTCTTTATAAGCCATTATAGTATTTTTTTATAATCTAGATATAATTGTAAATATTTTTATTACCATACCATATAAAGTTAGCAAAAATACCATATAAAGTTAGCAAAAATAATTATATTTTGTTTTTCGTTTATTTTTCTTGAAAATCAAAATGGTTAGACACAAATTTGAATTGGCATTATAGAATAAATTATATTTTTCTAGTCTTTCTACAAAGCTATTTACGATTCTTATATTTGCACGTTAGTTCCTACTCACATACAAATTATTTTACTGATATAAATGTTTGCAGTAGCAAATATTTTTTCATTTTTTTTTTCCTTTATTTTAATTTTTTTTTAAATTAAAACATCCTCTTTCTTATTTTTTGCTCCTTTAAAATGATATACTTTATATAAACACGTAATTCAAATACGAAACGAATAAATTTTTATTTTGATGTTTTAATTTGTTCACGATAACTATAATGTTTATGAACGAGAGGGTTTAAAAGAGAAAGATCGTAAAACTTATAAGTATCGATAAAAATTAAACACAAAATGTTATATTTTTCAAATTGTTTATGCAGTATGGAAAATATGGAAAACTCCATATAAATTTAGAACTCTAAACTTCCTACTTAAAAAACTACTTCGTGGTATTCACTACTTCGTGGTATTTTTTTTTCACAAACATAAGTTTTATCTTTAAAACATGGATATTTTCTGTGGGTCCACTAGTATGGAAAACTGTAATAAGGAAGTGTGGTTCGAAGCCTGTAACTAAATAATACAGATATTGAATATAATTGGCGTTAATTTTGGAGAAATGCATTATTTAAAATTAAATGAAACTACGTGATGTAGTATTATTTCTACTTTCTTTAATTTCTTTACACGACCTAGGTTTCGTTGTATTTCAACATCTTCAGGTGGGCTATTAGCAAAGATCATTAAATAATACAGATTTTTAGGAAATTTGGTGTAATGGTAATTAATAATTCGAAACGCGGTTTTTTTATCAATAATAAAAGTTTATTACTACGATATATCAGTAAATAGCCAAACGTTTATATTTAATCGATTACACTTTTGTCTCATTACGTAAAGCCTGCGTATTTTAACTGAATATCACAAAATATGTAATATTATTTGCAAAGGGATTTTGTTGGACGCCCTAGTAAAAAATACACGTGTGCGAATCGGCTAGTATAAGTTAATAATATATGTATTACGTGTTCGTAGTTCAAAAAATAGTGAAGTACATAGTTTTAACTTATGAAACCAAAGCTAAACATTTATTACATGTTGTTTTGAGACCAATTTTCGGGGAAAAACTTCAGGCACAGCCTGCTAACATAATTTCTTACGAAGAGATATCACTTGCTTGTTTATAGTTAATGGATATATTTCAGGAATTGTTTAGCTTATCGAATAAAAAAAATATATTGCGCGTTATAACTAATGGCAAATATTTAAAAACAAAGTAATTTGAAAATAACGAGTCGCTAATTTATTTCAATATTTTCACTATATCTTTAATTTATAAATCAGTCTACTAATATATCGTTTCGTCTTCCCAAATTGTTTTCAATTAGTATATATGTAACTAATATTTCATAAGATTTATAATGTATGATAAAAGAAGTATTAGTTTGTATTGTTTTGTAGTGTTGCACAGAGTTTGAAATTATAAAATAGGGAAGTTTTCGAAACATACTTCATGCTATTTGAGATTGAGGTTAAAAATCGGTAAGAATTTTATTAGAAGTAGTAATACAAGATAATATTATCATGGTGATCGCAAAAATGTAATCACTTGGAGTATGATTTAAATTTAGAAATATTACAAAAGAAGAAGAGGAAATGCAAATATTTAAAGAATTAGTAGAATGTTTAAAATATTATATTAAGGAAAAACTACGGAAATAAGTCAAAAAACATTAAAAAACCACCGATATAATATTTTTGACCTATAACTTATGTACATATTTAATGTCACTGTTTTTTTCTTTCCAGCTAAATATATTTTAAAAATAAAACCATTTAATCTCTCGGAATTCGTTTGTCCATCGTTTATATCAGCTAACAAAATTATTATAAGTTTAGTATCAAAGTGTTAGTTTGATCGCCTTTCAAATCTTCGTAACACTTATTTATTTTTTTTTATTTTCTTGTAAAAATGTAACCCCAATAAAGACGTTTTAAATAAATAGAATCCCATTTAATTCTAAAAAATCAATATTCTAATAAAAAATCCACTGCAGAAACGAATGAAAATTGTTCAGTAATTAGCGTATGTAGTAACTAGCATTAAAATATTTCAAAATTTTATTAAAGTTTTCTAAACATTTATAATTCCAATATCAACCAAATTCAAAAATATAATACAAAATATTTTCAATTGGTGAAGATGTCCAATGACATTCATATTTGATTACAATTAACGATACTCATGTATTAGTCTTCATATTGCGTTTAATATAATTTTTATTGTCCCATTTTGGATAATTCAGAAATAAAATCAAATAACTATGAAATTTTTAATACTACCAAAAGATTCACTCATAATTAATTAAAAAAAAAAACTTAGTCACAAATTACGGATAATGGAAATTAACTGCGAATTCAATGTTATAAGGATTCACGTAATTACATTAACGAGACGTGTACCCTGATTTGTCTGAGAACGAAGCCCAATAGCGACGTATTTTGTCCTTCTGTGGCCTTGTAATTAATTTGAGGTAACATAACTATTTTCGTAATTTACATAAGTTTGGAGAACTGAAGTAAATATAATTCAGTAGCTTAATAATTACGAAACATGAACTAATGTCTATTCTGATTCCTCGTGGGAAAGCTTTCGTTAGGTTTCTAAATAAGAAAATAGAATTTTAGTTACGCGACGGATGGAAAACTTGTGGATTTTATAAAAAAAACGCTAATATTTCAAAATACCAAGTAACTAAGTATTAGTATAACAATGTATATATATATATATATATATATATATATATATATATATATATATGTATATATATATATATATATATATATATATATATATATATATATACATATATATTATAGTTAACACCATTATTAATATTTTAATATATTCTCACTGGGAAAGTAAGCAATGACATTTTTTACATTTCATATAATGATGTCGTAAATAACTAAACGGGAATTCATATATGTTTTGAAGCTATTAAATACCCATAATATGTAATTAAAATCAGTCTGAATATATTCCGAAATTATAAAGGAACTTTAAAAATCCCATTTAATTTTCAAGTTGATTTGTATATATTTTATGAGTTAAATAAATTTTCGTTGTGACTACAGTAATGATAATTACTAACGAAAGCTTAGATATTCTTGTGTTACAATATGTTATAACCGGTTTGCTTGAGATATAATATTTTCTTAAAAACTATATCATTGATCTTAGTGGTAATCATGTTTTTTTTCTTATTCACTCAGCAATTTTTCATGATAATGTTCTAAAAAAACATTGCGCATTTTCGTAACCATGAATATGATTTTTGGGTATTTTATACTGAGATTTAAGCAGGTTATTATGCTTTATGAGTGAAACTAATTGAAATTTTTTAAACTAAAGGTTTTCCGAGAAAATATCCTTAGATAATTTCAATACTATTTATTATGTACAAAATTCTAAAATAAATAGTATTCAAATCTTTAAGAGTTTTTCTTTTAATTGGTATACGAAATAAAAATATTATTTTTTTTTTTGGTTATTCTAAAAGTGTTTTATTAATAGTTTTACATAGTGTATTGCATGCGGATCCATAGGATGTATGAAATATTTTAAGTCTAACAGTTTCTGAGAAAAAATGGCAATGAAATACAAAATTACGGGCGGACAAATGACAGATGTTGTAAGGGTTTCTTTTCCTCGTTTTGACGTATGGGCCTTGAAAATATTTGAGTTTGTTTAACGAAAAAAAGAAAGAATCGTTAAAAAATTTAATTATTTCTAATTTAACTAAAACTTAATTTTAATTGATTAAGCTTTTGAACTTATATTTTTGTATTTATAAATAGATATTGCTGAAAAAGTTATTGATAAACAAACAAGTATGGTTTTTATATTTTCAAAAAAGGAAACATAAATATTTACTTAAATAAAACAAATGAAATGTTATTTGCTTTTTATTGTAAGAATGAACTTAATTCTAAAACGGGGAAAAACTGTGAACATAAATTGTTTATAGCATAACATTTCCTGAAAGAACTTTCTAGTGGGTATGTGTCTCATATTTATTGTTGTGACGGTCTCTCTCTCCACTCCACTTATGCAAGCACAATATTTAATTTTATTGGACCATTGTCAACGAGTTAAACAACTGATGTACGTACGTGACAAATATATCTATAACTTGTACCCGATGTTCTTTTGTTATCTAATTAATGAAGATATTAAGCGTATGCTTGCCTAACTTTTGTTATTATAATTACTTAAAACACAAAATTTCACGTGAAACAATCGGTATAATCAAAGTTTTATGAATGTGAAATTTTAATGCTTGTCAACTATATTAACATGTTTTAAAAATTAAACTGCATTAAATAGTTATTCTGTAATAATACAAAATATAATACTATTTAAATATTACAGTTATAGTTATAAAAATATTATATGTATATAATACATAATACAGCTGTCTTCTGATTTTCCCATAAGAAATTTACTACCTTATTTTCCACTTTAACCTACTCGGAAAAGTATTATACAGTGTTTGAATTTTTACATAAAACTGCTTACAAATTTATTTTTATAGGAATATTCTTCTATTTAATTGAGTTATAAAGTGTTATATATGTAGAATCAAAATTGTTCAGAAACTAGGTGGACCGTGGTCACAAGTATGAATTTAATTACAGCAGATACAAATTTTTACACACGGTAAATTACAGAAACTATTACAGTTTAATATCTAACTTCATGCTATCTTATTGCAAACAGCACAATAAAAATAACGAATCGAATGGAAAATTACACATTATCTTTGACTGTCATTAGAAAAGAATTCATAATATATATGAAAGCAGAGATATATATGGTGCAATACCAATTATGACCTTAAATATTTACAAAAAAATCTAGAAGCTGAGGAATTCTTTTTTGCTGACCGAATTCTGAAATGGGTTGAAACAATTATTAATAAAAATAAAAACGTCTCTTTTCAATGACTTCGTTATTCGCCCAAGTTGACGTCCAACACAAAATTGCAAGAAGCTGTTGAAAATGGGTTAAATTTTCATTCTTCACTCGATAAAACGGATATAATCAGCTCAATAACAATTTAATCACTACCAGTAGAAGAAAGAGCCACAAAGAAAATTGTGAAAGAAAATATCTATATTTAATATAATTGATATATATGAAAATATATTTGACAGAAAAAACAATATACAATTCGAACAATGTACTTCTAGATATAGCCCGTATTCTCGAAAACACTTCAATGATAATCCATCAATAACTCTTTATTTTATACTTAAATAGAGGACTCGGTTTTATTTATAGTGGTAATTAGAATTGAAGTTTTCTTTATACGTTAATGATTTTCCACCTTAAATAACAATAGATAATTCATAAACTAAAAGAGGAATTTACCTTGCTGTCAGCACTTCTGGCGAACGATGTTGACGCGACGCACGCAGAACGTAAGAACTCCAAAGGGTCAAACGTGACTCACGGTCAAACAATTAATATTCCACACATACCTCCTGGGGACTTTTCTAAGGAAATTGTATGATCTACGAATTCTTCAATGCACGATTTTGCGCGATCTTTGAAAGTTGTTACAGCGCTCCTCAGAAAGCAGAAAAACGCACAAAAATGTATTTTTACACATTTATTTAAGTGAATGTTTATGCCAGTGTATTGAAAATTTAAAAAAAAAACAATGTAATCATTTCCATAGTTATATAATTTTCTTAGTTTAAACAAGAATTAGTTATTTGTTTTTCATTATTTGATAAAGGTTAAACAATAAATGGAGATATATACTTAAAATTTTAAATATACATGTGAGGTTTAATTTTCCATCACTCTAGTATGCGAGTAGTATTTGTTAAAACAAATGTGAAAAAATGTTTTTTGTGCGTTCAGTAAGGTCCTATGTGCAGTAAACTTTAAACGGGGTAATGAAAAAAATTAACTTATTTTTCAAGATATAACAAAAACCAAAATACGAAAAAATATATTAATCAACTAAAATAGAAACAATAAGTCTCCCGCCTCAGTGTGTGAGTACAAGCCTTGTAAGAAAATTGACCACAATTAATCCTAATTTATAAACGCCATGCAAAAAATTTCTTTTTCAAAATATATTGTAGAAGTAATAGAAATTATTTACAGTTCAAAGTTTCGTGAAATTAAGCTATTATTCGTATTATAAATCTATTATTCGTTGTAACTACAGAAACAAATAACACTATTCACTTTGATTCCATTTTTGTGGAGCATCGTGGCAATAAAATGATTTTTATAAATGTTTTTTGTGGTCACCTAAAGAAATAATATTTTTAAAATTGGTTGTTACCATGATATACTTGTTGTAAAATACAATCGTAAACAAAAATATAACAAGTGTGGCATTTTTCTGAGGAAACGAACGTAAATAATTTTGTTGTTTTTTATGGCAAGTAACCTTATTATAAATAAAAATAATAATGAAGCATTATATTTACTATTATAGAATTAGTAACTGAAATATTAATTCACTATTTTTCATTTACCCAGATGTAATGTATCTTGGTAATATTAACTCTTTTTTTAATTTTATGTGGAACCAGAGCATTTTTTTTCTACAAATTATTTTAATATCCTCTGCTCATTTACTGGTTTTCTTCTACTAAATTTCAAAAATGTTGTCACCTAAGGTAATTTAACCACTAAAACCAATATTTTAAAATTGTCTCGAAAACGTTAAATATAAAAGTGCAACACTATAGTCTCAAAATTTCAAGATCCGGGAGAAAATTTTTGTTTCGTTAAAATAGTTAAAAACAAAAGATATCGGTAATAAAACACACTACCACAGATGTATTAATTATAAATACATCTGTGGTAGGCAGATATCACTTATCCCATGCTGTGTACATTTTGATTAACTCTCATGTATCTATAAATATATTTTGTCAGGTCATGTCTTGCCTTTTTTAAAATAAAAAGAAACACAACATATTTTCAGAAATGGTAAAATATGCGTAAAAATATTTGTGTTCTTTTAACGACACTTGTTTAATCAAGCTTTTGCACTGAAGGTGAAGTGCTTAATCGTATAGAATTTCAATCAATTAACTGGGAGTTAAAAATTGGGTAGAGCTCGTGAAACCTTTTTTCTTGAAGGTATTTTTATAATTTCTTTTATAGTTCATTTAAACTTATAAAAATTATTCCAATTTTAATACATTAACCAATTTAATTGTTTGATGATAAATACACAACTGATATTTTTTAATTTTTTAAAAGTTAGAATTTTGAGGTGTTTCCAAGCAATAGTCACTTATAATAGGGGGTCACAAAGGATATTAACAGGTGTTACAAATAAATATATGACCTCATCTTAAAAGTGTGTTTATAAATTATATACGTTGCTTACAGATGTCTCTTTATTAAAAATGAATAGCAGAACTAGTCAAAAAGTAGCTTAAACTGAGACGGAGACAGTTCGGTTTTCATCTCATTCGAGTCTCTATCTTAATTGATATTCCCTCTATAATCTCCCAAGATTACAAGAAACAACGTTACGGTGCTCGAACACAAATAACTTTAATTGTCAACAGATTTTCATTCCGCCCTCGAAGCCGATGTTTGTAAATTGGGCAAACGTTTCGGTGTCCCCTTATTATACAATAACAAACAATAAGATTATTTGACATGCTTCTAAGCACGCGTATCGTGCAACACCACCGAATTTAATATACCTCAAAAAATATTTTTCCTGCTTATATTATTTTAACGTTATTTATGATGTTTCAAAATAAAATGGTTTATTCCTTCTGCCAGTTTAAACAGTTTAGAAATATAAAGCCGTATAAATATGATAATTCTTTTCGTAATTTTACATTTACCGTCAAATTTTTAGTCCTGATGTATTAACTGAAATTAATTATCCGGTAATTAAGTGGTTTTTGGTGTCTAATCTATCTAAATGTATTTAAAATTCACTTTGATTATTAAATGTTAATTAAATAATTGAACATATTGGAATAACTAATATAATTAGAATTTTTCTTTTCAATTAACGATAATTTTTTATGTCTCTGTAACATTGTATCTTTAAATTTTCCTTAAATTAGATTCACAAATTTATCCCATTATATATGCTGAAGAAAACTAGCAGGAGAAATTTAAATCATTAATTTATAATTTAGGGTGTACGTAATGAGAGACCACCTTATTACATAAATTAATAATTTAAGTAGCTGCTGATAGCCCTCTTTAATATATGTGATGTAGCAAATTTTGAATATCACTAATTATGCCTATTGAGAACTCATTCTATACCATCTTTATGTTCTTATCAATGTTTTTATAAGTATTTTCAATTTATACCAAAATGTTTAAGATGTATTCTTTTTCTTTAATCAACAAATTTTCATTCAATAAATATAGGTAAATATATATTCCAAATGTATTCTATTAATGAATTTCGATGTGCTAGTCGTTAATGATAAAAAAAATATTTAGATCCCTAGATTACAATTAAAAATAAAATATTACGTAAGGTTATTTCTCCTAATAATACTGCTTTAAAGGCCACGTTAGTTCAAGTGGATTAAATTAAATTTAAATCATTTCTTGGCAAGAAGTAAGGGTCTTTTTGAATTTTAAAGTTCGAGATTACTTGATATGAAATTGTAAGTAATTAAAAAATACACGAGAGATATTAACGAAATGGTAAACAAAAAATTGAGTTTTTTAATTATTTCAAATTTAAAACTCAATGGAGCGGACAAATAATACATATTTTTTAATTAAAAAGTGTAGTCATAACATGAAAATTACTTATTATTTTTTCAAAAAATATATAAAATTGACATCTTCCAAATATCTAAAATTTATAATGAAATCATGCATATAATAAATAGCAATACGAAATATAAATGAAATGTATGTTGACGAAAATACATACGTAAACACTGAGAGTTATAATCCAAAACAAAACACTGAACATATAAACGATTTTAAAATAAACGTCCACAAAATCTCTCCAGTAAGCTTTGAATTAAATTTAAATTTAAATATATTTAGTAACAAACTGCATGAGAATCGTCTTGCAATTTTCCCCTTATAAAATTGTTACGTCGTGCTACGTTCAAACGCGCCGTAGCAGCTCTACGAGAGAACCGTCTCGTAGCAAAGTCTACGGATAACTGGACGGTCTACGTGAAAATGTAAAGCGCAGATATCTATATAATATGGACGTACAGTTATTCGTACATAGAAAATACAGCGTCTATATTTATATCTGAATTCCGCATCGCGGTGTCAGCGAAAGAATATATACCTACTGAATGTTAGTCAATTGTTTTGTGTTTTGTTGTTTATGTTGCTTTATCTTCGATATTATTAGGATTTCAAAA
Organism: Druceiella hillmani; assembly: GCA_039881145.1. Classification (NCBI taxonomy): domain Eukaryota; kingdom Metazoa; phylum Arthropoda; class Insecta; order Lepidoptera; family Hepialidae; genus Druceiella; species Druceiella hillmani. Next base: position 8,708,491 of record JAYKKI010000068.1, read on the forward strand.
GTACATACAACGAAAATGAATTTAGCCTGATTCATTTTAAGTTTTGCTCCCGTCTTTTATTGCACATAAAAGACGGGAGCAAGTCTGTCTTGAAAATATGAATGTCGTTAATCTTTTCATGCGGTATTTTGTTTTTGTAGGATTGTCAAAGGGCGACGCTATTTTAAATCACGATGTGTTTTCAATTTGGTTATCTAGTTTCAATTTTGGTTTGATTTCTTTAACCAAAATAATTATGAGAATATTATTAATCACACTGTGAATAAATTCGTCATCGTATGTCATTTCTGGAGCGGCCCGATAAAACAACATATTGCTTCACATTTTTATAAACGTGTTTACATGCATGCGTACGTGCTTGAATTCATGTGAACGATGTTAAAATAATTACTAAAATATATTTTTTGACTTGGTGAATTTATGTCATCGACAGTTGTGAAAATCGTGCCACCTACCGCCGGAGGAAAATTATGGAATAATTATACATTTGATTTTTCCCTTTATTATTATATTACACATTTGATTATCTCTTTAAATTAATATCATGCTATTAAATTTCTACATTATACTATTTCTTCATAACTAACATACTTGTGGACGTAGAAGAAAAAGTTTAATTATAAGAATATATATGGTACATGAAACCATTTATTCTGCAAAGCATTAAAACAAGAAAACAGAAAATAATAAAAAAATATTTGTGTTATTCCTCTCATATATCTAAAACCCTGGATATAATTTTAAATTTAAGGCTTTTTATAAGTATATATATATATATATATATATATATAAATATATATATATATATATAAATATATATATATATATATATAAATATATATATATATATATAAATATATATATGTGTGTGTGTGTGTATATACATATATACAAACATATATACATGCACATATAACTATACAACGGTTACATATGCTAATAAATAGAACCATTTTATAGGGTAAATATACATGTTTCGATTCATGATCATTTTATGTACACAGAGATATTCATTTTAATGTTAATATGGAAAAAGGATTGTTTACATTCGATATTAAATTATTATATTGTGAATATTGAATTTACTTAATGTGTATTTGTACACGCTCAATTTTTATTCGACTAGGGCAAGACCGAAAGGGAGGGTTATGATTTAAATAGTCTACATTTGTACATATGTATGTGGTTGGTAACGTCTACGAATTATATGAATTTTCCATCCTAAGGACCGGTTTTAAAAATTAGGCTGGTTCAATTACTTTCGAAGTTGAAAATATAGGCTGTATAAAACAATATGATGCCATATTTTGTTTGATTATTATAAATGGCTATATATATTAATATTATTAAATTAAATTTGAATGGGGCTATAAAATGATTCTTATTTTGCATATGTATGTATGTGACTATGTTAATTAACTTTATGTTTTTAAATAACCCCTAAATCACTATCATCATTTGATTTTCAAAAATCTCAGCAACAAACTGTAAAAACTTTATATGGGGCCATGAAACGTTAAATATTTTTTTTCATTTGACTCTTAAATCTCATCAAAACTGTAAAATAATAAAAAAAAATTAAAGAAATAATATAACAGAATACATTATAAATTGCAAAAAATTAAGGGTTTTAAAAGCAAATTAAAAAATTCGTATATGACCCATTTGTTTTCTATTTTAATTTTTTAATATTTTTCTTCTCTTAGTCGGTTTTATTCCTATTAAATTATAGCCCCAAATTTGTTGCATTTTATACATTACATTATTTCATCAATATAGCTTTTATTATAATATGTTTTTATTTGCTTAAAATATTTAGGTTATTTTTTTAAATACAAAAAACTAATAAGAGAATTTGGAACATGTCTTAAGAAAATTAATTCAAAATTTTATTTTTACTCCAGTTAATTCCTTAGATTTCAATAAGTCAGTTTCAATTCAACCATACTTTCCATCTTCCAAATTTCGGGTATTCCTAGACTGGAATTGCTTTCATATTACATGGAAATAATACTAATATTTGGCTTCTTTCTCTCTTTGTTTTTAACAGAACCGTTTTCTTACATCTCCACTTTGTTCCAAAATTCATAAATCTGAAACTATTACTTGCCTAATCAAAAGAGACGTAGGCTGAGCATTTAAAATGCTTCCAAATATGTCTTTTCTTTTTTCGAACTCGTCAAGTATGAATACAATGGCGCTTAATTACTTTGGTATATTTTCTGATGCTATATACTTATAGATAGTATGGAAAATAATCGTAAATATTATGTCACGTAATCGCTTTTAGATACACTAGGCTTGATACCCGTCACACTTTCCTTAATACCCGTCTTCATTTATCCTTACTTACAAGTTTTTCATTGTCTCAGTGTAAGTGCAATCTCTTGAAACAACTAGGTACTTTTAAGAAAGAAACACATATTTGTTATTTATCTATCGTCACAAATATTCGTTTCATTACTTTTGCCAGCTAAAAATATCTACCAGTACTTTGTATGCACTTCCTTGTAACTGGGTGTATTGTTTTTATTTTTATTATTATTTAACGTTATTGGTATTAATATAATTTTTGTTCTTCATCTTGATTCATGGATTTTTGTTATGGATGTTAATAAATAGAAGAAAAAGTAAAAACAATCAAAATATCAATTCTGATTCAAGGCTAATTGCACTATAAGTTTAGCCCAAACTCTTGTGGTGTATGTGGGTTTTTGTAGATCAGATTTATTTTTGGTTGTATGTCTGTGTGATTAACTGCTGGCCATTACAGTTCTGATAAAACGTAAATGGAGACACGTAATTTTGCAGTGTCATTAATAATTTTAGGCTTTAGTTTATCCTCTTGGAGTTATTACTTGTTTAAAAGATAACTTGCAAAATTGAAAATTCTTATTAACACCGCCCAATTACAAATCTTTTAACCATCATTTGGCTAAAGAATCTACACAACTTTAAATTTTTTTTAAACTTTTATAATTTATCTGATTTAATACTTCAGGGCTAGTTATAATATCATCATTAGTTATACCAAAAATGGTCTTTCAAGCCCACTTGATATTTTTATCAAATATTTTATAAAATCTATAAGGGAATTTTGGACGCAAAAACTCTAAATATAAGTATAGTGACCAATGCAAGATTATTGTTGCAAAACTATAGTTTTTTAAATTTTAATAAACATAAAATATTTATCGTTATTAATATGGCGATCAAAATTGTGTGAAAATTTACTGTATGGCTCTTAGATTCATCAGGTAATATTAGCGATGTAAATGTTTTTCCCGAACTTCATCTTGACATATAATTCTCATATAATCCTGAGAAAATATTATATACCAGGATATTTTGGACGAAGATATATGGCAAAGTTTTCTGAGTACAGCCTAGCTGAGTTAGATTCTCCGATTGTCTCTTTCTCGAAGTTGGTTTTGCCTTTATCTTGCCAATTATCTGAGAACCACTTTTTTATTGAACTTATCATATGGGGCAATTTTATTTAATTACCAAGCTAGACAGACAGATTAGTGATTTAAGTAGTATATATAAACACACGTGTGCGCGCGCACACATACACACACTGGCACACACACACACACACACACACACACACATATATATATATATATATGAAACAATTTTCGTCCCATTTATTCTAAATGTGTGTTCAATTAATTACATAGTAATCTAGACATAATCACTTTACATTCATATTATACTTATAAATTTAGAAAGAGTTAGTCTAATTGATTACCTTTATTGTAAACTATTTTAGGATATCTATTGGATTCACTGCAAATTAACGCCTATTGGTCGTCGTTTAAAGGTAGTTAAATCGTAAAACACAAACTCGTGCGGGTATAAATTATCCTTTAATAACTTATGAATTTATATATTTATTTACAGAGAGCAATACTCATAAACGCTCAAACTTCGTGTGATCATCGAACCTACTGTAATACGAAAAAAATTGTATGATAGAAATGTTTTAATTCAAAACAAGTTAATTATACTTATCTTAGTTATTTGTGATTTTTTCCATATTAATATTCTTTTAAGCTTTGTATTGGCCAAGATCGCAATTAGTATTGTAAAGGATTTTGAGTTTCGTTTCTTATATGCACCCCATCATGAGCTTACGTTTAAACCAAGATCATAAAGTGGTAAATAATACGAACTTGTTTATTTGTTGATTTCAATTGCCGAATAGAATGTGCTATTTTTTTATGAAATCTATTAACAACTAATTAACAACATTGACGTGCTGTTATGGAGCTTAATTCGAACACAGTATTGAGCTACACCATTTATTATATTTGAATCATATTAAGGCTACATGCTTTATTACTTGTAAAAGTTTTGGATAGTTCAGCAGAAAAAATACTTGTTTATTCAAGCAATTAAAAATGAAAATGAATATTTGATCAGTACCTTAAATTATTTTTCCAATAAAATATAGGATCCAACAATGAATTTTCGTTCTACGTGCTTTCCAGTGAAGAAAAAATAACCATTTTTGCTTCACTTTTCCATACACGCAACGTTATATGACATGGATAATACCATTCTTTCAGAAAAATTCGGAAATAAGTATAATAAAATAAAAATATGAGATCAATTACATGTTATGAATAACTGTGAAATACACTTAGATTGAAATCTTAAAAATTATTTTAAAGTAGAGAACTCCTTAATATAATATTTTGTTGCATTTTTTTTCATTAAATTCAAATAATATCTGGAGTAATTTTGTAAGTTCTTTGAAACTTTAAATTAATAGACGACCGCTACGCGTTACAATCGGTCACTAACACTAACCACCCCACAAGAAATTGAATAAGACCGGTACTTAAGGAAGCTATTAAAATTGTTTCAGAATAAATTACTTTTAGTTTATCGTTACCACTTACAATGTTTTAAAAGCCTTGCTGTTTCATTGCAGATGTATATGAATTAACAACACAGCGTTTAGTGTACAAGTTTTTGTGTTATAAAAAGAAAAGAAAACTCTCCAAGTAATAACAAATCATGTTATTTTACATTTGATCTACATACCTAAAGTATTGATAAAAAAATACGCAATAATAATCAATTTAATTGAAATCAAATATAAGTTATTCAAGATTTATTTACATTTGGTATACTTATTTTAAATTGTATGGTGTTTGGATTCAATAGAAGTGACATAAAATTGTTTTCATTTTGATGTCATTAAGGGCTGGCGATTAATATATTAGTTTCGTTATCTTCATTCGGAATATATATTTCTTTTCCATTTTGCTACCCTTCTGTTTCTGAAGAAAAATCACTGCTATATAAAAATTATTTAGTGGATTGAAATAAAATTTGTGACAAATGTTGTATAGTAATTTAGTTATTAAGTGAAATCACATGATTTGCTTATTAATTGAGTGAATCAGTCTTTGAAATTTTTAACCAATTTCTGTTTTATGTTTTGCGATTTCTTTTAGATTTTATAGAATTACTGTTGAATAAAAAACATGGTCGAGTATGTGATTGTTCCGTTTAAAACTGCCTTGGTATACCATGATCTAATGGAAAACAATGATAGTTTTATGACGATTGCAACATAACAAACATTTTTGTCCAATACTAATATAACATTTTTAAGTTAATAAAATATTTTTAATATGTTTAAAAATTAATCTTTTAAATTGGCCTTGTAACTATATCGTGCAAGGCAATCCGATTTGAATGGAAAGCTACAAACTGCAAGAAAGTATCGCAAACAGGCGGAACCCCAGCTAGGACAAGCAGTACAGTATTTTCTTCAACTCCGCGTATTTATAACAGTGCAAATTTTTTTTTAATAGCGTTGTTCCTAATATTTATGGCCGGGAACCTGGATGTATCAACTTGAATCGTGAAGCTGTTCTCTTAGAGGAAATAAGATGTGATCAGTCATAAATTAATCAATAAGCGGCAATTTTATTCTGCACGACTGAGAAGTTCTAAACATAATTTTTAAGATATGCTATGGAATAAGGAGAGCAGACTGAAGTGGTGGGGATTATTTAACATTGATAACTCCAATTATCATTCCTTTGTCAGTCTACACTTAGTAATAACATGAAAGTTTTAGCGTTAATTGTAAAGCGAGAACTCTAAGGTTCGTTTGAGTTATTTTTCCTGCATACATATGTCTATCTGAATTTTTGATGAACGAACTACCAAGTCACATAAATTTTCACACCAAAATACACCACACAAGTGTATGTGACTGTAATATGACAGCGTATTTATTATGCTCTTAACCTTTTCACTCATTCTTTAGTCTTGAACACAATGTATTTATTTTTCCAGAAAATTGCAGTTTTTAATACAGCTTCGAGAAAGAAATCGATTTTCATTTGATCCAAATAATGAACGTTTAAAAACAAATACGGTGCTTCAAAGGTTTATTTAAATATTAAAACATATATTTGCTTCTTGGTAGTTTTATGCATAATTTAAATTTTTAGAATGTTTTAATTCAACAACTATGATTTTTTGTTCATATCATTATACTAAACGAAGGCAGTTTAATTCCGTGTCCATCAAATCGGATAGTACATCTTTTGAAAAGTGATTTATTGAAAACTGAATTTTTTTAATAAAATAATTCAGTTTTCGATAAATCGAATCGAAAAATTTCATTAAAATTCTTGTTTTAAATATTATCTAAATCACTTTGAAATGGTTAATTATCATGCCTCTTACCGATATATTCTTTTTCAAACCACTATAAATGTGTCGTAAATGGACTGTGATGCTAGCATAATCATTTTAAATAAATTGTATTATCAATTTAGTCACTTCCTTTTAATTCTTGACTGCGACGTAATTATTTATAAAAGGTCTGATGTTAGTTTAGCATGGGATATTTTATTAAGCCTTTTTTGTAAATACATAGAAATTCATCTATATTACTTATTAACACTTCCGTGTCATTAAAATATTTCAATAAAGTCTATTAGCCTTATGATCTGCCAGCATTCGAAAATTGTATTAATACAAATACATCCGTATCTATAACTTTGTTAATTAGTAAAATTAAAAAAAAAATAAATATACACACACACATACACACACATATACGCGCACACACATATATATATAAAGCCATATAACTTGAGATAAATTCTACTATTTTGACAAAAGTTTCAAAATTTATAGAAACTAAAAATATTGGAGTTACTACTAAAATGGTACATTCAAAACTGAGACATATGTTAGTGCCGATAAAGAATGGGTTCCTAGAAAGGAAAATCTATTGCTGCAAAAGATTAATTGTTCAAGAAACAAGGATTTAATAAAGGTGCTGGTGCAAAATCAATGAATTAAAATAGAATCGAAAGACGTGTACAATTAAAAAGTAATGTCATTTGTAATTATGAATGCCATAAGTCACTACGTGCTTATAATAAATAAACGTTTACAAATGGCAAAAAATAGCTTAATTTAATTTGATCAGCTGACATACTATCAAAAGTGATAAAGAAATTTAGGTTGTAAGTTAATAATAGTGTTATATTTCTAAGTAACACGACAAAATAAAACTTTGTACACGATTGTTTTATTAAATTTTCTGTATACTCCTACTAAACTGACTTGTGATTTTGCAACATAATTAGCTTCATTTTGCGAGATTGCGTAAGAATACCGTCTCTACGCCTTATTTACAATTTTTGCAAAATTTCTACCGATTACGTGACAATACGAAAATCAATGATGTTTTAGCTTATTTGAAGCAACACAAGTAAATATAATTGAAGATATAAATTCGGTTCTACCTCTGAAACCTTTAAAGGAAACGCTTTCCTTTTTTATAATACCAGCATTTCGTTACGTTATTTTACGCGTCGCAGGAATGATAGGAGAAAGAAGGTAATAATAAATATTTCGGTCACTTTGAAAGTAATTAGTATATAATGTGATTTCACTGACATCTCATTATGGATAAGTACTAATTGCATGCCATAGAAACATTTTTTCGATACTTCTAATACTCTCTATATCCAAGCACTCAGTATTTCTAAATATATTTCCTTGTTTTATCAATTTAACAATTCGCCTTTTCATACATAATATGATTAATCTTATCTTACATATTGCATCTTATATTCAATATCTTATTTTAGAACTTTAAATATTGTTAAAAATGACCCTGATTTATATTTATTCATAAAATATTTGCATATTATCAGTTATTTTTACATTTATTACTTTTCCAATTTGTTTGAATTACAACATAAAGTTATTTGAATATTTCATTATGATGAGCTATGTAATTTCATTAATATTTGTAAGATATATTCCTAATTATGAATATAGTAACAGTTTTTTTGTGGACATAACCTACATATTGCATTGCTTTAAAACACATTCTATAAAATGTCCATAATTTGCTGAAACAAAGAAAATTGTATAAAATTCTACATGATAATATTCTTCAGCGTCTTCCAAAAGTAACCTAAAACTTACTTTCACTGACATCAACTTAACGTGTAATGAAGAAAAACAAAAAAAGAGTGTTTACACTGCATACTTTAGAAATATTACTTTCCCCGATTTTCTTTCTTCAAGGGAATACACAGTATAATTCATTGTATGTACAGATATCATATATTTCATTTTAATTAATTTTATTTCATCAAGACACTTGCAGAATAATTTAAGGATCTATGCCATATTTAGTTAGAGATTACACATAATAAATATTGTGTAGGAGACCGGAATTAAATGTTTTCATCAGTAAAAATAGTAACCAAACCTTCATATTCACTGTATTTTTGAAATGTGTCTATCAAACTTGAATTATATCTATTTGTGACCAAAGAAATATTTATTTCAACGGTCTAAACACTATATCAGGAAGCAACTTTCATTAAATATATTTATACCCTCTCTATGTATCACTTAAGAGTGAAACTGCAAACGTTAAACATGTTATATACTATATTTTGACTATGAAATATAATTCTAGGGAAACTAATATTTCCTTAAAACTGTTCGGTACATAAAACAAAGGATTAAATTCAACTAGATACGTCGCCTGCTAATTAAAGTTGGCCATGTGTAATATTCTGAGTAGATGCTACAACAATTTATTAAGAGATTATTAAAGGGTGAACTCCTTCGCCTTGAATTTCATTCATAATTAATTTATGAAATTCACTTTAACGATTCTGTTTACTCAAAGTTTAACGCAGTTCACTGGTCGGATAGATCTAATAGATTTGATATAAAATTAGTTGAGTTCAACATGTTCATTAAGTTCACTGTCTTGTCTACGCATTTAAATTATATGTCACTTTCCACCAGGTGGAGAAGGACATGATATTGGAATATCATATTTCCGGGCTGTAATATTTTCATTAGCCTTTATAAATTTTCTTCTGTTCAAATTTTCACATTACCTTTTCATTTAGCTAAATCTGATTCTGATGTTTTGGACATTAAGCAGTTTTTGAAATTTTTGCAGAATATTTTTAATAATCATGTAATATTTTATTGCATGTTTGCCCTTATTTTTGTATGAAGTTATCAAAAAGTCTGTAATTTACTTATTATGTACGTTAATATTACATCGGACAACTATTTTAAATTTATTTAGTTTTTTTTTTAATATTTCAAATTCGTTTTTTATGTCTTCATTTCTTATTAAGTATAAGTAATTATTTTAAAAATTGTGTCATATATCCTTTCAATAATTTATTATATATCGTAATAAATCTGCAATAAAATAGTTATTTATTACCAATTATTCTCAATCATTAAAATTTCTGTCCAAAGAAAAATGCAAATAAATTAAATAAAAATGTTATTACGTAATATTAATGAAATAATGAATTAAACTTTTTAATTTCAAGAAATCTTACATATTATTTCATATATTTATATATATATATATATATATATATATATATATATATATATATACATATATACATATATACATATATACATATATTTATCTAAAGACTTCATTCCCCGACTGCTAGATACATCACAATCTCCAAGACTGTAAAACCTAAAAACTTGAAAAAAGAACCGGGCAAAATGGGGACAAATATGTTAGTGAATCGACTGCTGATTGCAGATTGCATTGTGTAAAATAGTGACGATTCGTTAGTAAGGTATTTTGCTATCGCATATTATTTTAAAATAAAATAAATATTATTGTAATTGGAAAAAAAAAAAATGTAAAGAAACAAAACACAGCTTAGAAATTACAACCTCTCCATTTTACACATCTTCATCCAAAATTATGTCTATTTAATTGGCTGCAAGGACTCTGAAATGTTGATGTCTACCAAATCCCAACTTACACACTGAGGATATTTTGTGCCAGCTGCCTACGGTGCGCTTCCAAGTCAAATAACTGCAATAATATTAACATATTCCATCTGCGCTTTCTGGTTAAAGTACAGCTGTAGTAAGTTCCTGCTCCTATATGCTTCGCTTGTATACATACTCTTAATAAACATACATTTGGAACATATCATAAAGATGTGAATCGTCCAGTGCTTTGTCTTTATATAATTCGAACAAGGATAGGATATAATTTATATTTTTTCCGCTAAATGATCTTACGAGTTTGAAATTATTTGATCCTAATGCAAGCATTTTACATCATTGTTTATAAATTGAGGTAATTGAAGATCACTCGCGTCTAACCTGTTGAAAGCTACCTTTTTTTCTATTTAGATACCTGTCATTCACGTAATCATAAAATTTATTTTGTACGTGATTATTTATGGAATCCAATATTGTGAATACATTTATGATACGAACAATGGCAATATTTAGCAAAACACTAATAATTTTGAATTCTAAGAATAAATTCCGTAAAGTGGTATTACAATTATTTTGGCGTAACAGTTAATAATCAGTCTTAATTATCTTCAGTCATTTCGTCTTGTTTTGTATTTAATTCTGCGCCTTACTTTTGTGGTCTGGGTTTGCATCTCATATCCACAGTCATAGTGAAGGTTTGGCACAAAATCCCGGAGTGCTCAATCAAGAATCGCTACGTGACTTTCCTTGTAAAATCATTAAAGAGGCCGTCTCATTATTGACGGCCTCCGACAAATTAATCGCATCTTACGTGATAGCACAGAAAGATACCGAAACGTTAATGATGTCTCCGTCAGCTGACACGTTTCAAATTAGCTTTAATAATTTTTTGGCATTTATACAAATTATACGACGGAGGCTAATAAAAAAAGTATTACATTTTCTGGATATACTCATAAATAATATTAGAAGTAATAATGGCCATTGATTTTATAATTACCAAATATTTTGTTGGTATTATCAGATTCCTTTGCAGAACGTCACATATTTTAATATCGGTTAAAACGCAGGTGCCGAACAATAAATTAATTTTGAAGGCTGTCCTTCACGGTTGCTGTTATTCTTCGCACAATTTTTTAGACGCGTATTTTTTACACGAATGATTTGCTATTCTTATATTATTTGGAAGATAAACAGATCAAATTTTATTTTTGGATCTCACGAGGAATGCAGCAATTTATTGTCGCCATGTATAGTGCAATTTATTGTCGCCATATACAGATAATATGAATTGCGGTAATAGCTATTGTGATAAAGAAAAATAGACTTGCAATGATATTTACAGTTACGTTATAAAATTATACCTTCTTTATGTGTTGAACATGTCAAAATAATTTAAGTAAAATACTTTTTTCGTGACATCAACGCCAAAAGCAGGTTAAATTAAAATCAAAATAGTATCGCACTATTTCCTTCAGTTTCTCAACTTCGATTCAATCGTATAAATATAGAATATATTTGGCGTTCATTTTGTAGAAATTAATTACTCACATTTAAATGAAACTACGTGATGCAGTATTATTTCTACTTTCTTTAAGTTCTTTACCACGAGCTAGGTTTCGTTGTATTACAACATCTTCAGGTGGGCTATTAGCAAAGATCATATCTTATCTTCGTAACGTAAAGAACTTAAAGGAAGTAGAAATAATACTACATCGTATAAATATAAATAAATCTACTGCGAGTATTCATAATAAAACGATTTACTCTTTGGCCCATACATTCAGTTTATATTGCTGTTTGTTCTTCTGAGTAATCGGTTTGTTTACTGGGACCCGCCTGGTATTATTATCGTGTTTTCGAGCTGGGTCGCGAATCAACAGGGATTAGTGGAGTAAAATGAAATGAGTAAATAGAGGGCACAAAAACTGAATACGTGCAAGGATAATAAATAAAAAGCTGACATTTTGTATCATAATATAGTATTATTGACAAGTTTTGTGGTTTGTATTGAGAATAAAGATATGTATTTTTAGTGCATATATGTATACACACATATATAAATATATATATATATATATATATATATATATATATATATATATACATATACACACACATATATATATATATATATATATATATATATATATATATATATATATATATAATCGTATGTATGTATATCGTATGTTATTTGAAAATAAAGAAAAAACAGGTTGAAAAATAACACAATTTCTATTTTACCCATCTACGGCCACAATTACGTCTGTTAAATTGGCTGCAAGTGCTCTGAAATGTTGAGGTCCACTAAAACCCAACTTACATTCTGCGGATAGTATGTGGCAGCTGCCTACGGTGCTCCTTCTTGTCAAATAACTGCAATACTATTGACATATTCCATCTGCGCTTTCAGGTTTTCTATCTACTAAAGTACTGCTGTATTAAGTTCCTGCTCTCATATGCTGCCATTGTATACATACTCTTAATATATATATATTTATATATATATATATATATATATATATATATATATATATATATATATACACGGGTGTGTGTATTTATAAATATATTAATTTTTTTCAAGTATCCCTCCACACATTGAACTTGGATGTGTTTTTTTTTCTTTGGACACTGTCACTTTTTTTGGCAACTGCGATCGAAAATTGCTAGTAATGATCTCAAGCTATCAAAAACATTACAGAAACTATACAGTAACCTTTAAAAGATGATTTTTCTTAACAATATCCAATAAATTCATAGATGACTTTATTAACAATATCCAATGATTGGGATCTAAGTGAATAAAATTAATGCCATCAACCATTTTTTTTTACGTAATACGTAAACGACGTAAGTTTTGTTACAGGAGAAAACAGCTTTTTGCATTAAGGATATTGTTGTTACTAAGTATTTGTTCTATATTTATAGTTATAGCTTATGCCATACATCTAGGATATTGTCTTCAAGAGACGTAGGCTCTATTTGTAATCTCAAGTTTAGTCTAAAGAAATTTCAATAACTGAAAAGCGGAAGTTAATGGACACATTCTAGCCTTTTCATTGTCATTAGGTAACCATCTAAAATTCTCATGTGTATTGAGTTACTTTAGAGTAAAATTCCATAAGGCTTGTTAACCACATAAATATCACAATGCCTGCTGATGACTTTCTGAAGAAGCATACATGCCTTAGAACAAGCAGAATAAAAATTAAATTTGCCCTTTAGTATGCAATCCTTGCATTCTTTAAACATGTATGATCAATTAACATATGAACCCTTAACTAGATCTTAGGAGCGGGACTCTGACATAAATTTTGATATCACAGTGATAAATTTTGACTTTGTTTTAGGCGTACACTTAAATATCTCTGATGACTATTTCCTGCGCAGTGTTCGATTTCATTCTACAAGTGTATTCAGTATTTTAATATGCGGAATGAAACACAGCTTTAAATAAAGATAGTACCTCACCTGACAGGTGAATCACCTAATAAATACGTAGTTGCCCATTATTACAGTTGAGAACTACGTTTCCTTTTTGATATTTTTTTTCACATACACGTCACCTTTTATAGTATGAAAATAAACCATCTACTTTGTCATATATAGAATCCTATTAAACAAATTTTAGGTGTTTGAAACCAAATAATTTTATAAATTTTTTAGTTATATGAAAAAAGAAAATTCGATTTTTGAAGCCAAATTTTAGTTTTTAAAGCCTCTCTCTCTCAGTTTTAATTCGTTTTTAGTATTAAAATTTGGTATTCGTAAAGATATTGAATGCAGTTATTAACTTAGAATAAAACCATCTGTAATATTGAATGATTAAGTATTACAATCTAATTATTTTCTTAATCTTTTCTAGAAATACAGCTGTGTTACATTACATGTGCAGAGTCGTGTAAACCTACTACATATTTAAGAAACTTGATAGGTGCCCCAACATAGACTTTACGTTTTTATCAAAGAATTCTCAAATTATTGACCTCTTAATTTATTGATGCTAAATATATGTAAATATAATATTTTTAAGTTTCATCTCTTATAGAAGTGACTTTTAATAATCTATCAGTAAGTTAGTGAGTATGCTACAAAAAGACGATTTTGACCTCCAATATCTCGTGAACTTCTTTAGACAAAATTTGAACATTTCAAACAATTATAATAAGGCATTTATCTTTCAACTTGTCAAAAACTAATTTATCATTCAAGACTTGCAGCATTAGCTGGAACCCAATTATGGAGATCTCAAAATAGCTGCGAACCGCTTAAGGTAAAACGTGCATTGTACAGTATATAAACTTAGGACTTGGTTTTGGCAATGGGGTATTTAGTGGATAATCCGGTCTCTAACGTGTAATTCACCCATGTAAATAAATTTGCAAAATATCAGGATAACAGGAGATAGTAACGCCGAAGCAAAATTATTTTGGTCAACTCGCGTTAAGAATTTAAAAGTTTATAGGCAACATATTATTTTACTCAGTTAGGTAAGAGACATACTAAGACATTTGTATTTCGGCAATACTACAGAGTAAAAATTTAAGAAATGAAAATTTGAGAATAGCGAAAAATATCATTATAATTTGTGTTTTCTCCTAGCGTGTGTTTTATTGGTTAACTACCAGTTCATTTTATAGTTAAATTATTTTTTATCGCCATAACATATTTTTTATATAAATTTGATATTTTGCGTTTAGAAAATTATTGAAATCTTTAATTTGCATTTCATTTGGTAATCAATGCGTCAAATGTTGTGAGAGCTTGTGAAAAAGCAGATAGATTTTAAACGGTTTTGATTATAAAATTTAAATTCTATTATTTGCATATATTCTTTTATCATTATTTCGCCAATGACTATCTATTATTGAAAACTATGTATTATTAATATTGACAATGCTCATATTGAAATCTAAACTACATTTTATTAGTATCTTACATACCTACAAAATCAATTACTAGCAGGCACTGAGAACCGATAAAAGGCTTAAGAAGTGATGTATAGAAATTGTTAAAATTTTGCAGGACAGGCATTTCTTTTGCTACCAAACATTTATGCAAACTTATGTAAGTAAAAAAAGCCCAAAATGTGTAATTAAAAAATAAAAAAATTTAATTCAAATTTATGTTGTGAAAATAGAAATGGATAATTAAAAGTAATATAAAAGATTTAGTCGCGTATTATTTCCATCAAAATTCGCATCGAGCAAGAAAGCCTCGTTTGACTTAAATTATAAATGTGATCACATTCGACATTAGATCTCAGAGCAAATAATCTACGCATTTATCGCATTAGATAATATTCTGGCTAATAATATTTCATATCGTTCACAATATTTTACCATGTCCACAGTTAATGAAAGCCGTTTCAACTCTCCTCGACATTCAGAGATAATACTGTAGACGATCTTTCTGTAGAAGGTCACAGTGCGTAAGGAAGTTTCGAGGGTTGAATGTCAAGAAGTAAGGAAATCAATAGAAAGGGTATATGTATGTATGTATATATATATATATATATATATATATATATATATATATATATATATATATTATATTTATATACATAGTAATTTCAATAAACCTTTATCATTAAAATAACCGAGTACATATATTTTACTTGCAGTTTTCTTATATTCGAATCAATTTTCACAAAGAATTTATTGTATACTTATCAACGATATCTCCGAATATGTAAAATGTAATTGGTGGTTATCAGTTTTAAATGCCGTTTTTATTTTAAATAGAATTGGTTCTCTTTAAATCCACAAAAACAAATAATAAATAGTGTGAATTGGTTGGTTGTGTGATGCACTTTCTATTGTTCAATTTGTGGAACGTACAATATTTCAATTATTTTTATGGTTCCAGAGAGCAAAATTGAATATAAGAGTTACGCAAATGTTTGATGTAATTAATGTAGCTGCAGTTTAAAAGATACAGAAGTGCCAAATGAACGAAGAATGAGATAGATAAATGTCAACGTTTTTTTTAATTAAAGACGATGCTAATAAATACGATTTAGATATATGACCATATTTCCACAAGTTCTCTCTCAAATACTTCTTTTTGTATTTTACTTTGAATTACGAATGACTGATAGAATATAAGAAGTATATAATATAAGGAGGTGATTGGTTCTTAAAATATCATACTTTACAATTAAATGAAACTACGTGATGTAGTATTATTTCGACTTTCTTTCAGTTCTTTACCAAGAACTAGGATTCCTTGTATTACAACATCTTCAGGTGGACTGTTAGCAAATATTAACCTAACGAATGTAAAGTAAGATCAGCAAAGATTAACCTAACGAACTTAAAGAAAGTAGAAATAATACTACATCACGTATTTTTCTACATTTCATTACAGGCTTTAAAACTTGAAAATGATTATCTAGAGCTGAATGCCGCTTATGGTCAATTTTTTCGCTTGTGAATATTGCTCGTCACTAAACCGGAAATTGTTCCAAGTAAATAATTGATTTTAGCATCAATCTCATACTGACACCGATTTAATAAAACGATCAGCAACAATGTAAATGTACTAAAGGTTAAATTAACAAATAGATAAAAGTTAAAAAAATATTACAATATAATAGACGAGTTTGATATATTTATTTGTTGATATATTTGATTGTTAGGGTAAAAACAAGTTTATATGTAAACCTGTTTTTGTCCTGACAACGTTCATATTTCGAACCATCAGTTCTAACAACTTTTTTTTCGACCGATTTTCATTCTTCATCCCAATATTCTGAAAAATGAAAAGACAAAAAATAGTGCATCGATTACTTTGTTAAACTCATTTATTGTATTTCTCTTAGTAAAGTGTTACGAATCATATATCTAATAAAAAATTAAAATTGTGGAAAAAATGTTAAAACATTGCAAATCGTCAGCTAATCTATGTGCTGATAATTAATTTAATGAAGGGTTTCTTTATAATTTTTGGTTTTTTTATTTTTCCGGCAGTAGTATAAATTAATCTAATAAATATATTAATGTCATCAAACAAAAAATTACAATTATCTTATATTTTTGAATTTTAAATGCATTTATCTCGAGAACGGGTGGGTTTTTGATTTTCACTAAAAATATTTGTTATTTAGAAAAATGGGAAAAATAGGCCCTGCTAAATGTATCCTAGGGAAAAATACGCTGTGTATGCACTAACTAACCGGCAGTGCGTTAATTTTTGTTATCTAAATTGTGTTAACGTGAATTGCACTTAAAGCTATATATTAAATATTATAAAAGTTTAATCCAAAATTTTCCATTGAATAGCGTATTTTTTATTTTCAATGGATAATAAAATCATAATAATATTTTTTTAATAATATACTATTAAAACATCTTATTGTTTATATACATATTTAAGGTTCCACAGTGAAGAAATGAATGACAAATTCCGTCGATTTATGAGAGGTTCAAAATTTCTATATTTAAACCGATTTACAGAAAAGGTTCTAAGTTAATTTGTATGGAAAATGGAATAAATATGTAGAAAAAAAAATGAAAATTACTTCATGTATATTTATTTAGCTCAACTACTTTTTCGCACATGTCATCGTATGCTAACGATTGCAACGTTCCGTCGGTGCTATTAAAATATATTCTTTATCCCAGAAGGATGCTGACTTTGTATGCTCCAATAAAAAAGGTAATCAGCTTTTCCGCCATTGGAGGAATAAAATAGGATACATAAAACGTTACCCATTAACACAGAGACCCTTTTTGCAAGACTTCTCCATAGTCCATTTTATCGTAGACAAATAAAAAAAATGTTCGTTCGTATTTTTTTTCCCTTACATATCATTAACTTTATTACATCAATGTATAAAAATGAGTAAAATGAATATTTAATACTCAAATTTAAAATAAACAATAAATAAATTGTGACGACCTATGTCGTGAGCGAGATAGTAACAATAATATATCTCACCGTTTCTTAGAGTTGCAAATTTTTTACATTGGATTAATTTCAAATTACTTAAAAAAAAAAGTATTGCTTTCAAATTACTTTGAAAAATATGTTAACTAAATTGACGTGTTTGCGGTTAGAAATCCAAGGTTAGAAGTACGTATATAATTTTAGGTTTATAAAGTAAATTCGCGTTTTTATTAACAAACGATTTGACGGATTAATTACAACATGAGAATCCATTCTTAAAGTAGTTTGAAATTGTATTGTAATAATATTAGTAGATATTGATTAGAAGCTCAGTATATTAGTAAATTTATTATAATCATTTGAGTTATTTGACATATCGATATTATCGAAATATAAGGCCTTTATGAGACTATTGATGAAAGAAAAATAAGTACCTTTTACTAAAACATATTTATCTCGAAATCTGTCTTGAAAGTTACTACATATTTTTACTTTTTCTAATAAGTTCTTTTCGACGAGCCAAAAAAGTAGCTATGACTTATCAATAAAACGAATTTTTAATTCGGTTTTTTTTAATTCGGTGGAAACTGGTGAAGTAAAAAATTATACTCAATTGCTCATAGGCTCTTAACTTGATTTTTCAGGGTCAGAAATAAAAAGCAAAATTAATGCATTTCCTAATCTCGGAAATTTAAGTAAGCAGAGAAATTTATTTGATATTATAGGAGAAATTCAATTATTTACCTCACAATTATGGCATAACATAAAATTCTGTATAGAATTTAAATCGGTTAATTTAAAAATATTTATAAATATACTTTACTAGATATCTTTATAAATTTTGGTTCAAAATGTTTGGTTGCTAATTCATAGAATCCCTAATTGAATTTTTTTCTCCATACAAAGTGAGTGAATTTATTAAACGCCATATTCAATATTATTATAGTTTTAAAGTCAAATTGATTACCCCTTTATATAAAAGATATATTTTATTATAATATTCTATTCATTTATTAGTTCCGTTTCACAAAATACCATAACTTTTGACTTCACCGATTTAATTTGAGATGATTACAATTTTCTGAAAATCAATAGCCGTTGCGTATAAAAAATTATCTCTATATTCCCTTATGTTGAAAATAGAAAATAGTTTGAAATGAATGGGAATATTTATGTAACGAAATATATATTATTTATTGGAGATAAAATATTAATAGAATAAGTAGGATATTGAAAAGAGGTATAATATTTCCAATTATATGATAAGATGAATCAAGAAAATAATTAAAACGAAGAAGACACCTGGAACCGAAAAAAATTTCTACATTATAAGAATCAGTTGTATAACACTATTTTTTTATGTTTTCATGAAATTAGTTAAACAAATATTATGACCGGTACTTTCGATATGATAACAAACATTAATTATTTTTAGATATTCATTGAAAACTATGGTGTTTTATATTATGACGAAACAATAATACTTTATTAGAATGGTGGTAACTATAACCTGCGTTAATTTTGTAAATCGCTACAGTAGTTTTCGAGTAAAAACCGAGAAAATGTAAAAGGAGACAATAATAACGAGATGTTTTTGGAAATGTTGATTACTATTAAACATATCTTTATTATAATAACTAGATATTTAAAAGTATCAACATTTCCAAAAATATCTCGTTATTATTGTCTCCTTTTACATTTTCTCGGTTTTTACTCGAAAACTACTAAAGCGAATTAAAAATATTACGTAGGTTATAGATACTACCATTAGAATAAATTTATAATATTTGTTATAATATATGTAATTAAAATTAGGAAAATATTGGTATTTGATTTCATTAATCGTGTTCACACATTACTTTTTGAGGCTATGATGTATACTTAAATGTATTCCGAAGCCCATACTCTATAGCTAATGAACGTCAAATCAGATCAATATCAGTACTATAGAATATGACATTCTCTCCTAACTATTAAATATTTATTTCCTTACTATTAATAAACACTAAAAGTGAATAATTTGTTACTAATCAAATATAACTGAACGAACTTTCTTCTGTTTTTGCCACGGGACCACTTGCCAAAAGAAATATTCTCGTTAGAACAAGATGAAAAATTAACAGCCATCGACATATGATCTCAATGAAAATGGCCGTCGTATTTATCATGTCAGAGAATAGTACGGCTAATAATATTCCACATCGCTCGCAAAATATAATATCATCATAATTACGATCAATTCTTCTCTGCTCTGTAAGATTCGGTCTTCGGTTTCGTTGAATATATTTATTTTAAATAGGTTAATAAAACAAATATATATGAAATGTAGTTTCCTTGTTTTTAATACAAAATTATTAAACAAGGTTTATTTTAATTTACTGATTTTCTTTTGAACCATATATACGCTGGCCTATTCTCAGAGATAAGTAGTATTTTAAATAAATGGAAATGAGCTATCATGTGGCCAGGTATGCTTCGTAGGTTTCTTTTGATAAAAAATTATATGAAATCGGGGAACACTACTTAAACGGTGCATGTCGATAGAGACCGACGTACACTTTTACTGATAATTCAGAGTATTATTAATATTACCATCGATATATCCCCAGCCCCAACAATTGCTGTTATTTAGTGAATGAAGCGGGAGCATATTAGAGGGAAAAGCAACATAATTGAGATAATTCTACTTAGGCGTAACCGTGCATGAGTAAAAATGAGCAAAGTGCATCACCAAAAATTTTGCCACGTGCGAACTATGAAAAAATAGATGAAGAGCAAACAGTTATGTAAAAAATATTTATCTTAAAAACGAGACTATTATTTTATTTGTTCTAAGGCTCCATTTAAAATACTAATAGCAGGTCTATTTATTATAACCTCACAATATATTTATTTAAAACTTTCTTGCATAAATATGGTAAGAAGTGAAAGCAATTTTTAACACCTCATACGTATGGCTTCTAAGTTATTTATCATTTGTTATCACATTTAAAGAACTTACTACAAATTGAATGTAGTATATTTTGTATTTTCTCTCGCACCCCCGTACCGAAACTATAATGGCAGTGCTCTGTATTTAGTTCAAATGTGTGTTTCGGTATTTTTATTACCTTAGATCTTCGGCAGGCCTATTCTCAATTTTTTATAACGTTTATTAGTAAATGTTTTACAAATATGAAGCTATTATTCCACTAGAAGTACAAATAGTGATAGAGTATTCATAAATCATCCATATACTTGAATGAAATGTTTGTTTTAAATATGGGTATATGTCAAAATAATTAACGAATGAAATCGACAGTGTATCCCCAAAAAATACTGCACTTTGTTCCTGCATTCTATTCATTGCACATTTATTATTTGGAATGAATAGAATGGAATAAATTACATTTATGATGTGAATAATACTCACGCCATCTGGCTTAATTTTTAATGAAGATTTCAACACCTCCTGGAAGCAATGGAGACTCGGCCGTCTTTGCAGTGTCTGAGAGTGGCATGAAATATAGCGTGCAATTTGGTATATCATTAACCGCAATATTCCACGACACGAAAAATATGTTCTTCTCTTAACCAGAGGTTAAGTTATGTAATCTCATTTTTCACCGAAATATAACAAGGGTCATTCACTAGATAAATTTTCGAATGATGATAAAAGCTTGTTTATTACTTAAAGTGTATTTTATTGATTTGTATTTTAAAGTGTATTTTATTGATTTGTATTAATGTGGCCGTAAAATGTTTACACGTAATTTTAATAAGTATTCGTATTTACTTCATTTTTAACTGAGGCAAAATAACTATCAGTAGCAATCACTAAGTCTCTCGATAATATTTTTTCAATTGACAGTGACTGCGTTACAAACATAAAGACATTGATTATTTTAAATATTTAATTTTTTTTATTTATATGTGTCCGTCAAAATTTTCTTTTTTAACTTTTTTTCTAATAGCAATAAAGTCATATTAAATTCAATCTATCTCTGCTGTAAGCGCTGTTTAGTAGGTACATTGAATATCACCCGTTTGACAATTTCGTGAGAGAAAAGGAATCTAAAAATTCTATTTTTTAGCATTATATTTTTTTAGTGGGCTTAAGGTTTGCATCAATATATATATATATATATATATATGTATATATATATATATATATATATATATATATGTATATATATATATATATATATATATATATATATATATATATATTCTCTGTAATATATCGACCAGAACCTAGGCGAAAATAGTTCGGTATACCCCTAGACACTTATTAAACATTTAAGAAAAACCAGTACTTCCATTAAATCATTTGCAGGTATTAATATTATTTACCACCATATAAATATATAAGCCAGTATACATTTCACAGACGTTAAACTCTCACAATTACTCAAACCTAAAAAGAGTCATATTAATCCGGTAAGTTTAAATTAAACTAACGTTACTTTTTCAATAACTTTGACCAGAGTAATTTCAAGTTGATATTTTCAAGGTAGTTTGCTAGGGAAGTAAAGTGGTCCAACACATTTAAAAGAAAATAAAATCACTTTATTTTTATGCTCCCTTTAAAATTTTTAAACATATATTTTTTGTCATTGGTATATATGTGTATTATTATATTTAATCCTTGTGCCAATTTCAAGTTCCTCCGTAAAACGGCCCTTGAAAAAAAAACGGCTGTGGCAGACAGATGAATAGTGGATTTCAGTCATCGTTTGACAAATTTATTAGTGTGCGCTTTATCCTGCTGAAACATAATTTATTGTTAACGTTCCTGGCTGTTTTTTCTTTTATCACATCATACAACTGACATAAAAGGCTTCAGTAGTAAGGAGAGTTTGTGGTGGTAACTTTTGGTAGGTAGTCAATTATGTGATCCTCTTTGGTAGGTAATGTCTCCAAATAAAATCACTTTGGATGATCCTGGTATTCTACCTGCTATTATTTTTACTCTGGAGTACAGTGGTGGATCCACGTTTTATTAATGCCATGAGACTACTAATAATATCTTATCTATGAGAGTTTTACAACCCTAAACCATCGAATGAAATGGTGAGTCATTTGCGTTATCATTCTACTGCAAGGAGCATCGGTACCCATCCCGCAGAGACATTAGTAAATCACAGTTCCTTGTCAATAATCTAGTGAGTGAAGCTACAGTCTTCCATGTTAAAATCTCATATTTTTGCAACGTTTTATTCAGTAATCATAATATTTTTAATTCTTGGCGGACCAAGTCGAATTCCACCCGAACACTTTGACAAAAATGTATGAGGAAGGACATTCTTCTGGCATCATAACTTTTTATGGATCTAATTTGGTGTCAACGATTTACTCAATAGGTGCTTAATAACGGCACGATATTCAATTCTAAATATATAAAATAAGTCTGTCACTTTTAACTAGTTAAATTCAATGACCAATTTTGTGTTTTAGGATTATTCTGTTCTGTCATATTCTTGTCTCATATCGTTATAAATCGCATTGCACTATTAGAGACACTGCTTGATTTAAAATATTTCGTCCACATAAATTATTAAGGAATAGCTTTCATGGATTTAATAATATTTCTATTTTACGGTATATACTGACATAATAAAATAATCATTAATAAGTTTTTTTGTATAAGTAAATTATTAAAAGCACTTTTTGGGCCTTTAATACATTAATGGGGCCTTGCGTCAGGGAACTTTAACAATGCTCTGAAATATATCAAGATGTGAATTGATTGTTACTATGACTACGAAGTTTCAACGAAAATTACTAGGGGCAAATTCTAAGTAAATCATTCTGGGAAAATTATTGTTATTAAAATAATAAAAATAGCAAATAGATTGGTAAATAAACGAACGACGATAAGCTTCGCCAATTTCTTTAAACGATTCATTATCAATAATTTCTGAACATAAAGTTAGATATTCTCATTAACCTATACATAACTACGTTGCTGAATATTTCATATAGAACAAATCACTTAAAATATTTCATATTTTAAAGAAAATCATTCCAAGAATCTCTATTCTATATTTATGATTGTTATAAATAATATTTAATATATTGATGTAGATGTTACTACTTACATTCTATGAGTATTTATTATTAGAATACCATTACAAAAATGAAGTAAATCTTGGGTAAAGCAGGGATAATGCATATTTAAGTGTGGAAATTTTTAACACACCATTTCCATTAAATTAATTTCCGCTAACCTGAAATTAATATATGTTATTTATTAGATGAAAAATTGAGAAGAACGAAAATATTTTTTTAAATTATAATATTAGGTGCAATATTCAAAGTAGTAGCTACAACCTAACTTAAATAGAAAAAAGCAAAATCTTTCTACAAATAAGGTAATTTTAATTCACTGAACCGGAATTTAATTCTCTAGTTATAACTGCACTGTTTCTGCCTATATTATTTATTTAATAAGTGGCTGTATCAAATTAGTCTATTGACATATGTAGGGTTCTGTAATTTCTAGAATCTAGTACTGTGTTATCATTATATTCTAATTCAATCCATAGCGTTCATTTATAACTGTATTGAACCACGTCTGTTATATTTTGATATATGCTATAAAAAGCTTTTATCGATAAATCTTCTGAACATAGAAGAGAATAAATTAGTTATTGAAATCCATAAAAAAAATTGTTTTTGAGCATAAAAAGGATGCCTTTATCTGCATATTTAATATAGTCATAAATCAATTATGTGCTGTAGTAATAATTGGAATTATTTTACACAGAATAAGAAACTCTTCTGAATTTTAATCATGGTAATGTAAAAATATAGAACTGCAAAGAAATAAGCACAACTGTTTTCTTTCTTCAAACTTGTCCCTTTTTCTCCACCTGAACACTTTCAAGAAATATTTAAATAATTTCTTGATGGTTCCTGGGTAGTAAGGTTTTTTTTTAATTTGATCTAAATTTGTTTGCAGTGTCGTTTGCTCGAATTTCGCGACGAAATAGAACCAGAAAAGCTATTCATCGATCAATTCTATTTATGATTTGTATAAGTTTTCTGCTCCTATATGCACCTCGATTATATTCGATATATTTTTTCTAAACATAAATAAGCTCAGTGATATTAAAGAGTGATTATTCATGATAAATACATTAGCCAACAGACTAATACACACTACGATGAATATGACACTTCATTCTGCCATTTATATGGTATGTAGACTCGATGAATAGGAAGGATAAATAAACATTAGGTAATATATTGATACGGTTAAAATATTATTGATATTAATGATTTTTTTTATAATAAAAACTTCCCTTAAGTATTTAAACTAATATACCTAAGTAAGTATGGACCACTCACAGCGGTAGTTCCACTTTAACTTGAGCTTTTTCTTAAATACTCCCCTGTGTGATACTAATTCTGATAATGAAAAGCTTCTAAACGTTGAGTAAATTAACTTATCCAAAGATTACGGCTACTGTGTAAATTTTCGAAAATAAAATTTAATAAATAGATTTTTAATAAAAAAAATTCTTATATATAACATTAGGATTTCTGTTTCTTAACCCATATGAGATATGAGAAAAAAATTCTTTAAAATTTTCCTTATTATAAATTATATTTAATATATCAATATTATCTAGATCGTAACCATTTATGATGAATATCGGATAGTTTGTAATAATAACTATGACTATATCGTCTATAACTCATGAGCGGAATAAATGAAGATGAAAATTTTAATTTTGCGATTTTAAAATTAAAATATTCAGTTAGCCTAATAAAAAAGGGCGTACTGTTTTATGTCATAGTGGTTATTTGAATAGCATCTATTTAGCATGAAAAGACCAACGAATTTATTTGGTAGTATGTCGATTAAGTTTTCACGGTCTTTTAGTGAAAAAAAAACAATCCTTACATTGTTTGTTCATACATTCCACTGTCTGACTGTCTTCTTCAAATGTTTATAATTTTAGATTATACATATCAAATTTAGCGAACAAATTCTGCACACGGGGATCCCACTTCATATATAGAAAAATGTTAAAATTTGTTTTATTTTCAATTGAAAAATTTTCTAATCATTTCAATATCTTACTACGTAAATAAAACTTTTGAAATGAAATTGAAGTTGCATTTATGATTTTTCATTTTTAGGTTCGTTTACAAACTACTACGCTAAAAATAAACTCACGTCCCAATACATTTATCCTAAAACGATATTTTGTATCTATTTAATTTCTCACGTTTGTGCCATTTATACATTAAGATATAATTTCTCTCTA
Source organism: Druceiella hillmani (assembly GCA_039881145.1). Lineage (NCBI taxonomy): Eukaryota > Metazoa > Arthropoda > Insecta > Lepidoptera > Hepialidae > Druceiella > Druceiella hillmani. The sequence goes on from JAYKKI010000068.1 coordinate 8,734,944, forward strand.
AACAGATTTCAGTTAAAAGTTTTTGGCGAGAATGATAGAAACTTAATTAAAAAAAAGGTTTTTGCAGTTTCAGATCACAAAGAAGTTTTAAACTTAATAAATTTACCTATTTTCTAAAGAAATGGTTTTTTTGATATTTGTTGGCCCATAAACTTTGTTAAAATTGTTTAACTCCTAATTTTTTACTTAATTCTATCTTCAAGAACTACTTCCTGGAAGTGAAATAAGTTGCAAAGCATACTGACCAACAAAATGTTTACATATATCTTTAGAAATTTTATATGAAAAACTTGAAAAGGAAATGTTTCGTTTTATATTTCTTTTGAGGTACCAAATGAAGAAAAGAAGCTGAAAGAATTCCCATATTATTTTAAATCCGCCTCAATATGACCGAAAATATCCACGAAAAGTTTTGAAACTATTACTATTAAAACTGTGAAAAAAACTTTTTTACTGGAAGTTTACCTCAAATTTATTTAAAGTTTAAAATATTGGTGATAACTTTTGGGTAATAGCTTAAATGAAAGCTAAAAAAGATAAATTATAACCAAAATTTTAAACTTTAAATAAACTCGAGGTAAACTTCTATAGTAGAAACCTATAGAGTATAGTAGAAACCTATAGAGTAAACTTTTTTCATGAAAGCCAGGAAGTATTTTATAAAATGTATATTATATGGTCTGTATTATTTAAGTGAGTTAAAAGATAATGAAATAAAAAAAAATTATAAATCGTATTGTCTTGTTGAGACAATTAGAAAAAAAATGTTATCTTAATCCATCGAATATTTTCCTAATAGTATTTTTCTTAAGAACTTATAAAAGATTCAACGTTTTCTCGAAGTCGACAAAGGTTCATCCATTTTATAATAGCCATGGGTGACCTGAAAGGGACATGTAGAATATTATTCACCACATTGTTCCATAAGATGACAAATATAGTGGTCGTTTGCATTAAAGTTAAATGACGAGGACGGTCTAATTTCTCACAGAGGACTAATGAGGGTCACTCGCTTGATGGGCGTTACGACGATGGTAATAACCTTTTTAATATCCTGTCATAGTTAAACTAAACAAGAAATTCAGAGTTAAAATTAAAGACTCCGTTAATAATACTGGGCCATATTTTGAAATTAATTTTCCTTATTTTGTAAAGTTTTGATAAAATTTAATGAATAATATAAAATATATATGACTTTTCTGGCACTTAATTTGTTTAAACTCATATATTAATGTCATTAAGGAATACCACGTTTGTTTTATTTTTATTATTATTATATTAAATTAATGATTTCGTTTATAAAAATTTAGTATAACAATTATTATTTTTAATAATGAATTAAATATAATTGTTTAGTTCATCTATGTATTGATGCCTCAGTTTTATATTAAATAATATACGTGATACCATACCATATCACGTGTAGTTTAAAAATTTAAAGGTATAGCGCAAACGACAAACTTATATATCAATTTCATTTTTAGATTAAAGAATTTGACCAAGATTTATTTTTTCCATTGAAGAAAGAATATATTTTCCTATACCGAAATTCAGGCTTCAAAATTTAGAAAATGTAGCTATACTTCATAAACGTAATAAAAATGTAGCTATACTTTATATCCCACCTGAAGATGTTGTAATACAACGAAACTTAGGTCGGGGTAAAGAAATTTAAAAAAGTAGAAATAATACTACATCACGTAGTTTCATTTAATTGTGAATAATGAATTTCTACAAAATTAACACCAAATATATTCAATATTTGAAAACATTTCTATTTAAATAAAAAAATTTATAGAAGTACGTAAATCTTGCAAAACAGGATTGAAAGAAAATTATTTAATTAAATCCTAACTGTGCAAAAAATACAACCGATAGGTAGATAATAAAAAGTATTTAACACAAAAACCAGTGCAAAAAGTAAACGTAACGGATCGCGAAAATGAGTGAACAATACTACGGTTTGTCTGTCCGTCGTATAGGTCACAGCCGATTTATTAGTCGATTATTACAGCTACAAAGCTAAAAGCTTATATCATCAAATTTACATGTTTTCAAACAGTTAAGCTAAACTTTGGCATAGTTATATAAATTTTTAATGCCTAAATAGTAGACATAATCAACCAGCTTATGTCATAAAATGTATATGTTTTGATACAGTTAAGTCAGTAAAAAGGTTATGGAAAATCCACATAAGCTACTGAAAAATAACTGTATTTTAGAGGATATTCTTCTAAAATATGATGTTATTACGTCTCCAGAAGAAACATAACGGAATATATTGCATGTTATATTTTACTTTTAAAATGTTGGCAGTTTATTCAAAGTTAAACATTTCTTTGATTTTTTTATTTTCACAATATCTGTATACTTTTAATTATGGTCATATAAATTTTTTTTCAATGATAATCAGGCATCAATTGATTTACATATTCAAATACGATGAACGTCACAGTGTTATCAATTATTGTATATTGTTCCTGGATATAAAATCTAATTATAAATATTAGTTTCATTAGATATCATATCGCTTTAAAATACGAAACATAAAATGTACAAAATTTACCGAGAAAAAGAAAATAGTAAAAAAGTTTGTGACAATATCGTTGAAAAGTAATTATAGGACAAAATATTAGCTGAGAGTTTTTCACGATTTTCCCGGACAAACTGTGAAATACGATCTTTCTTCGTCGCCCTCCAAAAAAACTCCTAAACTTAATTTCCCAACTTCAACTTATCGTGGACTGAAAATACAAATTTGCTCAGCTTGTTTATATTATCCGTGCCCCAGAAATATTGCTTTTTCTTATTTTCTTTCTTCAATGGAAAAAAAATAGTGTAGCTCATGGTATGCATAGGTATTCCTAAGTTCATTTTCAATTCTAGAGTAAATCATTACTCTACTAAGGTACAAAATCTTGCAAGTTGTAGCCATCACGCTATACTCATGGTCAACAATTTATACAAACTATTTTACAAAAGTTTGTATTAAGTTATATAAATTTTAACAAATATTAAACATATTCTGTACAAAAATGTAACATGTTGTAAAACATGTTTATTGAGAAATTATCAAATGATGGATACCTTCGTATTAAACTTTGCTCATAATTAATTTATCAAGTTTCCTTAACCGATTCTGTTTACTCAAATTGTAATGCAGTTCATTATTCGGATAGATTCGGAATAATATAGGGCACTGCTGTAACATATTGGCCTCTTTTTTATTTATTAAACGTTTTCGTTTATTATTACGACTGTCAAAATTGTATGTTTATTTATACTCTCTCTATTTTTTATACAGATTAAAAAGTGTTTGCGCACAGTTTTTTTGCAGAAACATGTCCTTATATAATTTTCGGTTTTGGAAACCACATTCATTTACCTATTTATTTTAATAATAATAATTTTACCTCTGCAAAACCTTACATATCATTTTAAGTCTTATATGAGATAAAACCTCGTATTGCAACGAAAGAATGAAACTGTTGAAAATATTGAGTTCTTGCATAATTTTTTTCCTGTTATATTTCGTAATCTATAGACTTCTTAGAGGATTTATATATTGAATGTATAATGAAATTCGTCTTCAGGTCCCGTCGTTTCCTTTTATCATCAGCATTAATTATTTTCCAAAGTTTTTTATTTCTTCCATAAAATTTAAATATTGGATTGAACTGCCTTTGGTACCAGACGTCAAATTTAAACCATTCTTCAATAATTGAGATTTGGTATCCAAATTTAAATTTTTTTGGAATTAATATTTTTATTAGAATTTATTAATTTCGTTTTTATTTAAAGTTATTATTTATTTGATAGCTTTTATTTACTTGCTTAATTTGTCATTAGCATGCTACAAGTTGCGCAATTTAATTGCGTTCGGAAATAAAAATTTCAATTCGCGACATACTTTCCTCAAAGACCCCATTGCCTTAGCTCTTAAATAAATGTGTATTTTTATCCTACTTATTTTGACTGATATATTATTAGGTCGATTAGGATTGAATATTTTTTTAATTGTACATTGAGCAGTTTTGGAAATTTTCTTTATTGTGTTTCTTTATCGTAACTATATTTGAATATTTCTGTATATTTTCAATAATATATTGCTGTTTACTTTATCAATTTCAATCTTTGGATTATACTAAGCGCGTAGTAGATCTATGTTAAGTGTAACGCAAGGTATGGATTTATTTTTTACACATTTTCTCGTCAAAAAGTTTTAAAAATTATTATTAAGTTTTTGTTTTTAGTTTGAAAATAATTCGGAAACCCATAATTTATCGCCGAATTGACTGTTAATCTTTCACAATTTTGTAAGAGCGGGTGATAAACAAGAAGATAGAGCCATTTAAATCAGAATATGATTAAATATATATTCCATATGTATAGTTAGAGCGCATGCAACGTACATAGGATATTGTTTTTAAAGAATGTAGGATCTATATATAATTTAAAACATAGTGTTAAGGAATTTAAATTCATGTGTCAGCCGTAGCGATAATTAATGATCCCATTCTGGCATTTTCATCACATCTGGATGCCATTTAATATTCTCATGAAAATTGTGTTGTATTAGCGTAAAGACTTGTTAACCATATAAATGTTATAACGCCTACCGATGATGTTCTCCGGGAAACCCCAGTCCCTCAGGAAAATCAGAATAAAAATAAAATTGGCCCCTCGTTATAAAATCTTTGTATTCTTGAAACATGTATAATCGATTAACATACTAATATGTCGTCGCCGCGATGTGTTAGGTTGATCACAAATCATATGGCTTTTGACGATGCGGCGCACCGCAAGACCCCGATCGTTTGTCGAACAGGGCTGGACTGGTATTATGATTGACTGAAGGAGATATCTCTCGTAGCAATATGTCCGCCATAAGTAACAGTTAGATACATTAAGGCAGATAAATAATCCATAACTAGTTTTCAGGAGCGAAACTCAGGTATAAACTTCGGTATTAGGTTAATTTTACCCTCTTTCATTTTGGGCGAACATTTGTATTTCACTCTAATGACTTGCTATATGCTGCGCAATATTAGATTTTACTATAAAAGTATACTCATTATTTCCATACGCTGAATAAAGAATAACGAAAAATAAAAATAGCATATCATCTGGTAGGTTAATTATCCTTGGGATACTAATAGAAAAAATTACAGGTTACTTATAATTTTACTCAGTTCTGTGTATTATTAATATATATACTTATATATATATATATATATATATATATATATATATATATATATATATATATATATATATATATATATATATATATATATATATATATTTATATATATACTTGTGAGTAATATCAATGTATGTAAAATTAAAATATTTGATTTGCCGTTTTCTTGTATTATAACCAATTTTTGCCGGGAAATTTCTTGTTTATTTATCGACAATATGTAATTAACCCTCCGACTTTAGTTGGCGGTAATCAGTTTTAATTGTTTTGTTTTTCTCTCTAAATAGAATTCGTTATCTTCAATTTCAATAATTCGAATGCAAATATTAAATAGCCTAATCCGATAGCAGCGCGTTGTGCATTCTATCTTTGAATTTATGAAACATTTAAATTCTTATTTTGTTTATGGTTCCAACGAGCAGAATAAAATATGGGGACTACACGAATATTTAAGTTAATTAATATAGTTGCAATTTAAATGAGACAGAAGTACGAAATGAAGGAATAATAAGATATATAAAGTTCGACGTTTCTTTTAATTGAAAGCAATGCTGATAAATATGCCTTAGAAATATCGCCATCTTTCTACAAGTTCTAATACTTCCTTTTGTCTTTCAAAAATTTCTAATACTTCCTTTTGTCTTTCTATGAATGGTATACCTGTATATAATATACGAAGGATATATGGAGGTAATCTCGTACATTCTTTTACCAATCTCGTCCCTTTCAAATAACTGTAATATAATGCAGTGAAGCTGTAAAGATATATTTTCCTGACATTTGTCACATCAACTTTCAGTGATGCTTTAGTGATGTCGTGTAGTCCTCATTAAAACCAACCAACAAGCTTAATCGATATAGTATATTATTTTTTTCTAAATGTCTCTTTATATTCCAATACTGGCTACACTACGCAAAGAATTACTAGTTATAGGTGAATGCCGTTATTGGCTAATTTTGTCGCTTGTGAAAATCGCTCATCACTCGATCGGAAAATATTGCAGGAGTGATTGAATTGGCGTCAGTTCCCTACTGATATCGATTTGAAAAAAAAATTGGTTTCGATATAAATGTTAAATTTAAAACTAGAGGAAACTTTTTAAGGAGATTACAATGTAATGGACGAGTTTTGTATATACATATAATGTGGCATTATTCCTTATATCGTATTTTCATATTTCGGTCTTTTATACTGAACAATGAACAGAAAAAAAATATTGTAAATACTTTAGTTTAATAACCTAATTTTTAAAACATTTCTCATTCATAACACTTGGAATTTCAAATAAAAATTGAGGAGAAAATGTCGTGTAAACATTGCAAAACACTGTAAGTCGCCAGTTGATAGAAATAGTGATAATTATTTCCAAAAAAGGTAATCCTGGTAGTATTTACAGTATAATTTTTATAGCAGCAGTAGAAATTGATGTATTAAGTGAACTAATGTATATGACATTAGTTGAAATGATGTAGAAATTAGTAGTAAATATGTCTTAAAGAAAAGTACATTTAGGATATGTACATAATTATATTATAGGTTAAATTTGTGAGTACTAATCAAAATTTCACTTAAAGCTATATATTAAGTGTCGTAAAATTTTATAAAACTCGTTATTCATAAAACACTAGATGAACCTCGCCTCAATATTTACATCCGGATACACAGTATCAGATTTTTCGTGGATAATAAAGACATATTAATATTGTTTTAATGACAACACAATATTAAAAAAAATCTTTGTTACAATAGGGTTTACATTTTGAAGATTCCATAGTAAAACACCGAACACTTTTAATTTCGTCATGTCCGCCCTTCCGGCTATTAACTGGAGGCTTGTAATTTCTATATTTAGAGATATAGGCAAAAAAAAAATTGGAGTTAACATATATAGAAACTGCAATTAATATACAACAAAAAATTAAATATTATTCGCCACGTTCCATCGATGATTTTAAAATATACTCATTTTCCCAGGAAGACCTCGATTTGGAAGGTCCAATAAAAGAGGTAGTCAGCTTTTCTATCACAACAAGAATAAAATTCGACACATATAATCTTAGTCATTAACATAGATACTTTTTTCGCAAGACCTCATGTTTTTTTTCTGTTACATGACCAGTATTACATCGTCGTGTAAAAATTATTAAAATGGATATTTACGTATTAAACTTAATATAAACAGTGATTACATTTGGATGTCCTGACCAAGATGGTCACACTAATATTCTTATCTTTCCCTAAAGCCGCAGAATTGTATTACTTACTGTGGTTTAATTAAAAAATTACATAAAAGGAAAATATTGCTTTCTAAATTCTTTTAAATCAATGTTAACTAAATAGGCGTTGTATTACAGTTAGAAATCTAATGTAAGAAGTACGTATTTATATTTTAGGTTTGTAAGGCAATCTTGCGTTACCAAAACGATTTGATAGGTTAAAAAAATATAAAATATAATTATAATATAATAGTTAATAAAAACGTTGTTTGAAATTGTAATTTAATAAATCAAATAAGGTGGTATTCATTACAAGCTCGCTATATTAAATACCATCTAATGTTATTTATTAGATTACAATATCAAACTACGTTTATATTAACTATTATATTTTAGTCAATCTATCAAATCGTTCAAGTTAATTGTTGAGACACCTGTCTTGCCAAGTACTGGATATTTTTACTTCTCATAATATGTTTTTTAGAGGAAATAAAAAAATATAGGTAGTTTTGAATGATCGGGGAAACGAATGTTTATTTCCGACTTCGATGAGAACTGATGAAGTAAAAAATTAAGCTCATTTATTCATACGTTCCTTACGTATACCTTATGGTTCAGGATCCTAAACCAAAAGCATAATTAATGACTTCCATAATATCGGTATATAATATAATTAATATTGGATTGAGCTGCCTTTGATACCAAACACCAAGTAGATACCAAAAATAGCTCAAGACAATGTTAATAATATAATTATGAGGTAAGTTTTAAGAGGTAAATTTTCCCTAGAATTGAAATCAATTCAATTCAATCAATTATAATAAAATACTTAATGAGATACCTATTTTAATTATGGTTTAAAGTGCTAGATTGTCAATTAATTAATTGGTTAAATAGATTAATTTTTTTCCACACAAAGTGAGTGAGTTAATTAAATGCTATAATGAATATTATCGCAATTTTAACATCATATTTATTACCACATAACATAAAGGTATGTGGTAATAAATATGCTATGCTATTCGCTATAATATGCTTTTTATTTATTAACTTCATTTTACAGAATTCCATATTTTTTTATTTCACCAATTTCATTGGTGATTATTTTATTTAGAAAAAATCATGGCCGTTTAAAAAAATATAATTATCCCTTAAGGTGAAAATATAGAATAACTGTTAATAGGAAGGAATATATAGAAAATTACGTACGTTTTGCCGAGGTCAACATTAAAACATATTGTTAATGTTGAACTTGGCAAAACATTAGTAGAATATGGAGCAGAAAGATATATAATATTGCCAGTTATAAGAAAATATGAGTCACCTAGATAGCTTTAAAGCGAGGAAGAGCAAGCAATGGGAAGTAGAAGAAAATTTTCTATTTTATAAGTATTTAAATTTGATTGTACATTATTCTTAATGACAAACCATAATTTTTCTAAAAAATAAATTAAATTAAATTATCCCCAATACATTGGACATAATAATAAACATTAATTATTTTTAAATAGTCATCTCTTGATTTTTGTCTCATTTTAAATTCGGTCGTACGAATTTAAAGGCACTTGCAGGCCATAACTATTTAAAATAAGACGAAAATAACGAGATGCTTAAAAATAATCAACATCGATGAACAAAATTAAAATATCAGTGTGCGATTTTCGAATTTTAAATTCAAGAAACTGTTTCTGTTTGCATATTCGATAACCAAAACGAACCAGGTGTTAAAAAATTAGTTTCTCTCTTTCTATTCATGTACATATGAAAGAATTTTACTCGAAAACTGCTGAAGCTACTAAAATACAATTTACGCAGGTTACTCAGGTCTTGGAGTTAATTTAGCGTTTGTCTGATACATTAAAACGAAATTTATGATGGTATTGGTGTCAGATTTCACTAATCATGTTTACACACTCTTATATTTTGGAACATGTACATACTACACGTATATGTATGCGTTACGAAGCCCTAACTGTACGGCGAATGCAAGTCAAATATACAGATCAATATATGAACTGGAAAATATATCACTCTATCTTCAGTATCGACCCCATTTCAGTTATATAATTTATTACTCATTAAATATAATTGAATAAATTTGCCTTTGTTTCCATCCTTGACCTCTTATGCGAAATATCCTCGTAATACCGCGGTGATGAGTTGCCGTCAACATTTGACTACAAGCTAAATGACCACCGTATTTATCATGTCAGAGAATATCATGGCTAATAATAATCCACATCGCTCGCAATATCCACATCGCTCGCAATATAATTACGATTCACTTTCCCCTGTTTTGTTAAATTTCCCCATTGAGCCTCTCGGACCGTCAAAGTGAAAGCAATGAAATGCAGTGTATTTATTGTTATTACGCTAACAAATAAATATATCTAATATTTAATTCCATTGTTTGTAATAACAACCGCGTTAGTAATAATTTATTTCGTAAGTTGACTGTCATTTATATTAGAAAGTTTATTTCCATTTACTGATTTTTTAACTATATACTGGTCTATTTTTATAGTTACTGTAAAGAAAATACGTAAAAGGGAATATCAACCTATATTCACTTGCAACAAATGTCATTTAGTGGATATTACTTTTCTACACGTCTACGCGATCAAAGGCACGTAAATCAGCGAGCAGTTGACGATTCATATTCTATCGTTGAATTGAATAAGTGAGTTGAAAAGTTGTTTACGTATGCTAGTGATACAACGCGTAGTTAAAAATAAACAGAAAATTTACTGAAACTAAAAGAATTCAAAAGGGTGACAATTCAAATTACACGTGACTGAAAGATTCTAGCAGTTTTTTGCCTTTAAATGTGGAGGTTTAAAACTTCCACTATTGACGATTTAATGTGAACATATTTTCTTTATATTTTTGTCAATTCAACATTCGTTGCCGCCGAAAGGTTAATCAGCACTTCCACAAATATAAGAACAGAAAAGGTAGCGGCATCTAGGTAGGGTAAATGATTTTTAGTAAGTGTAATAAATTAAAAAATAAAAATCAAATTTTTGAATTCTCGAAAAATGGTTCAGAAAAAAATATTTACATAACAAAATTAAATGATGTAAGCACTTACTTACACAAGAAAAGCAAGTAAACTTAATAGTATTAAAAGGAGCGATTTAGAGTAAAATCAGACAGAACTATCATCAAAATATCTTCTAGTAACGTTTCAAATCGAAATATAAAGTAAATTCGGTCTGTGACCGAAAAGAATTAAGCCGAATATTTTTTTTAAACAGCCGATTTAAACTTTTCATAACTATTTTGACATAATAATGACATTGAAATAATTGGTAACCTAAGTTTCATGTAACATTTTGAATGGTATTCGTTCCCAATAATGCTATTAATCGAAGAAATCTAAGTATAGAAATAGATCAAAAAAAGTCAAATAAAATGGACAGTAGACAATATTTGATTCAAATTTCAAAGTAACTTCAGTTATATTCCAAATAGAGACACAGACCGGATTAAATGTTATAAAACAAAATGGGTTTAATTAAAAGATATGGCAGTATAAGCATAGTGAAATCGCCTCCAGGGTCAAACCTTACGAATGTAATATTGATAGTTACGTTATCTATTTACATTTATTTTTATACGTACTTTAACCTTATATCTTTAACTTTTTTTGAGTAATCTTGAAAAAAAGTCACGAAAATGATGAATTTTTTAAACTTAATTTTCTTTGAAACTAATAAAACTGGGATGTTGATTATAAAAGTTACCATTGATAATATTGAGGAGAATATTACGTATTTTTCCCCATGTACATATGTTGTGATATTATTTTTTCAAATAAAATTTTTTAATTATATTTTTTTACTTTCCTTTAAGTGATCTTTTTAGAAAAATTCTCAAATAAAGCTCTTAGTATATAAATTAACTTGTAGAAGTTTCATCAAAATCGAACTATGGCGAAATAGTGAAAAAAATTGTTTGTTGTCTTAATTCCTCACGTTATCAACTAACAATACAAGTACTAATAAATAAAAAACATTTCAAAAAATGTTAGTAATTTTTTCTACATTTTAGTTCAGTATAGCTTAATTTCAAGTAAATCCTCATTACTACCTGAATTAACAAAACGTTTATTGTCATATTCAAATATTTTGGGTCAATTAATTGATGGTTTAATTATGTGTATGGTCCGAGTCCACTAATTCCATTTGTGAAGATGATGTTGACACCCTTTGCTGATCATTAAGAAATCTAGAATGTATTAAAAGGCATTTGTAACAAAATATATCATTAATAACAATTCTCTTGCCAATACTACGAAAATAGAACTTTGCTACTTTTTCATCTCGAATATTTCCCCCCTCCCCCAGAGAATGCACACAAAACCTAATTAAAATTACAACATATAGAATTCGATATAATTTTTAACGAGCAAAATTATAACTACAGTATATATTTGGCATTTTAAAAATAATATTTTGTACTTATATTAACTAGTCATTTGCTAGCACTGTAATTACTCAAACAACAACAACAACACTACAAACAATACAAAAAATTGCGCAAATTATTTATAATCCAGACATTTTTCAACGCACGAGTTTAAACTTGCTGGAAGCAATATTTAAAACAAACGGGCTCGATTATGCACGATGTTGTGCTTGTGAATAGGCGAATGGCACGCATAGTGAAAATACTCTCTGTCTCTCTCGCGCACGGGCTCGATTACGGCGGCTAGCAGCTAGCGGCGCTTTTATTTACCTAGTTGCCGAATATGTAAATAAAAATATAGCACCACTTTGCAGACAATGTCAGATGACATGTAATGATTTATAAAATCTAGTTGTAAAAGTTAATTTCAGCAAAAATCGACATAATATGAATTATTATTATAGTAATACTGACGAGTGGTTCTAATTCAGTGCCAACTAGGGATGAAAACAAAAAAAAAATTTACTATTTTACAGCAGTTTTATTTAGATGAAACTTGTATATGTTAATAAGTATGCCAATAGTTTTATTTCAGAGTTTTGGCAAGACTATCATTAAAAGGAAATAAAAAAAAATATTAAAAAAATATTTCATTTGAAAAAAAAACATTATCATATATGTATATTCGGGAAAAAATGTATAAAATTATTCTTGATAATACCTATAGTTATATATAATCATCGTCCTATAGTTTCAGAGAAAAAAAATTTAAAAATTCATCATTTTCTGGACAATTTTAAAATTATTCAAAAAGGTTTAAGATACGAGATTAAATTACGTGTAAAAATAAATGTAATTAAATAATGTAATTATCAATATAACATTCGTAATATTTGGCTTTGGGGGCGACTTCATTATACTTATACAACTATACCCTTTCTGTTATATTCATAGAGTACCCTACAGAAGAATATTTATCACCACAAAGTGAAATCGCTTTATTTGTAAATCATGAGGAAACGAGATTTACGAAGGCATGCGTGTTGTTATAGTGGAACGGTATAAATTAAAATTAATTAAAATACTAAACAAGCATTTACTATTAAAAAAAACGTTTACCAAGTGGCCCTTGTTATATTTATACATTAGACCACATCAATTAACCTTATCTTAAACGACAACCATATTTATCGTGTCGTGGAATATTGCGGTTAATAATATTCCACATCGCACACAACATTTTACGCTATTCACAGACATTGCCAAGTCGGCTGAGTCTTCTTTGCTTGGAGGAGTCTTTGGACGCTTCATAAGAAATTAGGCCATATGGTGTGAGCCAGCTTCAAGTGGAAAATGTGAAATAAGTATACTTTAAGTAGAAAATGGAATGGGTGAACAAAACGTGGTATTTTTTCCGAAGTGAACGAGATTTATTTTATTACCAGTTTTGGTGTATTTCTATGTTTAAAATATAATGTTTATTCAAAATAGTGGAAAATTTATGATTACTCTCTTACTGTACAGACATGTACGGGGGAAATCCATCTATGTAAAACGTTTATTCATAAACGTCATGACAAAATATAAACATGGTTGTTATATATCTACGGTAATAAAAAATACTGAAACAAACGTTTTCATTAAGTGCAGAGCACTATCATAATAGTTTTGGTGCGGGGCATGATAATAAACGGAGAATATAGCACAAATTGCACATTAAATATAATTACAAATAACGGCTTAGAAACCATGTGTATGAGGGTGTATAAAATTCCTACAAGTTATCACCGTGATTATGTAAGAAAATTTTCGGAATATGTGTAGTGAGGTTACATTAAATAGACTTGTCAATTATACTTTCAACGCAGCTTTCAAAAGACAAATAATTATCTCCAACCAATTAATATACTCTCTTTATATATGTAGGCATTTTTTTTTGTCTTTTCATTTATTTTATCATGGCTAAATTTGGAGTATTATACTTTTTTGACTTTATATAGATATTTTATATGTTACTCTTCCCTCTCGGTCAATAAACGCTTCCGCTCTATTGATCAACAATAACAGCGGTTGTGGGCCAGAGATTTATCCACGGGAATATCTGCAATGGTCAATCAATGAATAAGCTGGTCTATCTATACTTTGCTTCGTTTAAGCAGTGTTCTTAAATTTCTATGACATTTTTTATCATTTCTCTTTTCATAGTTAAATGAAGCTACGTGATGTAATATTATTTCTACTTTCTTTAAATTCTTTACCACGGCCTAGGTTTCGTTGTGTTACAACACCTTTAGGTGGGCTATTAGCAAAGATCTTTGTTTTGTTTGTGCAGTTTTGCATTAAAAATGTCAAAATTTTATAAATGAGAATAATTTTGAGGCGAAAGTTGTAGAAAAGTATGTTAATCAAAATTATATTACTCTAGCTGAAAACAAAACGAACATGATTTTGGGCGATTGTTGGAACTGCGCATATTACTTATTTCTCCTTATTAATATATGGATGTAATTGACAGCAAATAAAAGGAAACGGTAATTTTTAAGTGAAAAAAAATTTAATTTCTTGTTTGCCCCAATATTCGAACTGTGCAATTATAATCCATACTTTGTTTCACTTTTTCTTATAAAAGAAAATAATGTTATTTTCTATTTTCAAACAACTTAAGAAAAGGAGAACGTTCTCAATTGTAATGTATTTTTGAAGTATTTATGCAGCGTTTATTGCTTCATATCTCCGGCATTTATTTTTTTCATTTGGAAGGACGTATTTTTAATATAATCCCATGAAAAAATTAGAGGAATCTGATTAATAGAATACATACTCACAAAATACATCAGAATTGAAAAGCAAAAGTGCCGTGATTAAGTTTGAATTATATAAGTTTAATAAATTTGGATAAAACATTTTTAATTGGAAGGGTATACTTTGGGTATGGTCCCATTAGAATTTGGTTAGAATCTGAACATAGAAATTTAAAACATTCCACAGAATTCCTCAATATTGCATAGCACAGGTACCATGATAAAAATTCGACGATTTAGGTGTAATGATGTCTGATATGACACGACTAAGGGACACATAAATTGGCTCATTCAGGGTGCAATCAGTCTGGGTACAATTATGAAGTCAAACTATGGTTACAGGAACTTATTATCTTCATTGACCAGGCCTAACCTCTTCTAGTTTGAATTCCTTTAATTTGTTTTGATGCAACAATAAGTAATAAAACAAAAAAGTAGGTAAGTGTGTATGGGTAGATACATTATAATTTCAACCTTTGATCCATAATATTGCTACAAGTGTACCGCCTCTCCAAATTGTGAGATTTAGCAATCCGCTGGTTTTAAATTAGTACTTGAGTCTCATATAGAGACTTGATCATTAAACTTTGGATTAGAACTCCTCGGTCCTGATATTGCAGGGGTAAAAGCCGCCTAAGTTTCTAAAATAGTATTGTGGGTCTCAAGTAGAGACTCAATCATTGAACATGAAATTTCAACTCCTAAGTCCTGATGCTGCAGGAGCACTGCCTACCTAGCTGTAAGATCTAAGAACCTACTATTGTTAAATTAGTATCACGGCTTTCAAGTGCGAACTCTGCTGCTAAATTTTGGGTTCCAATTCCTCACTTTGGCATTGTAGAGTTACTGTTTACCTAAATCGTGACACTTTAAGATCTGCTGTTAAGTCAGTATTGTGGATCTCAACTAGAAAGTCGGCCATTAAATTCTGGAATTCAACCCTTCAATTGTGATATTGCATTTGAACTGTTGACTTATGCTGGGAGATTTGAGGATCTACTGTTTACATTAATATTGTTACTTTCAAGCAGAGACCCTACCACTAGAGGTTGAGTTCCAATTCCACAGTTTTGAGACGGTGAGAGTTCTGCCTGATGACATCGTAAGACATGAGAGTGTGCAGTTTTTAAGTTAGCAATGTTACTGTCAAACAGAGACTCTGCCTCAAATCTTTGTGTGTACACGTGTACACACACACACATATACACGCACGCACGCATGCACGCACGCATGCACGCACGCATTCACGCACAGCACACGCATGCACCCACGCACGCATGCGCATGCACCCACGCACGCACGCGCATGCGCATAGGTATTCTATAATTAGGGTCATGTAACTTTTTGAGGAAGTGACTTACCTGAAAAATTTAAAATAAGTATTTTTAACATTTCAAAAATTTCAACTGGGCACATCCAGTAAGGGAAGAGACATGCTTTACGATTAGTGTCACTCACGCACGTACACACGCACGCACGCACATACGCACGTACGCACGCATAGGTATTCTTTAATTAGGGTCTTGTAACTTTTTGAAAAAAAATGACTTACATGAAAAATTTAAAATAAAATAAGTATTTTTAACAATTTCATCTGCGCATAACCGGTAAATGAAGAGACATGCTTTACGATTAGTGTCAAAATTTGTTTGAAGAATGATTTACAGGCCGACTGTTGTTACTATTAATAAATTGATGTAGATCAAAACTTGATTGTCAGCTTTCAATTCGGTATTGAGACTGTTATTTTTATTTTCTTAATTGTTTTTACCTCGGTAGAAAACATTTTTAAATAAAGTTATAATTACACTCCAGGCTCTATCGTCGTTCTAGAAACCGTAGGGATAAAACCCATATCACAAAAACATAATTACCCTTAAAACTAAAACATTTTCAATTAATTCTTTATGCAAAATTTTTTTTTATTTCAATAACCACAATATTACCGTTAACGAGCAACCTCGTAGAATAAGAAGGCAGAATTATTTTGTCTTTATAAATCTCAGTACAACTTTCACAAACCAAAAAAAACTTAAATTTCTCTCTTAAGCTAAACTCTCGTTTCATTTTATTAATTTCAAGGAAATTATAATATATAAGTATATGTATATATATATACATATATATATATATATATATATATATATATATATATATATATACATATATCTATACTCATATTTCCACCTTAAAATCATAAACTTAGAGAAAGCCTGGCGTGCATTAGTAGCATTATTACTAAGTATGAGAATTATAATACTTGAAATCAGTCAGTCTCTCTTTCCATGTGTCTATTCATTCGCTTATAAATTGAGTTGCACGATATGGCTTTTGATGCATTTTTCATAGAGGATATAAATCCATGAAAGTTTTTAAGTATAAAACTTTTGTGTACTGCAGCGGAATTGGGGAATGAAAGAAGTAATTTTGTCAGAGAAATGTTCGGATTCAACAATCAGTCGTGAAAGTTGTCAGTTACGTAGAATTTTTAATTGCTGTAACACTGAGAGGCGTAAAAAACTTGTCAACTTACTTATTCAATTTGACGATAGAATGCAAATCGTCAACTACTCATTGATTTATGTGCCATGAATCGTGTAAAAATATCAACGTGTAGAAAATACATTTTTACCAGGTGGATTGCGAACAACGCAAGCGAATATTTTTAAATATTCCCTTCTACGTAATTTTTTTTAATTCGCAAGAATAGCCCAGTATATAATTCAACGAGAGTCGTTAAATTAAAATAAATTTGATCTAACTATTATGCGCTTTTCCATTAGAAACAAGGAAACTACATGTCAGATATGTTTATTTTGTTAACCTGATCACAATAAATTCACTGGATTATATTGCATTTACTCTGACCAATTTTTTCATGATCTATCTATTCTACAAGCTCGATGGCAAAATCTAGCAAAACAGAGGAAAGTTGATCATACGTTTAATGTTATAATATATTGCGGGTAACGTAGAATATTATTATTATCCGAAATGTTCTCGGACATGATAAATACGACGGTCATTTACTTCGAGATCAAATATCGATGGCGGTACATTTCCCACCGCGGTTTAACGAGGGTATTTCACTTGACAAGAGGTCTAGTCAAAAGGTTAGAGGCAAATTTATTCCATTATAACGATGTAATCATCGCTAATAAAATAGATGAAGTTAAGATTTATTAAATTTTGTAAAATAGATCTAATAAATGAAAAGCATTTTACGGTAAAATATCTTTTTTATGTGATGAGGTAATAAAATTGACATGAAGATGACATTTAAAGATTCTACGAATTAGCAATTAAGCAGTTATATATTTATTTTAAATAGATATTCAAAGATATAATTTTTTATTTCTATTTAATTTCTTTAGAGAATTTAATACAACGCGAAAATTTTACGATAAATAATTGATTTTCCGTTATAATTTTAAATAAAATTTTCTGTCTACTTATATTTCCAAAAGTATTACAACCATTATTATACTTTCGATTTCTGATTATGAATCATCAATTTAGGGAACCTATGAATAACGGAACATATTTTTTTAATTCATCAGTTTCAAAGGAAATTGAATTTAAAACTTCGTTTTAGAGATCAGTCAGAATTACTACATTTGGTAACTCATCTAAAAGAACATGTTAGGAAAAGTAAAAATATCCAGTACTTGGCAAGGTAGATTTTAAAATTATAAGGTTTCATTAAAAACACTTAAATTCATCAAAACCGTCCTTTCGCCAATGGCTTCATTAAAGCCTTTAATTTCAAAAACCTGAATATATTAATTAACATAGATGATTAATATAAAGTTAGTAATAAAGCAAGCTTCTAATCAATATCATCTCATGTTATAGGACTATAATTTTAAACTTCATTAATAATCAACTATCAAATTGTAATTAATTTGTCAAATAGGCAAGTTTTCTTTACATTCACGAAATTTACATACATACTTCTAATACGGAATTCAACTTTATAAAAATACTTATAAAATTTATTCCATTTCCCAAACAATGTTGTTCAACATGTGTACAGAGTAGGGCACATTTCCCACGCGCTGGAAAATTGTACACCTTACACCGATACATAAGTTTAGTAATAAACACTTTGTAGAAACTATTGATTAATATCGGTTTTGACGGCAATACCAAAGCATTTTGAAAAAAAATAGTTCATGGCAGGATATATACTGTTTTGCACCAGCATATTATAGAGAAACAATATGAATTTGATCAGAATCGATCAACGTTAACTATATCCTCGTATATTTACAATATCTTTCCAAATTCATGGATTATAGGATACAGGTCGACTCCGTATACAAATTTAAAAACAAACCTTTAATAAGATTCATTATTTCAACTTTCTCTAGAAATTGTCTTTTAATGTTATCAAGGTGATTTGATTCTTGACCCTTTTTTATTAGACATTTTTGTAAATGACATTAGTAACTGCTTCAGATTTAAGACATTCCTGTTATATGTTGATGAATTTAAGATATTTTCAAAAATAAAAGACAATTCCGATTACACTCACTTACAGAAAGATCTTAATACATTTGATGCGTACTACACTACCAATAAAATATACTTAAAAACAGTAAAGGTAATTCGATTACTATCTCCAAAAATAAGTGATCTATTTCTATCTCTATAATATTGATGGCATTTCATTGGAGTCTGTTTTTGGTTCCAAATTATTAGTCATTTTTAATACCATAAGACCCTATGCATTGCATGGTTTCGTATCGAGAACTGCCAAACCCTTTAGGGCAGTGAGAATGTATCATATCCTTCACACAGCTGTTGTCTGATCTCAACTTAAGTATGCTGTTGCAATCTGGAATCTTTCCTATGCTACATATTCTGATATGACTGAGTGAGTCCAAAGGCGGTATATTCTCAAATTGCAATACCGCTTTAACGTGCCAAAAGTTTACTATGATAAGGCAATTTTGCTGTTCAAATACAGCACATCACATAGGAGGCGCGTTCAATTAAGAGCAACAGTACTTTACAATATCTGTCTGATACTATTGTTCAAACATTGTAAGTTAACTGAAGTTTCACGTCTGTGATTGTGATAAGCTGTTCCATTCTGTGGATATGTTTGCTAATTAGTCATCCCAATGCAAGATGTTTTTTTATAGAATATTATATACGAATCAATCTGTTAATAAATTATTAATTTATGTTAACTTTTAATACCCGTATTTTATTTGATAATTATTTTAAAATTTTTCCGTTTTCGAACTTAAATGATGTCTATTATTTTGTATATCGTTATTATTACTTTTATTCCACACGCGCATAGGTAATTAATGTTTTTTTTTAAATTTTGCATTCTTTTATTTTCTTTTTGTAATTATTAGGTAATTTTTTTTTAAATTACTCAACAATTGCTGCCATTTCATGGTATTCAATTATTGTTATGTCAGTGTTTAATCTTTCTCCTATTATTGTTAAATTATCATTATTATTTCGTATGGAATTATTCTTACCATGGTTTTAATCAATCTTTATATATAACAGTCTCAAAATAGTTTAGTGTCTGTATGTGGCAATGTTAGGATACAAGTCTGTCTAGTAAGAAACTCATAAATTGTCATTTGGTCATGATGTTGTTTTTTCCCGTATATAATAAAGAAATAAGTAAATCAATCTTGACTTCCAATTGTAAACACACACTAATTAAAATAACGTAGATTGAAAGCAATATTTTTCATTTGCTTAATTTTTAATTAATCACATTTGGTACTAAAATTCTGCGACTTCCGTTAAAAATGAGATATAATATTGTGACCATTTGAGTAAATATATTTATATATATATATATATATATATATATATATATATATATATATATATATATATGTATATATATATATACATATATATCGTCGTAATACTTTTATTGGTCCTTAAAGTAAGTTTAATTTGTAGATGTACGTTTTACTCGTTTTTATACAATGGTGCAATTAATATACTGATAATATAAAGAATAACAAATAATGAACTTACATTTTTTTATCTGTCTGCAATACAACGGCCTATCGAGAGGTATTGTAAAAAGGGTCTCTGTGTTAAATAATAACGTTCTACGTGTCGAATTTTATTCCACCGAAGGCGGAAAAGCTGAGTACCTTTTTTATTGGAGCTTACATCGACAGCTTAGTCGAAGTCCTCCTAGAATAAGGAGTATATTTTAATATCAGCGACGGAACGTTTATTAAAATACAATATTAAGTGACTCTATTATCTACGAGGAATGGGAAAGTGTATGTCAAGTTGAATATACTTGGGGAATGTGTTTTTTGTTCGAGCTTACATAGTCGAAGTCCTCCTAGAATAAGGAGTATATTTTAATATCAGCGACGGAACGTTTATTAAAATACAATATTAAGTGACTTTATTATATATGAAGAATGGGAAAGTGTATGTCAAGTTGAATATACTTGGGAAATGTGTTTTTTGTTCGAGCTTACATAGTCGAAGACCTCCTAGAATAAGGAGTATATTTTAATATCAGCGACGGAACGTTTATTAAAATACAATATTAAGTGACTCTATTATCTACGAGGAATGGGAAAGTGTATGTCGAGTTTAATATACTGGGGGAATGTGTTTTTTGTTCGAGCTTACATAGTCGAAGTCCTCCTAGAATAAGGAGTATATTTTAATATCAGCGACGGAACGTTTATTAAAATACAATATTAAGTGACTTTATTATATATGAGGAATGGGAAAGTGTATGTCAAGTTGCATATATTGGGTGATGTGTTTTTTGTTCATCTGATATTTTGTGAATATCGATTTTCATAAGGTTTTAAGATATCTCATCTAAAGTTTTAAGCGAAATTTTCATTAGTATTTAAAAAAAATAGCCTGTTGTTTACTTATGTACATACATGAAATAAAGTTTTCCTAAAGACACATATACTACAGGCTACTCCTCTCATCATTCTGAGCGTAAAACATTTTGATGAATGTGGAAAACCCATCTTTTTCCAAAATAAAAGCATTTAAGAAAGAAATTATCAGGACTCTATTTTTCCCGAATAATTCTCATCGGTTAGATCAGCTGATAATTTGTAATACGTTGGCGTGACATTGTTTCCACAATTTGCATTATGATTGTGATTCATAACATTATCCTGAATAAGAAAAATTGTTAAAAATGAATTCATTTAAAATTTTATACATTTTTTTTTAATCATTCAGAGTGCTGTACCAAAATGTGAAAGTCGGCCGAAATTTGAATGTCACTAAAAACAATATAATATTCATCCAGTCGATATCCAACTCATTCGGTAAATTGCAATCTTCTTAAAAAAAGTATTTATTGTTAATTTAATATTTACTATATTAATATTATAGCTAATCTTTTATTAAATCTGTGATCTATTTTATAAAGTGTATTTATTGTTAATTTAATATTTACTACATTAATATTATAGCTACTTTTTATTAAATCTGTGATAAATTTTATAAAGTGTATTTATTGTTAATTTAATATTTACTACATTAATATTATAGCCATTTTTTTATCAAATCAATGTCAGTATTAGGATGACGTTAATATCCACTGTTTCACTGAATTAAATAACAATTATTTGAATTATAGGATAATGTAAGATTCGATCATTTGCTTATAGTATATCGTTCATATAGTCTACCTGTTATTCTTGATTTAAAGTGAAAATTAAAAACAAGTATTTAAGATGAATATTGTGGAATTAGGGTGATATTTATAATTAAAAGAAATTTTGACCTTTATCTATTTTATTCTACCTTCATTTTTCACTTCTTTGAATTACTTATTAAGTACATACAAATTTTCCTATTTTTCGTTTTGGTCGTTGGAAGGATAAGCAAAATTAAAAGTCTATATGTTTCATAAATTCAAAGATGAAAATTACGTTGCACTCATATCATATCCATTTATATTCGCATTCTTGAACGTAAAGGCAACCAATTTCATTGACAAAGAAAAAACATTTAAAACTATTAGTTACATACCGTAGATAAGTAAATAATAAATACCTCGCAAAAAATTATTCCAAAACAAGAAAACGTCAAATATATTATACACACTATTTATTTCCTTATATCTTGATATTCAACCCACGAAACTTCCTTACGCATTACGACCTTGCAACATAGAAATTTTCTGCAGTATTTTCCCCATTCATCGAGAAAAATTGAAAAGGCTTTCATTAACTGTGGACAATGTCACATATTGTCAGCAACGTGGAACATTACTAGCCAGAATATTATCTGATACGATAAATGCGTAGGTGATGTCATATGTACAATTGACCACATCGTAACCACATTTATAATCTAAGCCAAACGAGGGTTCCTCGCTCGATGGAAATTTCGATGGCATTAATAAGTAAGACATTTGTTTTACGTTCAATTATCCATTTTTATTTACACGATATCAAATTGCGATAGCTTGCGTAGATCTAGAGTAAACAAAATTTAGTGAATTACTTTGTAAAAAATGTTTCCAAAAATTTTGCTGTGAAATTGTTTTCCCGTAAGCCACAATTATGTCTTGAAATCACTTTTATAACTTGGATAAAACATTTGCACGTCCTGCAACATGTTGACAATTTTTATTCATTAGTTTTTAAACCTACTATTTGTTCTCAGTTTGTTCTAGCAATTGATTTTCAAGGAATATTTGATCCTGATAAAAAGTAGCATATATTTTAATGTAACTATTGTCAATATTACCAATGTACATAGTTTTCAATAACAGATAGCCATCGCTGATATGATAGTAAAAGAGTTTGTAACAATAATAGAATTGAAATTCAATTATTTAAACCGTTTCAAAAAAATATTACTTTAAATCTATCTGTTTTTTAGGATGATATCTCTAAATTTCTCGCATCGTATGCATAGAAATTTTCAATGGTTGTCAAGTAAATTATAAATGTAAAATTTTAATAATATTCTATGCATAAAATATGAAATTTACAAAAAATATATCCACAGATCCCAAAAAATAATTAATTATATAATTAACTTTTTAAGTACCAAACACACATTTTGAAAAATCTCAAATAATAATGCTATTCTTCACTTTATAAATTTTTAATTTCTTTATATTTTTCTCTAAGCAATATTGCCAAAATACAAATAACCTATTTTATCTCTTACACAACTAAGTAAAATTATAGGTAGCATAAAACTTTTTAATTTCTTAGCGCAAATTTACTAAAATAATTTCCCTTTGACGTATATATTCTATATTGTTTTCCTGATATTTTGTGACTTTATTTGCAAAAGGTGGTTTAAAAGTTAGGGACAGGGTTACCTACTGATTATCCCAACGATGCTACTAAGTCCCGAATTGCTTTACTTTACAATACAGGTTTTACCCTAAGCCCTTCGTGGCTATTTTGACAACCGCATATTTCGTGTCCAGAGATTGCAGCCAGTTTGACTTTCAACAAGTTGAGGGATAAATACCCTATAAGAATTGCTTAAAATTTAAAACTTTTATCTTGCGTAGTTTCCGGAATACTTGACGTCAAAAATTGTAAGTTTCGTAGCGTACTTACCGACAGATCATTAAAAATTCCTTTTTGAAGAAACAAAAAATGAAAATTTAATTTTAATACGTATTAGTTAGCAGTGTTTAATTCACAAATTAAGAAAGAAGTCAGAAATTTGACAATTCTTGACTAGATATTAACAAAAGTTAGAT
This sequence comes from Druceiella hillmani, assembly GCA_039881145.1. Taxonomy (NCBI): domain Eukaryota; kingdom Metazoa; phylum Arthropoda; class Insecta; order Lepidoptera; family Hepialidae; genus Druceiella; species Druceiella hillmani. Next base: position 8,759,296 of record JAYKKI010000068.1, read on the forward strand.
ATTAAAGCACATATCAAGTATCTTAAATATATACAAGTGTGCACAACTCTGTACATGCCTTGTTATACAGCTGTGGTCTTAGAAAATGTGAAGAAAATAAATAGATCGAAAATTTACCTATTCAACATTAGAGATGATTCTATTTTATATTACTTACTCCAAGATCCCTAACCTTTTTGATATTGAAAACGTATTATAACTGCGACAGATACTTGATTTTGAAACTTAAAATTTGACTTCGAAAATCGGGTTATGTTTTTGGTATAATTAAAAAAATTATAACATTTTTAATCGAATTTCATATTTGAGAAAGCAATTGGTTTATTATTTATACAATAAAAGCCAACGAATATGACAATATCTACTTATTATAGAGTATTTAAAGATAGGGAAATGGAATTTTTAAACTGTAACAATAGTGAACTATGTGCCCTTAGGTTAACTCACTATGTAACGTTCTATTTTTATTTTACGCTATTCTTTATTATGCGTTCAAAAATAGAAAGTATACTTCTGAAGTTATAGCGGATACTGCGCATCACACAGTGAGTTATTAGAAAAATTTTAGTGTTCGCCTAAAACAAAAGTAGAAAAATTACCCTCATACCAAAATTTATGCGCTACAAATCTTGTTAGAAGTAAAATGTTGATTGATCCTAAAAGTTTGAAAAATACGCAATTTATACGCCAGGAAGTCGGTTTGATTTTTATTTTGACTGCCTTGAGGGATCATGATGTTAATATGGAATAGTCAATTCACACAAAAATAATAAATCATATCCCGTTAACGATTAAATTTCCAGAAAATGATCATTAATTTCCGCCACGGTTGTCGCATGAATTGGAATATTCTTAAGACTAAGTTTGCGATTATAAATAGAACCTGCCTCCTCTGAAAACAATATCCTATATGTGTGGCATGCACTATTACTATAAATATAAATCAGATATTTAATCTAATCCTAATTGAAATAGCTATTTCCTCGTTCTTTACTTTCCGCTGTTACTACAATTAAATATTTTTAAACACGACTTCAACCCAAAAACATAAAAAGTTGAGTTAAAATTTTTGATTAAAAGTTATGTGAAAAATAAATTCACATCTTGCGTTAACTCAACACAGATTTACTACATGCTTCGTACAAGAAAAAGATTAAATTGTTTTCAAATATTTTCAAACATTACTTCTACGCAAGTACTTAAAAAAATGTCTTTAAAACTTTTTGGGGAAATTCTGTTAAAAATAAGTCCACATCTTGATCACACTTAATACAGATTAACTAGGTGCTTCGTATAAGTAAAAGATTAAAATTTCTTCCAATGTTTTCTAACATGACTTCAACGCTAAAAACTTAAAAACATATTTTAAAATCTTTTGATAAAAAATTATGTCCAAAATAAGTCTACGTCATGTGTTAATATATATTTACTACGTGCTTTTTATAAGCAATAGATTAAATTTTTTTCAAATATTTTCAAGCGTGCCTTCAACACAAAAACTTAAAAGCAGTCTTTAAAACTTTTTGAGGAAAATTTTTGTGTAAAATAAGCCCACGTCTTGCATTAAACTTAGTACAGATTTACTACGTGCTTCTTATAAGCAAAAGGTAATTTTTATTTAAATATTTTCAAACACGATTTCAACACAAGAACTTAAAAATAACCTTTAAAACTTTTTGAAGAAATATTATAAAAAATAGGTCCATGTCTTGCTTGCTGGACTTAATGCAGATTTACTATATGCTTCGTGTAAACAAAAGATTAAGTGTTTTTCAAATATGACGTTAACATAAGAACTTAAAAAGAATCTTTGATTCATTTACTTTTGCTTAATTTTACTAAAAATTTAGATAACCGTAGTGTTTTTGGCTGAATAATACTTTTTTCTGATAAACATAAACTCGAGTTTGATTTTATGCAATCAATTGTAGGACACCATAAGAAAAAAGTATGTATGAAGTCAATTTTTATAATAGAGAAAGAATAACAAGAGAAAGAATAACATAAATATAACATTTTGAGAGTCATAACAATAAATGAAAACGTTTAAAAGAAATTGAAAAAATAAAAAAAAATTTCGATATAATTTGGTAAGTAGAATTAGTAAATTTGGACTTTGCAATAACATAATATTAAGCTATGCACAAAAATGCATTAAAATATTATATTAATACTAAAAATATTCTGTAAGATATTTATTTAAATATTCTGTAAAGAAAAATATTCTGTAAGATAGATATTATATTAATACTAAAAATATTATGTTAAGATCTAACAATAGAAGCCAGATAAATCGTAATGTGAAAACTTGGTAACGATCGAGCATTTGTGAAGGTCAATATGTTACAGCAGTGCGATATAATATTCCTAAATTATGATCGTCCCATTTGTTGATAGATGGTTTATGTAATTTAAATGTATAGACAGTACAATGAACTTAATGAACTTGTTGAACTCAGACTGATTTTATACCAAGCCCGTTACACCTGTTAGACTAGTAAATTGCGTTACACTTTGAGTAAACAGAATCGGTTAAGTGAACTTTATAAATTAATTATGAGCGAAGTTTATGGCGAAGGAATTCACCCTTTAATAATCTCTTAACAAACTGTTATTGTATATAATCCGAATATTACACACGGCCAATATTTAATTACCAGACTACGTATCTTTAATCATTTATTCAATGTGCCGAAAGATTTTAAGGAAATATTAGATTCTCATGAATCATATTTTATGATAAAAATGTAGTCTACAACGTGTCTAACGTTTTAAAGCATATTTAGTTTTTGTCTACACCACGTTTAATTTTTCTTAAAATGTATATAATTTGAAATAAACTTTTTGTAAAATAATTTATCTACCTGGCTGAGTATGAGTAAAAATTTTTTTTTAAAAATATGCAATGAAGTCCGATTTAGATCCATGCCTAAAGTAATCTTCATTCAAGATATAATAAAAACAGCTATTCTAACTATAGAGCAATCCCCATCGTCTTCTAGTTATAACAAATAAATAGATACAATAATGTGCAAAGAGAAAACTTTGAACCCATTTTTAAGTATATCGCGTGCACGGAAAAGTGGGAGATTTGGCATATTTAAAACTTATATAATTTTATTTGAACAGCATAACTTTAAATTTTAAACTTCCCAGATATTGCAGAGAATTAAGGCAAACAACATACGCTAATGACCTATTTGTACACAACACCCAATGACGTAATAGAACAAAATTCAAAAAATTATAAGCAATGATTACAGAGGTACTCTTTGACAAAATAAACACAATAGCGTCCAAACTTAAAATATTAATGAATTGCGGTCAAATTTTGACCACTGGGTGACCACTAGCATATATTATTCAGGAAAAATATCCTTATTTGATAATAACTTTTTAAAAAATAAATGTCAAACTATTTTTATCGAGGCACTTCAACTCCAAACTCTAGACTAGCCTCGTCTCTCTTACACCAAAATTTGAGTACAAAAGTAATTGCATCATTACTTTTACGAAAAATTGGAAATGTGAGATTAAATAATGGATTTTTTAACCCTTTATGAACGTACTAAATAAAAACACTTTTTGTATTTCAAAAAACACCTTCAGCTAGATTATAACAATGAATCATTATTGCTATTATAAGTTGTCCTCTCAATTTACTTTCGGGGTGCCGTAAAGAAACGATTAAATGAACACAATTTACCGTCTTGGAATGTATTTGAAAAAGAAAATATTTTCCATTACATTCCATGACACTAGCAAATTATAACATATTCAAGTGTTGCTGGTAGTTATTTTTTTAACATAATTATAACGAGGGTTACTTGGTTGGCAGGTTTATTGTTATCCATTTAGACTCAATACGACATTTTTACATATATTAGTTTGACATGTGTTTAGCCTAAGTGCATGTTAGTATTGTAGGTTAATATAAAAGTATGCAATAAAATGAAGTAGTAATATAGAAAAGTGTACTTTCCTCGTGTTTTACAATATTTCAAGATTATTATACTTAAACTTTTATATTCATTCAATAATATCAGAATATGAACAATCTACGCGACATTCTTGTCTTGTACCTTGTGTTTTTTACCTTTCGTAAAAATATGTGCTTTCACAGACACTTCTATTTTAGTGCATCATTTTATTTACATCTTTTAGACATTTTGTACTTTTGTTCGTCCACATCTTTTTAGAGCTTTCACGTTTTTGTTAACATCTGCCTCTTTCAGCTTTACTTTATTTACTTGTTCAATCTGGTTAAATACTTCAATATTTATATATACCTTTTCGTTCACATCCTTACTGTGGTCAGCTTCATGTTTTCAAATAGCGTAATTTTTATTTCTAAATAAAAACTTTCCAAAACGCACTTTTTAATATAAAATTATTTCTTCACACTGAAATACCATTATCTACAGTTACTATAGTTTTCTTCGGAAGGCTTTTCCTTCATTATTTTTAAAACGGAATGAAAATTTCAGAAGTATTTTCTTTCTTATATCTTATGTCGATCATGAGAAAGAAATACCTTATGCATGAGTGTTTATATACCTATAAAATATATTAAAAATATTTTATTTTCGAAAACTTGCACAGGCGCTTTAAACTTTGAATACGTTATTTTAAAATCTTTTAATTACTAAAACTGATATCATATCACGCGATGTTAACGAAAAACCTATCAAGCACAATTAGAACTATGAGTGTTCTGTACATACTTGAGTATATGTAAAAATTTACAAATTTAAACTTACAGTGTCTCCATTAAACCATATATAATTATTAATTAATATTTTTCACCTTGTCAATATATTACCTTTAATAACAATTCTTAATATTTTTTATCTTTCACATTCATCGAGTATACAAATCGAGATTAATGTACTTATCATGAATAATCACACTTTATTTATCATTGAGTTTATTAGGTTTAGAAAAAAATATGTCGGATAAACAAATACCAAGGTAACAAACGGAATAACAAGGTAAAAAAGTTACTTATATCAGCAAAGAATAAACTACAAGTCACAAATCGAGTTGATCGATATATCATTTTCAACGAAATCTTTTTCTGAAACTATAGTGATTCTATTTCGTTGCGGAATTCAAGTAAATGAAACTGCAAATAAGTCCAGGAATTAAAAAAAAGCTCAAAACGCAAGAAATAACAGGATAAAATTGAAATACTTCAGGATTAAAATGTTCAGGTTTAAAAAAGTAATCAAGTGTGCATTGCTTATAATAAGCGGACAGTTGCGCAAACTGGCTTCGTTTTGGGCTGAAAAACATTTCCTTGCGGATTTAAAGGATTAAATCGTCATTTTCCAAGTTAAAAAATATACCAAAAAACGTTTTTTGTCAAATATAATAAACTATGATAGATATGTTTAATTAAGGCCAATCCTTTCAATTTAATTAGGATAAAATGAAAACACATTAGTGATTTCTAGAAAATATAGAACTCTAAATATATCAACAGACTAATTTGATACAGTTGCCATATTAAGTAAATATTGTAGACAGAGGCAATGTAGTTATGACCACAGACGTAAATTCGCGTTTAGTGAATTAATATTAATATATTTAATGGGAGACTTCTGTTGTTATTTAGATTAGGTTAAAGCGGTTATTCTAAAATATTATATCTAATGCTTGTATTAAAAAAAACCATATCCGCTTCCTTTAAATTTTTGAACTAGTAAATATTTACGATAGCGCCAATGAATTTACTGAAAATGCTGTGATAATAATTTTCAACCCTAAAGAAAAATGTTCTCTACATTCCACAATGTTTGTTTTACTTGTATACTAAAATGGGAAACATTTATAAAATATAAGTAGTTACATATAAATAAATACATTTATTATTATTTCTGATAATATTGAAAGGTAGAATTGAGATTCTCGCAATTATTTTCTGTCATTAATTAAAATAATTTATTGTTTATTTTCTCTAAACTATGAAATATTTTAAATGACTAGTTTTATTCAGAATATTCAGTAACGTCGCTATTTTAATGTTAATTAGAATATCTAACGTTGTCTTCGGAAATTACTGACAATGAATCATTTGGGGAAATTGACGAAGCGTATCGCATTTCGTTTAATCTAATAAGGTATTCGTCATTTTCGTTTTCTTAATAATAATAATTTTTCCAGCAACAACTTATTTATAATTTAAGAACTATAATTTTAGTTAATATCCGTAGTCTTAGAAACAATCAATTTACATCTCGATACATTTTAGAATATTAATAAAATTGCTTTACATAAGACGCCATAAACGGTACTTTAAACGATTTATTGATACGAAAATAACGTATTGATGATTATTTTATTATGTTAGTATATACTATGCAAATTTAACTGATTTAAAAAAGAATATCGAAATAATTTTGTTTGTTAATTAATATACATAATTTGAAAAATATATCCAATATGAATAATATCAATAATGAATTAAATACATAAAATATACGATTGGTTGAAATATTTTAAATAAAGCAGATTTTCTGAGAGTACAGGACGATATATCACGTTATTAAATAAGAATACGATATAAACGAGTAATTCTAAAATGACAGAATGTACTTGGTTTTACAGTTTATATGGATAATAAGCGACTAAGTACAAAAATAAAATTGCAAGATAAAGAGACTGAAAGAAGACACTAAATTATGTTCTTTAAACAAAAATTAAGTTTTTGGTAAATATATATCAGTTGTTAAATATATGAAATTTTAGCCAAAAGAACAGGGAGTAGGCGTGATAAGTTTTGTTTCGGCTAAAGTAGCAATAAAACTTAACCGAAATTATTCGATACAGCCGATATTTGTCATTACCTTCTACGTTGTCTACTATTTTTCTATTAGAAGTAACATTAAAAATGCAGAAGATGCAGTTCCAATTACTTAGGATCTCTAATAAATCATAAATCGCAGTTTACATATCGTATAATATTTTATAAAATATTTACCCCATCAGACGTAGATAAATTTGTCATCAATAAAAATAAGTGTCTTATAAAATATTTCAATTTATGAATATATATACCATGCAACAAAAAACGTGGCTAGAAACGATTCGGTAAAACGGTTTGTTATTTAATTTTACACTTAACATGTTATTTTAATTGATATATCAAACTAAAGTGTGATAAAATCTACTTTCATGTAAATCTTTTATGGAAATCTATGCATGATTAACATGAAATGTTTTATAGGACAAATTTACATAAAATGCTTTATATGATACTTAAAAATTATATGAAACGTAATATTATGTGATACATAAAATGTTTTATGGGATAAATTTCATTAGAATATAATACAATTTTTTACTTACAAATAGATTTATTTAAAAATAATTATCTGCGACAACCACTGGCATCACAATTTTGTTATATATAGGTAGATTGAGAAACATTACAATTGCTCCTCCTGAGAATAAATAAATTTCTAGCTGATAATACTTTTGTAGAAATCTGAATAATACAGCTCATATAGCAATAAAACATTCTTAATACCGGCGTATCCAGATTCATAAAAGCATAGCATAATTTTATATCAGACAATAAAATACAATGGTGGATTGAAAAATTCGTGACCTCACACAAGTATTATAACAGTGTAGGTCTACTCATTATATTCACCGATTCTACAGTTGTCATTATATTCTCAATTCTATAGTTGTTCATTGTTATATTTCTTTTGGTTCCGAATTATGTCTATTTAATCGGTGAAAAGTGATAGATATCTCGAATACGATTAGGACACAACATGAACCTTTACTAAATAAAAATGAAGGAAATAGATAAAACCTAAGCAGATACGTATAATGCTGGAAGAATATGCTTAATTAATTACAGTTGTTAAGAAGTAGTTAGCTAAAATTAAGCTTAGTTGACAGAGAATTGGAATAGATCTTTCTGTCTTGTGAAATATGACTATTGAAGAAAATAGAAAAATATGCGACTCAGGCGTGGAAGACAGCAGATTTGAAATTAGAGAAATATCTGAAATTACAAGTATCTATTATGAGTGAACTCAATAAATTTTTCTGCTTGATCATTCTTAAGTCTAATTTTTTAAGGTATCTACGGGTAAGTGCCGAAAATTCTCTTAGTCGAATAAAAATATACATGTCTCACGATTTCGGGCGATGGTCTGGATCTTTTTGGTGTTATACTCAAAAATTATTTAATACATTTGTCTCTAATTAATATTTCCAAAAGTTTTAATTTGTTTGCTTTTAACTGAGTTACACTCTTTTGCTTCTGCAAAAGCTGTTGTTATAATTTTTATATTTCTTGACAAGCTATAACGAAATCTGTCTTTTGTTTTGTAAGATGTCAAAATAATATCTTTTAATTATAACTATTTTATGAGCAACTAAATATTATCATATATGCGATATATGACAAAATATTTACGCAGGATATCATTTTTACCAACTGGTTAGTTGACTACTCCTAGATATGCCTTTTCTTTTTTCGAAAAGTCAATAAGTTATAGGTTAATTAAAAGTCTGTCATAAAAATATAGAAATTGACTAAAAATCAGAGACTTATGTATTTCCAAATTTTTTTAAAGGTATATTGTATAGAGTTCTAGTTTAAAATTTAGGTTTAAACTTTTATTAACTCAGCCATTTTTTAGAATTGGAGTTATGATTTAAGAAATAAAAAAATGTCAAATATTCTATTCTAAAATTAAAATATTAAAGAAAAAAAAAGAATTGGTAACTCGTAACGGTATTTTATCAATAATATTCAAATTTATTTTGTGTCCATTCAAGTTTATTTCATCAAATATGTTTGTTAACATGGATTACTAGTTATACACGCTACTTTATTCGTGTGTGAAAGTATAGAGAATGTTATTAAGTGCTAAATTAATACATGCATTGCCATCTATTATAATAATTACGAAATGAAACATTTTTTGAATAAGTACTTTGTGCCTTAATGTCAAGTTACCATATATTTTTTTAGGTGATCAATTGCTATGAAATTAAATTTAATATTACAATATAGACTATTATATTTTATCTCAGATCCAATAACATTTTTGACTAAAAACTTCATAGCAATTATTTTATCTGTTCTTGGATGATGCGTGAACAAATGAACGGGTTTAGAGAAAAATGGAATATTGTCATATATTATTAGTTGTATTATGTTGATCTAAATATTTTTTTCCTAAATGCCATCAATGTACAGATGCGCCAGTTTTGCAATTTTATTATATGTATAGAAAAAAAGGAACGTAACAATACAATTTATACAACCGAATACTTAACTTACAAACGCTGTAAATATTGGCAACAGAATTCCAATTCAAAACAAATTAGTGAAATATAGTATGCTTATAACTATTAAAACATCGAAAATATTATATGTGGAAGACGGCTGACAGTGATGCTCGCCCTTATGCGTCTGTCCGCCTTCGGATTGTTCACTCATATACCTACCTTTCGTGCATCACTTAGCACTTAACTTCCAACAACGCTCATGATATCAATATATGTTCGCGTAGAAAATTTAATTTTTGAATCGCGACACCTAATTAGTTTTATTTGTTGTTATACTAATACAACATAAATTAATTTTTAAAAATATTAAATTTGTTTACCGATGAAGTGAACCAATTGCTATGAAATAAAATGTTCTTTCTAGTTGATCCCTATATTTTTCTAAAAACACCATACGAATTGGTTCAATACTTTGTTTGTAATGCGTGTTCAAAGAAATGGACGTACGAAAAATAATTCCGAAAGCTATATTTTATATTCGATTATTTTTGTTGTATACTTTGTATAACATTTTTTTTCATAAATATCTTTATTGTTCAGATACGCCAGTCTTACAATGTTACTATATATATATATATATATATATATAAGAAATAATTCCTTCCATGTGATATTCTAAGGGTATAACTCACATACTATTATTATGTTAAAATTTAATGCAAATGCACACCGAATTTTCATAAGTTATTAATTGTGCGTCGGCGTTTCAACATCTAAGCGCGACCATAATATTATTACACACAGATCAAAGATAAAATGATAGTAGCACCTAATTAAGGAATCATTCGGCAAAGTTTCCTAATATTTTTTTCTTGTTGTAAATTGTTGGATCAATTTTTGCATTACCAAGTGTAAAGTATTAATATTTTTTCAAATGCTTGCAACACTAAGTATCACTAGTATCTAATAAAGTCAATGATGATAATATCTATAAATATCATGAAATGAAACAAAATAAAAATTTAGCAAAAAATATGATTCCTATTGTCGATATTATTTGGGAAATAAACTTTGCTCCAAGCGATAAGATCTCAGCAGACCTTGCAAGTGTCTTCGTACATAACTTCCAAGTATAAGTTAATAAGCATAATGATTAAAATTGGATAATTTCTTACGAGTTTTTGCGCAGTAATAATAGAATTCGAGAAAAAGTCCCTCAAATATATATTAAAATTCAAATACCCTGATACATCTGAATCAATGTCCGAACAAAACATTCATTATTTATTTACTTATAAATCATACACAAATTTATAAATTTATGAAAATAAGACCTTTATACGTGTTCAATTCGAAAACGTACAGTAATTTCAGAATAAAAAAACCTTTATGCCCATTCAATAACTTACATTTTAAATCAAGACTTCAATAATTGATTTAGTACTTTGCTTTATATAACATTATCACTCGAGTTGTTTCATTTTTTTATAAATTTTCATTCATATTTTTGTAAAAAAAGTCTAAAGCATGTATCCCTATACACAAACTTCTAATTTTAAAAAATAATAAATAACAAGAATTATTTAAATGTTTAAAGTTGATTAATTCAGCGTTTTATTCTAAACACAAAACAAATTAATATACCTCAATATTTAAGGGTGCTACATCAGCAGCGCTGCTATGTAGAGAGGAACCCGTAATCGCGCCGAGAGAAGTCAATATTATTTGTTTTGAGTGAGTGAGAGAAGTCAATATTATTGATAAATAAGAATTCTGGCCTAATAGGAATTCCAGTTTCCTAATATAAAATATTGCTTAGATGAGTATGGAATTACAGAATATCGGAATCTATGCACATAACGTTAATGAATATTGATTCAACGATTTTTATTTATTTCTTAGCGGGTTACGTTATTTATGCAACATCTAACCACAAACTTTTTAAAAATTTCGTCCATCTCTTTCACTCTCTCTGGATGTATATTAACTCCGAAAAGGCTGAACAGATTTTGATAAAAATTATAGGACTATATGATTATAAATCTGGGCTTCAGTTTATCTTGATATTTCTAAAGTATGTATGTACAAATTAATTGTTTTGCAACTTTCTAACATGCAAGAATATTTGGTTAAAAATATCTTTATAAATAAGTTATTGTAAAAATTCAGATGGGCAATACTATTTTTGTTAAGTTGGCATCTTATTAAATGATTTACTGGTAACACAAATTAGTATAAAAGTAGTAAATCCGTAACCTAGGTAAAGAAATTAAAGAAAGTCGAAATAATACTACATCACTTAGTTTCATTTAATTGTGAGTCAATTCTATATAAATTTTTAAAATATCTTTACTTCACCTGTTGCAAATTTCCATTGCGTAAATGTTACAAACATTTATAACGAGTCTAATTTCCTAACTCGTAAATATTGTTCACATTTACCTAATCCTTAATTAGCGTTAGTAATATTCGTTATTTTAGCTTTCATTTGTCATTTAAAAATTATTTTAATAAAACTACCGGCACTAATTTACAAAACAATTCCGTTATTTTTCATCCAGGAGATATTTGTAATTACTTTAAAAATATCTACATCGTTTTGTCAACTCTAAAATTATATCGATGTTCAAATATCAATGAAGTCTTATCGTAGGAGTTTAATTGAATCGATACCAACATTAAGCCGACCTTTAATAAAACATTACACAGTTTATTTTTTGGTTTCTTTTCTAGCACGAAGCTGTAATTTGTGAATCTGTATGATACTGAATATAATTTAATCAGTACTTACTGCGAAGCCCAATTGAACTTAATGTGACTTCAGTACTTATAGGATTAAAGTAAAATTCTTTGTTTTAAATGATAAATAATTTGCTATAAGAGTCTGTTCAAATTAATATAATAAATGAAATAATTAAAAAAATTGTTTATACATGCATAAATTCACTGATAAGTGAAAAAATATTGCCGAGGATTTTAGTAGCTACCATCCATGCTTATTTTTCTCTGTGAAAAATTAAGTAAGTATGAATACATATTAAAATTATATGTCAACACTTCACAAAAACATAAGAATCAATAAAATATGCCTTGAATTTAATTGAAACACTGAACCAGCTTTTCAGAACGTTTATCGTGTGAGTGACCCTTTTTGTATTTCGGTGACAAATTATAGCACATCATTTAACTTCAGCTTAAACGACAAATATTTATCGTGTCATGGAACATTGTGGTAAACGATGTATCATATTGTACGCAATATTTCACGCCGCTTACAGAGACTGCAGACGGCCGAGTCGTCTTTGCTTCGAGGAGTCTTTGGATGCTTCATAAGAAATTACGCCATACGGCGTGAGTAAGATTCAAGTGATAAATGTGAAATGAATAGAATATAAGAATAAAATGTAGCATTTTTAGGGAAAATGGAAATTTATTTCTTTAGTGATTTTGACAAATTTCTTTGTTTAAAATTAATTTTTTATTTCAGTGAGTGGATAGTTTATGAATACTACCTCGCTATATACTCCTATACCGATAAAAATGGCTATATCTTTGTAAAACCTTTGCATATAATCTCATTAAGCACAATTTCAAAATAATTACTCACAAAGTCCCAGATTTGAGATTTCATTAAAAGTAAGTCTATTGAATAACTTCAAAATCGCTTTAAGCAGAATCTTCAGAATGTTTTTTTATTATTTTGTAACACAATAAAATAGGCAGAATGTAAATTCTTAATAAATTACGCAAATGAAACGAGATACCCTTATAATTTCGTCAAGTCGTCAAGATTTTCCCTTCCGTTTGTCACAGACTCACAGTTTATACAGCTTTAGGTCTATGCATATAACATCTAGCAAGTAGATTCGTCAAATTGAGATTTACAAAGTACTATGTAGCAAAACATAAGTTTTTTTTTACCTCAAGTAAAGTGTAAAAATAATAAATTTGTAGAGTATATAAACACTTATTTAAAGTGGAGACAAACAATTTTTCCACAGGTCTAGTGGAATACCAATGAATAGGTCTTTTAAAATAAATTGAGTTTTCATTTAGCACTTTTCATTATTAAATGTTTTGTACATTGCAGAGTTGTAATATATCATTTACTTTGCAATACATATAATAAAAAAATATAATTAAAATTTTTTCCTTTGATAAATTTGTCATTTGCCTTTCTTATGTGAATAGTAATGATTACTTTTGTTTTTCTCTGGAATAAAATTTATATTATTCTCCCGCATAACATTTTAACGTTTTTAAGAATTTTCAGAAAGTTTGAATATTGAAACATCACTTATTCCATAACATTTGTAATTTAAAACTAACCATTTGACGCCGATATTGGAGTTAAATTTATATTTCTTTTTATATTTGAAAATAAGACTGCGGATTGCATTACCTCTGTCGGTTCTTGGTAAAGCGTATTTTACATTTAAACTAGTATCTATGTAGCTGTATGAATGATATAGCTACTTATACATTAGTTAAAATATATATAGCTCTTAGACACCTATTCTACTCAATAGGCGCTCTTTATGTAAAACTGCAATATTGCGAAATTTGGTCAAAGATAGAAGACGGAGTATGCTAACTGATTTCATAATTGAAATATTCCTTTTAGGACGTGACGAGTTATTATCAATTCAGATTTAATTTTGTTTTGCTCACGATAGGGAATACCTTTATAAAACTGATTAGATATAACGATATCGTTTTAATTAAAAGTTCTATTATACTGAGATGAATCTTTTAATCGGAAATTTTTGATTAAGCTTCTAATTTCTGAATAACACAAAACTGAAAAAGGTATCGGATAGAATCAAAACATGATTTGAGGGATTAATTTGACGTATTAAATATAATGTAATCTAAATCTTTTTCAATTTTAATGTGGAAATCTGATAAAAAACATAGTTGTAAGTTACATTGGATATATTGTTATTTATATCTTTGAATATACATTGATGTACGTAATTTTTGTATTATGTGGGATGATATTATATAACGATTTACATATTTTATTTTGTACCAAACTTATTTTCAATGCATCCTATTAATCGTCAAAGATGAGAATGAAAGTGAGTTTGTATTAAAAAAAATGTCAACATTTTGGAAATGAAAGTAATGTAGTGGCAAAAGCTACAAAACGTATGTTAATACAAAAAGGTGTTTGTCTTGCTGGAAAGAACACGAAAATTATTCTGAGCGATTGCTAGACTTATTCTCTATTTATAAATTTAAAAAATCTGAGGTAAAAGTGTTACCTCACAATTAGTATATGGATATAATTGAATGCAAATAAAACGAAATTATATGTTTTAAATGAATATAAAATTAATTACTTAATTCCTCTATTGTGCGGATTGTGTTGTTACAACTCACAATATTTCACATATAAATGTATCACTCACAATATTTTATTTATATCTTATTATCATTTCTAACACACTTTAAAAAAAGGAGAGGTTCTGAATTCAATTGCATTTTTCCATAGCACAGGAATTTTTAAACCTATTTAGATGATTTGTATTTATTTGGAAGGACATGTTTCCACTAAAATTCCATGAAAATTTGAGAAGAATCTGACTACGGAAATTAATGATATATCACATAATTTGCCAAAATTAAATGGCACAAGAGCTGTGATCGAGTTTGGAAAGTACAAGTTCGACCAATTTGAATGTTTTTAACATATGTAAGAAAATATTCCCAACATAATTTTAGAATTATTTCTCGTAGAACAGTAGAATTAAAATTTAGTTTCAATCAAATTTATGATATACCGTTGAATTCCCTAACATTGAACATCACAGATACTATGATCGAGTATCGATGACTTAGGTCTAATGATACCCAATAAGATACCACTAAAGTTTACTTAAACTTTCTCTTTAACAAAATCAGGGAGCAATTATAAAGTCGGAAATATGGTCACGGGAACTCTTCAGTGGCATGGATTAAACTCATCATGTTTGTTAAAATTTGTTTGATGCAGCAAAAAAATAATATTCTAAATAAATAGCTAAATATATACAGATATATACATTATGACTTGAAGAACCGCTCTTTTTAAATTACACCAAATCTTAACTTCACAGTCCTGATGCTGTAGGAGTACTGCCTACTTAACCGTGGAACCTAATAATCTAGTATATATTAATTAGTATTTCGGCTCTCCAGCTAAGACTGCGCCATTAAACATTGTTTTCAAATATCTCACCCTTAACGAAATGGGGATACTTTCTGCTTAAATCGTGATACTTTAGGATCTGTTGTTTTTAAGTTACTGTTGTGGGTTTCAACCAGAGACTCTGTCGTTTAATTCCAGACACAAATTCTTTGGTTCTGACACTGCAGTTGTGCTACCCTCCTATTCCAAGAGATTGAGGTTCCATCGTTTTTAATTACTATTTTGATTTTCAAGCAGAGACTTCGGGTTCTAATTCTACAGTTTTTATTCTGTGGGACTACAGCCTGCCTAAATCGTAAGACTTAAGAATCTGCAGTTTTAAATTAATAATGTGGTTCTCAAGCAGATCTTCTGTCCTCAGTCGTCTCGCTGTGGCTGTACTGCTTGATCATGTTATTAGATTTGAGGTTCTATCATTTTAAAAGACCGAATTTTGGGTCTTCAGTAAAGGCTACGTAATTAGATTTCGTGTTCCAGTTTTTCAGTGCCAATATTGTACTCTAAACTCTGAAACCTGAGGATATCATGTTTTTCATATTAGAATTATCGGTCACAAGCAAAGACTCCATCATCAAACTTCGGACTCTAACTCCGCCAGCAAAGTAGTGACGAAATGAATAAAAGAGGGTGAGATATATATAATATAAAGAAATCGACTTAAGTGGCAGAAAATGTCTGGTAATTAAACTGATGGACCACAGGCGGAAACATAGGTGATCAGACCGTTGAAGAGTGTGTATGTGTGTTAGGGGGTTTTTATTTGGCCTCGAAATTATGTATATATAATATGTATTATTAAATTATATATATATATATATATATATATATTTATATATATATACATATATATATATATATATATATGTATATATATATATATATATATATATATATATATATATATATATATCTATATGTAAACTATAACATCGAAAACACAAACTTCAGTAATAATTGTGAGTTTCCGTTTTGTCAACCCAAACTATTGTTTAAACATGAAAAACTTATAAGAAATAAATTGCCTTTGCCATCAATCGTGCAAGATGATGACTTGTTGCAGCTCTGAATAATGTTCCTTTTTTAAGCAAACCTTACAGAACTATTATTATAAGTTTCTACTTATCTACTATTACTACTAATACTATAAGTATCTACTTATAATAGGCTACTATTTATCATCTTCCTGAAGTTGGTAATCGTTTAGCTGTTTCCGGCGGATAAAATTATGCTTCTTGCTACATTTCTTACATATCTTGAAACGCCAGGGTCTGAAGAAACCATGTTAAAGTTCTTATGATCAATATTAGACCAAGCAGTTTTAAAACGTTTAAAAATCAATATTACTGCCCATTTGACTGACTTAGTGCTTGAAGTCCAACTACTTCTAGTATTATTTCCATTATATGATGACGACAGGCTAACAAAAACATATATTTTTCCGTTCTCTAGTCTAATAGAATGCAAGCGCCACCTTTTAAAAGCAGTGTTGACCGCAATGGTGTCAAAACACAAGAACTTTATTTTGTCGCTCAAGTGTGAGGAAATAATTGTGTCATATATACCTGCAGCACATGCCTCCCAGTTCCGTGGTTTGGAATTTCCAAAAGTTGTTCCTCACCCTGTCCTGATACTAACGTTAGAAATCAATCCATTGTTTCATGTTTTGTTATATCTTTGATTAATTTGCCTCCCCAAATAATAGTAAGAAGTATATCTCGTTTTAATTCATTCTTTGAAGACTTGATATCCTTTGCCTTTGCTTCATACCCTGGTGACGAATTGAGGATGAATTATTATTTAACTTTGGGGAGTTGGTTTTCGCGGTTTTGAGTATTGACGTCAAAACAACGGTCGCTTTCCTATCACTCATTTTAGCAAAGTCTGGGGTTGTGTATAAGCATTCATCATCTAAGTTCTTCGCTCCGCGTTTACGTTTAGGGGGATGGATTTACTATTGCAGATCCTGCTCTCATTGAAATTTCCGATGCCGAACTTTTGTTTTCATCATTATTACGAATACGATTTGCAATAGCGGGGACGCAATGGTAGAATGGCGTGTGAACAAGAAAACAGCGCTTGATGCTGACGTGTATAGCCCAGCAGTAACAAGGAAAAAAAATAGATTTTCTTCAAATAGGATCGTGTATATTAGACAGGAAATACCTTTAAATAAAAAAATCTCATTTAAATAAAATAAATATTTTCAACAGTTAAACAATTTGACTTCGCAAAACAAGTTAGGAAAGAAACAAGTTTACAATTACTGCAAAAAGTTATTTACACACTGATATTTGCAGCCTGAATATTATTACAACCAATAAATTAATGCCTGATTGTCGGATTTCTAATTCACTTTGGCAGTATTTCTTTATTTAAAATTTATGTAGTGCTTTTTTATTTACTTTACTTTTAAATAAAGTTATTTATATATGATTAGTAATATATATATATATATATATATATATATATATATATATATATATATATATATATATATATATATATATGGGTTCCTAGAACAGCGATTGTTGTCATTGAAAAAATCTTAATAATTGAACTTGTGGCATACAAATATAATGGTGCTTAAAATTAAAATACTTCCAATTTATTCTTCTCGGTATTTTACATAATGAATAACTCTTTGTGCGATTAGTGACTTTTGTAACAATCTAGAGACGCGATAAAAGTTTAGAACCTGTCCAAAGTACTAAAATAACTGCCTAATTTTAGGCCTTTTCATTTCTATATAATACA